>BCJJ01000022.1:15961-454538 GCA_039545355.1 Trichosporon coremiiforme
GGGGGGGGGTGCGCTTCGCCGCGCCGAAAATTGAACCCACCCCGGCTCATCCGGGATGGGCTCTCGGGTTCTCGGGCTGTCTCAGACCAGAACGTGGCCTGAATGGCCTGGGTTGGGCTGAACATCGTCCCGATAAATTTGTCTCTGGCCCTGAGTGCATCCGGACTCGTTGAGTTTCTGCTCTTCACCCGCCGTCATACAAACTATGAGCGAGCGCTGGGCTGTTGGAGGGGAATGTTCACTGTGCGCGGCGGGTAGGCCCCATGCCCTTTCTCTCGGTTGATGACCACTGGATGCCTAGTGGGGTTGCTGTATAGGCGGGCACACAGGCGTTCATGACGGGCAGCTATTGCCAAGTGCCTCCCAAGAACAGGCGGCGTCGATGTGTCCCGCCACGGCTTGGTTGCAGCCACAGACGCTGGGACCATGTACCCCGTCAGCCAGAGTGGCACGCCCGGGATTCTGGAACCACGATTCATGGAACTTCCGGCGCACGCAGCACGGGGTGCGCGGCGTACCTTTCTCGCGACCAAACTTTGTCCAGTTTGACTTCACGTTGTCGGTATGTCGCTCCTCGTTGTCCTTGATGTTGTTCGGAGAATCGAGGACGTCCGCATCGATCGCGCAAGGTCGAGCGGCATGACTCATTCCTCATTAACAGCGTTCGTTCAGTGGTGAGAGCTGCGCGCCGTGCCAATGGAGTCTGCAGGGGTAGTCTCGACGACAGGAGAAATCGGGGGTCCAGATGAGGCGCAGGGGGGAGTGCGAGTGGGTCAGTGTGCGTTTCACTCCCGCACTTTCGCTCTGCAAGCTTTGCCCGTCTGCCATCTATACCCTCATTCCGATAAGGCGCAGTAGATGGTGTGCGCTCCACTGGAACACAAGACGGCACACGTAAGACAGACGATGGCGTCGTCAGTGCGATCGTGCGTGGGAGATACCAGCGAACGGGCACATTGATCCTCGAGGAGAGCCTGCAGGGAGAGATCACCGGCCGATCAGAGTTACTTCTGCACTGGAGTGGGCTAACCCCGCTGCGCTCGCACTGGCGAATATTACCGAGGTACTTGCAGACCAACTGGAAGCTACTCGTCTGGAGCGGTTCAGCTGTGTTTTAGACTGCACCTAAACCGGTGGGCGATAGCTTCTCACACCTTGACGTCAGACTTCTCTGTGCTCTGTGGGGACAGATCTCGAACGTGCATGTGCTGCGGGGCTCGATGGACAGCCGTTATCGTACAATGTCAGCATGGGTTCGCCCGTGTGTTCTGCGATGTGTACGGAAGGATAACGTCAGACTCGCACTCGTCTGAGCACCGTGGCCAAATCGATGGACCAACTCTTCCTGAATGCCAGGGGCACTCGAGACGCGTGGGATGGATTGGGATTGGGTGTTTCAAGCGCGTACTGGCTGGCGTCTGGCGTTTCAGGTTTTGGGCTGAAAATTGTCTCTTCCCCAGCCAAGAGTGCCAGGAGAGAAAATGGAGTTCATAGCGCGCGGCGGGCCAGGGTGATCCCTACAATCGCTCGGACCATTGTAATTGGGGCCTGGACCGGCATTAGAACGCGAAAGCTAATAACAACCTATTCGGGGTATTAGGACAATTAGGACACGGGCCGATCCGCGAGACCCTGGCTGATTCCTGGCCCGACGCGTCGAGGTGAGGATCCAGGGAGAGGCTGGGGACGTTCATTGGGGTTGCTCGTTGGACGGGACACTGGGCGTGCCAGATGAGAGATGTACAGTGAGCATGCCAGGAGCACAGCAGCAGCCCAGGAAGAGCAGGAAGAACAGCGCCAGATGAGGATCGCGAAAACGCCATCGGGAAGCAAACGAGAGGCACGCCGTGACAGACGGAGATATGCGCTAGCCCTGGCCACCGTCTCTGCTCCTGTGCTCTCTCCCTCTCCTCTCCGTTATCCGCTAGCTCTGCGCCCCTCTCTCCTAGCTCTTCCAGCGCCCGACGCAACAATCAACGGCTGCATCGCATGCAATCAACTTGACCGCGTGCCGCTATGCTTCGGGTCCGTCGTTCCCAGCCTCGCTCCACCCTCACCATTGTCCGTTCTCACGGCGGTGAAGGCTGGATGTGAGCGAGCATTGATAACCAGCCAGTGCAGCATGGGTAGAGTTAGCCTTTGAACCCAATGCTGCCGAGCGTCGTGCGGCCGTGGACTCGCCCATCCGACGTTCCTCCCACTCCTCTCACGGTCCTCACACGGCCTCGCATCAGTCAACAGCCGCCAAAACGGAGGTCAAGTAGGAGTCAAGTCAGTTGCACGCTTGCACGCTGGGAGGCGGCACTTGCTTCCCTGGGTCCTGCACCCTTTGCCGTCCTAGGTCTTGTCCCTTGCCGTCCGGGTCGACCCTGGGCTGCCTACATCCTACGGCCTACGGTGCCTTCGCGCCGTGCAGTCCGTACAGTCGAGACACTTTGCTCCCACCACGCGCACACCGTACAGTGCATACAGTGCTGTTACACCGTAGCGTTCCTCGATCCGGCAGTCCTGACTTGCTCCTCCTGCTGCTCCTGTGACTGGCACTTCCGACGACCGCTGCGACTCAGGACACTCGTACCCCGTCCTCTCCATCCACCACATCTCACTCTCTCCACTCCACCTCCTCGTGCGTGGGTCAGTGCGCTCGACAACCACCTCGCCTCGCCTTTTTCCAAACGTCTAGCACACTCACTCATTCCATCTCAACCACACACTATCACACTACGACACTACGACACTACGACACTCCGACAATAGCGTCGACCATCGCCCTTCCGCTAGTCGACACACTTGCACACACTGGGCCAGACTCCCTCCCCTTCCACCCCTCCCACACTAGCCACCACGACTCCATTCCTTGTTTCGTCTTTCTGACTTCCACCATCGACCTTCGGACACCTGTAACGACCTTTCTACGATCTCTTACCCACTCTCACTCACTTGACGATCCGACCTAGCATCCCCGCTCTTTCCGCAGCCCCTTCTCGACGCCTTCTCTGGGCATCTCGTAGCGCGGCGGCCGCGCACTCACCGAAAGGATACATCCTGCTTCACATCTAGGCACTCGATACCCCGTACGCGCTGCCCGTGAGCCGAGGGCCGTGCTCTTACCATCCGACACACGCTCCTATACCCTTCCCACCTCCCTCAAACTCTCCACGCACGCCGCATCGACGTCTGACGTAGCTTCGCCCACCGTCCCACGGCCGAGATAGCCCTTCGATCGCGATGCCTTCCCTCTTCTCGCGCTCGCAACATGCTCCCAAGAAGGATCGTGCCCCCGCCGTGCTCGTCGCCAACCCTAGCGGACCGGATCGCCGCGTCCTAGGGCTCGCCAAGACATGGAATGGCTCGAGCGTGCAGTCCAGCTCGAACATCGGCGAGTTTGGAACGGTCCCGCCGTGAGTATTGGGAAGCGTGAGACACGATCGCAACTTGTGATCCGAACGATGACTGACTATCCCCGCAGTGTCTCACATGCCGCGGCTGCCGCGAACGGCGTGAACATGTCCAGCTCGCCCTCCGAACAGTCGCTACTCCCCGGCCCGCCAGCCTTCCTGCCGACGACAGTGCCGCTAAGCGCGACCCAGGCCATCACATCAGTGGATGCCGGGCGCAGCGCTGAGAGCTCTGGAAGGCCTTACGGTTTCCTTGCGGCTGTGGGGCGCAATGTGGTTCTTGGCATCGACGAGGTTGCCAGGATCATCCGTGAAGTCGGTGCCGAGCTATCACGACGAGGTGAGCTTGGTGGTGCCGTTTGTAGAGCTAACGTGCAGCGCTCGACACACCGCTGCTGTTTTCGAACCAGAACCTGGAGCTCAACCAGGTCCGCATGAAGATGCTGATCCAGACGTACATCGGGACCATCCGGTAGGCCCAAGTGGAGATTCCAGTCTGACGCCCAGCACGCACAACCGTAATCCGACTAAGACAGCCGTCGCGACATGGGAGCAAGATCTGAAGTTTGCCAATGACCAAGAGCTGGCTTGGCTGCTGCGGTGGGCCCTGTCGCGTCTAACACGCGTCCGGGACGGGACGAGAGAGGTGTCTCACGGCTGCATCGAGTGGGAGCAGTACGAGGAATGGCGTGGACGCGAGAGAGGTGAGTTGGGCCACCACGATCAAACTGACGTCCAGCGGCCAAGTACCCGTATGACGCGTTCAACAGCCTCGCAACCATCGTTTCCGCCGATGTCTACAAGTACATCATCTCTCCGCTGTTCTCCCTTTTGTCAAAGTGCACAGCCCACTCACACAACTCTGGACTGACGCCCCACGCCCTGGCGTCCTACTTTGCGCCTCTTCTCTTCGACATCCCGACCAATGTGACATGTCTCGCGTCCCATGCCGCGTTCGTGCGCGCGGCTGCCGCCACGGAACACATGATCCTAGCCAATATCCGTTCATCGGGACGGCCAACCGAGGGTGGCGGCCTCGGCCTGACGGACCTGCCGTCCAGGCTGAAGGAGTGGGTCAACGGCTACCCTTCCATGATCGTGTCGGACGCCGATCTCTCTCGCGGTATGCCCCGCCGGGCAGCCCGTGTCATTCGTTGCGAGACGGCATCGCGCACGGTCCGTGCCTACTCGCGAGATCTCGTCGCCAGCGCGGAACTCTGGGGCAGCGAAACGCCTAGCTGGGACGCTTGGAACCGCGTCGTGTTGAAGGAGAAGCGGGGTGAGGCTGCCCGGCCAAAGTTCTCGGCGGCTTACCGTCGCAAGATGGCCGTCAAGGAGACCCTGCCGCTGCCGGCGTCTTCGCAGCGATCACAGCAGGTCGTCTATGGCGCTCCTCTGAATCATGGGGGACCGGTCACGAAGATGGAGAAGGACGAGGGCGAGGCTGGTCGCTTCGCATCCCTCGCCGGCAAGGAGTGGAGCGCATTCGAGGAGCTCGGCTTCGACTCGCAGGCGATGTCCCGACGAGGAGAGCCCGAGCGGCCAGATATGCAGAGCCGGCTGCAGTTCGACCTGAACGAGAGTGCTAAACAGGTCAGTTAGCTTTTGCGTCATCTTAACTAACATTCAGAGCGTCGCCGAGCGACGCCAGACGATGGACTGGAGCGACTTTGCCGACGGTGGCTTCACTAGGACTGAGTCTTACTTAACTGCGTCGCTCACGTTCTCCGCCCCGATCCAGTCCTCGATCACCGAGTGGCCGAAGGAGCGCGATGAGTTGCAGCGTCGCCTCCACAAGACGCACAAGGAGGCGACGCCGTTCAACTACGACACGACGCCGCGCTTCGGACGCAACTCTGGTGTGGAGGGTATCGACGACAAGGGCCGTGTCTACATCGAGGAGGCGTTCATCGACTGCTGGTCCGACTTCATGATGGGCGCAGGCTGGATGGACCGCGACGAGTTGACGTTCAAGGAGGCATCCTGGGCGCTTGTTGAGTACAGGGCCAAGCCCAACCACCCGGACGCTGTCGACAGCTTTGCCGACGACCCGCGTGATACCGAGCTGCACTTCCTGTTCGAGGAGCGCGTGCCTTTAGAGTATCAGATGGCTATCGCAGACCCGAAGCGAAAGAAGACTTTGGGCAAGTTGTTCGCGAAGCGAAGCAAGAAGCAGCAGCCGCCTCCCAAGCTCTCGCCCAGGGACGACTTTGAGAAGATGCTCACCGTCAACCGGACACAACAAAAGCGCATCAACCTGACGCGCGCCGACCAGTCTGTTTCGTCCCAGCTGTGGCAGGCGCTCAACGAGCCCTCGCCGACTGTCAAGAAGTCCAGCAGCATCTCTAGCAACGGCCAGGGCTACTTCCCGCCCCAGCAGCCGAAATCCGCTTCCCCGAAAGAGGCGCCTCCCCTGCCCGAGAAGGACGCGAAGCCGGCGAACGGCTCGTCCAAGACCCGCATGTTCAAGTCGATCCGCCGTGTCAAGTCCAACGGCAGGCAGCGTGAAACGGCCAAGCAGCGCGAGGTCTCGATGGATTTCGAGGTTCAGTCTGCCTCCGGGCTGAGCTCTGGTGCAAGCAGTCCGCAGAACGAAAAGTCGCTCAAGGACGAAGAGAAGTGGATGGACATTCTTATCGCGAATGGTGCCCGTCCCATGGCTCAAGCCGTGCCGCCTTCTGGTGCGCCGCTGCAAGCCGCCACGAGCCAGTCGTCTACCATCCGGCGTGTCTCTCCTTCGTCGCGCAAGAGCCCGCCTTCGGATGACCTGACGCCGCCCGCCTCTCAGCTCGGCGACATGCACCTGCGTAACACCTCTCCGCCCAAGCCTGCCGGCTTACAGTCCCCGATCCAGATGAACGGTCACGCGTTCGAGAACGGACACCGCGGCGAGCCCGTCTTCGAGCCGCCCGAGCTGAGCGTCACACGCTCGCAGGACTCTTCTTACGAGGACTCGACGCGCGAGTCTGTGGTTACGAGCGACGACGCCTCCGTCCTTCCCTCCGACTCTATCTCGATGCGGCGCCCGACATCGGACGCCGAGTCCGAGCCCTTCTCGCCGATCGAGGCGCCTCCCCTCCCCGTCCCGCCCGTGCAGCAGACGTCGCGCGGCCCCCTCCCTCCCCTCCCCCCGGCACTCGCAAAGCGCGCCCTGCCCCCGACACCCCAACAGCCGAGCGAGTACCAGCAGGAGCTGATCCAGCCCCGCCCCCGACAGCACAGCGACCGTGACGCGATCGCGTCCATCGTGGACGGCTACGGGCGCGATTCAGTCGCTGACGACGTGTACGGCGGCCTGCAGCGGGACTCGATCTTGAGCCAGACGTACGCCTCCGAGCGCGGCGACAGCATGTACGACCCGCGCGAGAGCACCGACGGCGGATACGTCGAGGACCTGCCCCCGCCCGGCCCGATCTTCGACCTCACGCCCGGCCGCGAGCCCTCGCCCGCGCGGTACAAGCACGGCGAGCCGCTCCAGTTCGTCGGCGAGGAGGACGAGGAAGAGGAGGAGGACGAGTACTACAGCCGTCACCGGTACTAGGCCGCAGCTGCGCCGCAGGTGTAGCTGCCTGATGCCGCTGATCCCTGCCTTAACACTCCCTTACACCCCAACAACAAAACGTAACACCAACAACACCACAACCACCTTCGTTGTCCCTTCGTTCCTTCGTTACCACGAGACGTGGATTGATTCCCTTCGACGTTGTCCCCCCTGCCATCTTCTTCAAGACGGCAGGTAAATTACATGGGTATACCCGATTCTTACTTCAACCACCTGCAGATTATATTACTATAGTTTATTTCTCTCTCTCTCTCTCTCTCTCTCTACAACGTATCAATAGCAGAAATGGCCCGCTGGCGCGGGACTACTGGGGCATGCAGAGTGTCCCCGAAGCACACGAGCGAACAAGTGAACGAGCGCAGCGAGTGAGCAAGCTCTCTAGGGCTGGGACGGGCATGAGTGAGCGAAGACGAAGTGGACAGCACCGCTCCGGTTGTGCATAGACTGTGATGTCTCAGCCAAGCTTCTCCTCGTAGTGAGCGCGAGCATGCATTGGACCGTCGATATCCAGGCCCAGTGGCTGCCGCGTGAAGACATCTCAATGGCTGGCTGGACGGACAAAAGAGTGTTCAGTATGCAGTGTGCAGTACAGTGGTGGGCGGCGCCCGCCGGAATGTCAGTACCCGATCCCCGGTTGATAAGCGGATCGGTGGATGCCGACGTCAGGACGCGCCCCCAATCCCACGCCCAGCGCGCCCAGCGCCCAGCCGATCACTAGCCCACCTTGTCCTTCCGCCTGCCCGAGGTCAGCTGCTTGATCTAGTGCACACGCACTGCTTCCCCACGACTGCATACATCTTGCATCCTCACTCTCAACCTGTGACAACTCTCTCTTTGCTGTTGATACTCACTCACCTCAACTAGGCCCAGCTCGCCTCGCCGTCCGCCTCGCAACCAACCCCCAACCCAGCTTCGTATAACTATCCACGCTTCACTCGCTACGCTCGCTGCGCATAGACGAAACATGACCGTCGACATTCCCAAGACGATGAAGGCAGTCGTCCTCGAGGCCCCATACAAGGTTGCCGTGAAGGAGGTCCCGACTCCCGAGATCAAGGAGGATAACGACGTGATCGTCAAGACCAAGCTGGCCGGTCTTTGTGGTGAGTAAACTAGCCGGGCGAGTCCAGCGGGCATGCCGTGGATGACGGGAGCGTGTGCGGAGTGAAGGTGGTGTGCATAGTGTGTCGGTGTGGTTTCCCGAATTCGGTCGGAAGGAAGGCTGGTCAGCAGACCACCGTCTTCCCGTTGTCGGACGACGACCGCGGATGAACCACTCCAGAGAGACACTGCCAGCGTACGAAGCAGTCTCGGCGAGGAGGGGGTGCAACTGTGATGCAGCCGTCGGATTCCGCCCCTTCTGACCCCCGCCCCCGTCTCCGGCTTCGCCTTCGGCTCAGGCAGCGCTGACGCCAGGCTCCGACCTCCACATCTACCGCGGGCACCAGCCGGGCTGTGATGGTATCACGATCGGACACGAGATCCTCGGCACCGTCGTCCAGGTCGGCAAGGGCGTCAAGAGCTTCAAGCCTGGAGTGAGTGGAGGTGTCGTCAGACGCCGGAGCGTTGTCCAACCCCACCTCACATGCCCCTGGTCGTTCTTATTCTACAATTCTCTCCCAACAGCTCTCCTGAGATGCGGAGACGGAGCGGAGAGAGGAGCCGGGGGGATGATGAGGGGCGGGACAGAGAGTGCACCAGCCAGCTCGCTTCGCTCGCAGTCGCTAACATCCAGGACATTGTCATCTCGCCCTTCTCCACCTCTTGCGGCAAGTGCCACTACTGCGAGAAGGGATACACTGCGCGCTGTAATGGCGGTGGTCAGCTGCTCGGCACGGCCGCGACTCCCGGTAAGTCTGCGTTTCGAGGGTTTAGCAGGTAGCTGGTCGCCAGCGTCCGCTCAACCTGCGGCTCACTCGCACCTCGCCTTCGGCTCGTTGCTCGCTCGCTAACACTCAGGTTGCCAGGCTGAGTACGTCCGCATCCCCGAAGGCGAAGCGTCGCTGTATCACGCGCCCCCCGAGGTGCCCGAGAAGCTCATGCTGCTCATGGCAGACATCATCCCGACGGGCTACTACGTCGCCTACCAAGCGCGACACGGGATGGACGACGGGCAGATCCCCAGCCAGTCTCTGGACGGCACGGTAGTGCAGCCCGAGGGGAAGAAGGGCGTGTGCGTCGTGGTCGGCTGCGGTCCCGTCGGCCTGTGTGCGATCACGGCCGCCAAGACCATGTTCGAGACCGTGTTCGCGACCGACCTGGCGCCGCACCGTCTCGAAGCGGCTAAGAAGCACGGAGCGATCGCCTTGCCCCCCGACGAGCTGAAGGACGCCGTCCTGAAGGCCACCGAGGGCAGGGGAGCCGACGCAGCCTGCGAGGTCGTCGGACACCAGAGCGCGCTCAACACGGCCATCGACGCCGTCAGGCCCTACGGTACCGTCGCCTCCTGCGGCCTGCACACACACGACGTCACCGTCCCCGGCCTGACACTGTATGGCAAGAATCTGAAGCTCATCTTTGGGCGCTGCGCCGTGCGCACGTACACGCCCGCTGCTATGCAGGTGCTCAAGGACAATGTGGACCTGTTCGAGAGCTTTGTCGAGCACGAGGTCAGCGTCGACAAGGCGCCAGAGTACTATGAGATGTTTGAGAAGAACAAGATTGCAAAGACGGCGTTTGTCTTTGAGTAAAGTAGCCGATGCCGAGCGAAGCGAGGTGGCGTGGAGGCGCGCAGACGGTATGTAGAGTACTAGTTTCAGTAGGATTTCGGAAGTCTTCAGGCGTCTATGCAATGCAAAACGTGAACATGGCTGAGACGTGATTATATTGCATTGATTATAGGCCCGATGAGGGATTCTTGGTGATTCTTGGTTCTACAGACAACATCCTTCCTCCTCCCCCTCTATTCTAACTTGGTCGACATTCGTTGCGCACACACTTCCCGAGGACTAAGGCGCCTCGCGGCTCAGACTCCTGACGAGCCGCTGCATCCCGTCATTCCGCCCCTCGATGGCGGCCATCTCCGCCTCGTCCTGACTCGTCGCCGCACCTTCTCGCGAGAGAGACCGGACCATGCGCGCCATACCGTCGTTGCGACCCTCGATCGCGGCCATCATGACCTCGTCCGTTGTCGTCTTCTGTAACCGCTGTCCGCCCTGCAGTCCTTCGGCTCCCTGTACTCCGCCAACTCCACCGTCCACGGTCGACCCGGCCGTGGAGACCTCGGAGGGACCGCCGTTGGCGACCCCGTTGGCAACGCCGTTGGTGGTAGGACCCGTCGAAGGGGTTACGCCGGCCTCAGGGTCGAGCTTTTGTGGCGGCCTGACAAACACCGTGCTTCCGCTGAGCCAGTAGGTCGGGTATCTGCGGCGCCCGACGTTGTTGATGATCATGGCCCAGGCGAGCATGAGGAGCGCAGAAATGAGGACGATGTAGATGAAATGCCAGGACATGTGGACTGCGGCCGGTTGCACGGAGGCGATCAGGGCGGTCGCGCCAGCGCTTGCATGTCAGCTTGGCCCTTTTCGGTGCTCGGCGTCCTGCCTCGGAAAACTTACGGAGGATGAACTGTGCCAGTGATCTGCATGGCGGTCAGGGCGACACTCATGCTGAGCGCGCCGTTGAGCCAGACGACATGCCGCAGTTCGCCCGTGTGCGTCGTGTCGTGCAGCTCGTAGTTGGTCGCTTTTCTGAAGAGGCGCGTGATGGCCACGCCTAGAATGGCGGCAATGACATGTCCACCAAGGAGATGTCTCGGCTGAGCGAGGGGAGACTCGATCGTGCCGTAGATCAGAACAGCCGATGCACCGAAGGACGCAACGATCAGGATGATGTCCTGGTCCGCGAACGCAGTCGCCATGACGAGCTCAACGAGCATGATGCCGACGAAGGACGCGAGGAGGCCGAGACCCCAGACCTCGTACTTCAGTGGGATCTTGGAGAGCCATGAGAATGGTGGGAAGGGCAGCGGACGGAGGGGCTGTTGTTTGTACCCGAGGAAGCGAGAGAGGATCGGGGGAAGGTACGTCCGAAGGTCGCGGTGGACGGTGACGGGCCCGTGTTTCGGCCCAGCGGGGGCTGGAGCGGCAGCCGGGAGCGGCGCAGGCTTCGGTGATGGTGAATGCGACATGCGTGGTTTCTCTAGCGACATGCTGAGATTTGAGTTGGAGTTGTTGGTGGGAAGGAAGAGTGGAGATGCTCGGACTCAAGCGAGTGGAGGCCGCTCAGGCTCGGGTTTATTTATGGTACCATGGGTTCAGGACGTGCGGAGGATCGCAGGTGACTAGGAGACCGCACTCAACCCGTAGTGCCGCAGGTGATCACCGTAGAAATGCAACGCCTAGAAGCCGAAGCGGCACAAGTGAGTGGGGGCCCGAATCGGAGAGTCCAATGTATCCTGAGGCACGCACGGCACGCGTCACATCCCTTCCCCTCTTTGAGCTTGGTCAGCTGCTCTTCCTCGACTCGAGCCGAGCAACACTTTCTCAAATCAACCGCGGATCTGGAAAGGAGGACTCGCATGCTGACCAAGAATAGCGCTCCTGGCGTGCTTGCCATGTATGGCTGTGCTTTGTCTCGCGCCGGACGCGGGGAAAGATGCTCCGCGGCCTTCTCGCGTTCTCTCACTGGCTCACCCCAGCTGGCAATAGTAGGGAGGGCAGGGCTGGCAGGGATGGCAGGGCATTCACAAGCGCCCCCCACCGCACCCGGCGGCAATATCTGAGGACTGGTTGGTCGCCGCGCATCGGCGTAATGTCACGTGCAGGGACTCCGCGTGTCATGGCGAACAGCGAACGCCTCGGAAACGCCGGCGCCGCGAGCGCTTGGCGCGCCGAGCAGTACTCGTCATCGTCCCCTCTGCGCCGTAGGGGGCGAGTAGAGTTTAATCGTGAGATAGCGAAAGTACCTCATGCGCCGGACTGCTTGGGGTTGCGCGAGGTGTCTTCCTCGAACACCCACCGCGGGCGATGACCTCCACCTCGCATTCACTGCTGCCTCAATAGGATGAGAGCCTCTACATGAGCTGCATGGGGTGCTACAAACCCTTGGGGGCATCGACAGTGATAACAGCAGTTTGGGGAGTGAAGCTCGCCCCCAAGATTATAGCTCCGCTGTCCTTTAGTCTCTTCAGTTCCTCCACGAACCCCTTGAGCCCATGCTCCCCCTCGCTCTGCCGACTGAAGGGCGGTCCAGCATCACGCGAGACGTTGTAAGTGACAACGAGCGGCCTCGGCGTCCTTGCAGGCTTGAACTGCGCCGCCTTCCTTTCCACATCAGCACCAACCGCCCACTCAAACTCACTTGTACTCCTCATTCATCTTGTCATACTTTCCCGGATCCTTCTTCCACTCATCGACGACCTCGCGATCGTGCCCCTTCCACTGCACCTCGCCGCGCTCCTCCGCCGCCGCCATCCAGGGCACGCTGAGGCCGCCGTGCAGCCCGCGCGGATCCGTGATCATGATCTCGGCCCAGTCGTGCGTCATGGAAACGGACTCGACAGAGACGCAGTCGGCCACCATGCCCTGCAGCTCGGCTATGACGCCCGAGGTGTGCTCAACCGACTTCTGGCCTGCTTGTCGCGGCCCAGGCGCGCCGGGGGCGAGGTTGTGCGTGTGGATTTGGTTGTGGTCCTTCTCGCGCTGGACTAGCGTGTCTGTGGGACTTGGGGAGGGCATGCTGGATGTGTAGGTGATGGTATCTGGTCGTCGTCGCAAAAGTTGTAGTGCATTCGGTCGACGCAATCCATTATCTAGGCACGTCCTCGGTCAGTTCGGCGAGGTGCCCCTTTAGTCGCCCGCACGATGCATCATGTTCGTGCGCTTGTTGCTATCAGACAAGCCAAAAAGTGGTGTTTCCCACGTACTGTCCCCTCCCGGGGGCGTCCGCTCGGGAACCGCTTCAGCGACCCCGTACTGGCCCCCGCATCCTGCGGAGGGCGGCGAAGCGCGGGTGGCGAGGCCGCGCTGCCTTACTTCGGGGTTTTGTGGAAACGAAACCGCCGCACCAAGGGTGCAGTTGTTATGCGGGGTGGGAACTCTGTGTTGGCGTGTGCATGTGGAGTCGTAGAGGATGGAGGGGGAGGTGTGCGAGAGCACGAAGAGGGAGAGGGGACTGCGTAGAGGCTCAGCGGGGGCTCTTTGGGACCTAATTAGGCATCCGGGATCGCTCCGGGCGCCTAAGGACCCAGAAGCAGGGGAGAGGATAGAGTTGTGAGGTATTGAACGCTGGATCTCATCGTGTGACTAAGGGAGGAAGGTGAGTCGCACCGACATGCTCTGGTGTGGAGGTGTGGATGTGTGTGGTTGTTGGCATGGGAGGTCGGTGGAGGTGGAGGTCGAAAGTGGAGGTCGATGCAGAGGTACGATCCTAAACACTCTCTAAAGCTCTGCAGACTTGCAGCTCCAACGGATGTCAGTCATCGATACTACAGACGGCAGGGACTGTGGGCAACGCCGTATCAGGCTGCACTTGGCTGTAGCTACCAGGCGTCCGAGATCCGGTCAACTATGTCAACAACGAATGGGCGAGCCCCGCGGACGAGATAACCAGGGCAAAGCCGATGCCCTCGAACCGATTATTCGGCTGCCCACGATTTCGACGTTTCGACCTCCAATCCATCCTTCAAACAACCATGAAGCAAGTCGTGTGCACGGCCCCGTTTACAGTCGAAGTGCGCGATGTGCCGCGACCCGAGCTCCAGCGCGACGGCGACGTCATCATCAAGGTGTCCACTGCTGGTCTCTGTGGTACGTCCACCTCGACTTCACCTCAACCCTTACACCCACCTTCCCCACCAACCCAGCTTTGGCTCCCGACGTACTCAGCTGACCCCAGGCTCCGACCTGCACGCTTACCGTGGCCTCGAGTCTGGCGGCCCGATGGGCCACGAAGTGTGCGGCGAGATCGTCGCCGCCGGCCCAGGCGTGAAGAAGTTCAAAGTCGGGGACCGTGTCCTGTGCCCGTTCTCGAACTCGTGCGGCGCGTGCTACTTCTGTGAGCGCGGGTGGACATCCCGGTGTAAGGACAACTACTGCCTGACTGGGGGCCAGGCAGAGTACTTCCGCGTGCACGAGGCCGATGCGGACCTGTATCTCCTCCCCTCGGACTTGCCCGAGGAGATGGCGCTCCTGTTGACCGACATTCTGCCCACAGGTTACAGCGCCGCGTTCAACGCCCGCCGGTTGCTGGATGATGGATGGCTCACTGGGGAACAGTGGAGTCTCGCTGATGCCGAGAAGGGCACGGCACCGAAGAAGGGCGTCGCTGTCGTTCTCGGCTGCGGGCCCGTCGGTCTCTGCGCCATCTCGAGCGCGAAGACCCTTTTCGAGACGGTTTACGCTACGGACCTGAATGCCTCTCGTCTCTCAGCGGCCGAGAAGCATGGTGCCATCGCTCTTCCCCTCCCCGAACTGAAGGATGCTCTCATGAAAGCGACCGAGGGCCGGGGCGCGGACGCCGTGCTCGAAGTCGTCGGACACCCGAGTGCCGTCGCCGATGCGCTCGAGCTCGTCCGCCCCTATGGCGCCATCTCGAGCGTGGGCGTGCACAATGCGCCGCTCTCAGTGAGCGCCGAGAAGTTCTACGACAAGAATGTCCGGATGCAGTTTGGCCGCTGCTCTGTGCGCACCTTCTTCCCCGCGGCCATGAATGTGCTCAAGGCAAACCTGGGCTTGTTCGAGAGTTTCGTCCAGCACCGGGTAGGCATTGACCAGGCGCCCGAATACTACACCCGCTTCGAGAAGGGCGAGATCGGCAAGACGGTGTTCGTCATGTAAGAGGGGTTAGAGGTTAGAATGTTTAGAAGTTATGCAGACTCATCTCTGGGGCCGCGACGCGACGCCGGTGTTCGGTAACAGACAGCGGCCTATGGAGACCGCAAGGTCGCTGCACGAGATGCCCTTCCTCCCGAAAGTTCAGCATAGGCCCGACAGGTTTCAGCAAGGCTTCGGTTGAAAGACCAGGAGGGGGATGGATATATCCAGCTTTGGCCAGATTATCCAGTCAAACTTGCGCGCCGCCGCCGCCGACGCCGCAGCGCGGAGTCGGAGGTTATGCCAGTGTCACATCTCAATGTCCGTGCGTCAGGGTTCGCTAGCGCGCTCCGTTCCGTGCCGTCTACAGAGCGAGACATCCAGCATGCAAAATACATTGCAGCACTTTAGGCCCCACCGCAGAGCCATGCTGCCATGATCTAAGTACCAAACTTGCAACCCTTCTTTGTCCTGCAATCGGGCACACGGTACAAAAACCGAAGCTCGAAGCGAGCCCAGTGTGCGTCTTGGCGGATCCGCGCAGGGTCGAACGGATCCGGAGTGCCTTGCCACACCCTCCTCGCTCCAATGATCTGCAACAATGGAGAGGACTTGACGAAAGCTTTGCTATCGTCTTCACGTGAAACTGAATGTAGCATCGATGGCCTCCTGGCCGATGGCGGCGTGCATGCCATATGCCGTGCGCCGCCAGTAGGCTGACTGCATATGACTGGCGGGTCGAAGGCTGCATGCGCAGGATGTACTGTAAGGGGTATACGGCATGTGTGGCGCTATGGGCACTGCGGGGGGCGTAGGTTGCAGACTGCGAAGCACGCGCGCAGATGTGACTTGGGATTCTTGGCCCTTTTCGCTAAGAGCCAAGAGACGGCCTGTGCCCAAAGTGGTGACGGACTCTTTCCGCACTCAGGCTGATCCATGCATTGTTGCTTCGCCTGCTGCATCTCACTTAATCATATCTCGACACTATGCTTCCACGCCCGCCGTCGCGGGGCGAGGCGGCCACGCTCCTCGTCGTTCTCCTGCCGACGGTTGCCGCCTTCATCCTCGGCCTCGACCTCTCCTACTCCCCCGTCAAGACGGACCTGACATTGTTTCTTTCGCCATGGGCCGTCCCCCACGACTTTGGCGATTTCGTCTCTCGCTTCTTCCAATTCGCCATCCTCCTCTACACCCTTCCCCCATTACACTGGCTGTGGGCCGCGACGTGCACTGTCGCCCTGCTCCGCGCCCCGCTCGGATTCCTCCTTACTCGGAGTGTGGGATGGGCGGCACCCGCTTTCTTCAGTCATTGGGCGCTGTACGAGCCCATGACGGGGTGGGGACCAGGGATCGTCGTGTGGCAGACCATCGACCCCGCTCATGAGTGGAGCCTCGGTACTGCTGTGGTGTTTGCGCTCCTCGAGCGCAGGCCGTGGACGTACGTCGTCACGCTCGGCGTGGCGGTGAGCGTGCTCGTCCTCCGCGCCGCGATGCCTACTGTTCAAGAGCGACTGGTGGAGAAACCCCGCCAAGGACCACTACGCACGCAACTCGCTGCGATCGGTTGCGCCGCCCTCGTACTCCCCCTGACCTCATTCCTCCGCCCACTCCTCCGAGAGCCCTTCCCTTCTACTTCACTCGACGTGCTCATCCTCTCCTTCCCTCGCCCGCAAAACGGGGACATCATCCTCCAAAAGACCGTCGACAGCTATGCCCCCTTCTTAAACGAGAACATCACACTGAACGGCTTTACGCACTCGACGGGCCATGCCGCCTTCGTAGCCCTGAGAGAGAAGGGATACAACTTCCACATCGACGAGGACCAGCACGCCGACGACGAGTGGGGCCATTATCTCCATCTGGCAGAGGCGTTCCGCTGGGCCGAAAACGCATTGGGGGGTGAATGGCTCATGCTCGCCGAAGACGACTTCCCCCTGTGTCCTGGGGCTTGGGACGTCATTTCCACAGTCATGGCCGAACTCGAGTCTGAGCGCGAGGTCGGCCGGATCCGTGCTGGATTCATTGGCACGGGAGGCAGCGGATTGATTATGCACCGCAGCTACCCGCCGCTCCTCCAGGTCGTTCTTCGAGAATACTCGCGCAGCGCCTCAAGATTACCACCAGGCGTCCACCACCGCGCACCGGATCAGGTCGTGCAGGACTGTCTCCGCGGAACGCCCGGGTCTCTGTGTGAAAGAAGACATGAGCAGCACATGCTCATCTCGTCCCGCATCGTCATGGACCATATCGGCGGCATGGCGACTACGACCGAGGGCAAGGAGCTCAACTCGGACAAGTGGCGGTGTGGCTGGCGACATGCGTGGCATGGGGCTGCGGACGTGGATGTCGTCGTCGTCTAGTTGTATATGTATCAGCTACTGCGTACCGTCCACTGACCACTGGCCATTGACCGGATCTGACAGGAAGGTTAGTAACTGTGCCACACCGCTCGACTGATCGAAACCCTATACATGTCAGTCTACGGACGTGACCTCGATACGCTGCACCGCTCTCGGGATCACTACGCCTCGCCAGCCTTGACTGCCGCCTGGAAGCGGCGCACGATGGGCACCATTCCCCCCTCGTCGACCTCGAGTCCAAGCCCCAGAGCGTACGCATTATCGAATCTCGCCGGCCAGCTCGACACGATCCGCCGATTCGTCGGGTCATCTTTGAACTTGACGAGTTTCAGCGCCTCCTCGCCCGCAACCTCCCTCAGCGCCTCCAATTCCTCGCGCACCGTTGTCGTAAACCCGGGCAGGCACACGACTCTCGTATGGCTGAGGAACTTGTTCGCCGGAACGTGCTTCGCCACCACGAAATTCCGGACTGTCGTCTCGGGGCTCGCGACCCACGCCGCAAGAGCGAGTTCGGGCGACTCGAGCCCGTCGCCGACGGGACACAGCGCCTCCTCGCCATGCAGGGGTTCCCGAATAATGCCACTAATGAAGGCGGAGGTGGCGGCGGAGGGAGGACCGGGGCGCACGACAATGGTGGGCAGGCGCAGGATACGGCCGTCCACGAATCCGCGGCGCGTGTACTCATTCACGAGGAGCTCGGACATGAGTTTGCCGCACCCGTACGCTCCCTCTGGTGTCGCGATTGTCGCCGGTGTGACGACTTCAGGCAGAGGGCCACCATAGACGGCCAAACTGGACGTGAAGATGAACTTGGGCGGTGCCTCTGCCGCAGCAGAGGCGTCTCGGGCACGGTTCAGGAGGGCATGCACCGAGTCGACATTCACACGCAGGCCGAGGTCGAAATTGTCCTCGCTGCCTCGAGACATGATGCCGTGCATGCAGTACACTGTGTCGGGGCATCCGTGGGCGGTGGTGAAGAGCGAGTCGATGGCGGAGGGGTCGCACAGGTCCGCCTTGAGGGTGATTACGGAGCCGGGGGCAGCGTTGGCGGGGACCTTGGGCTCGACGATGTCTGCCAGAATGAGCCGGACGTTTGGCGTCTTGGGGTCGGACAGCAGTTGAGAGGCGAGGAGGCCGCCGAGCCAGCCGCCCGCGCCGGTGATTAGGACGACGTTGCGTTCGATCGTCATGATGTCGGATGGGGAGGAGGGGGAGAGCGAAGCCATGTATTTATGCAACTGGTAATGGGATGGGAGGACCGCCAGGTGCCGGTTGAATGCCGAGAACGGGTCGGCCTATTGATCTGCCGACGAGGTACGAAGTTGAGGTGGGCAAACGAGATCGTGTTAGCATCATCTGATCAAATGCAGACCACGCAGAGGCGCAAAGGTTGCCGACTGCATGCGTACGGGAACGGCCCATATGGCCCCAGATGCAAGGGCCAACGGACCGGCCACCCGAGGCGTCGAGAGAGGGAGAGCCGTGGAAGGTTACCGATGTCGCCCAGCATCTCCAGGCTCACCCCTCCACTCTCCTGCCGTAGCGACCAGCTGCTTGATCATCTTTTCCCCAGCAAGTCGGCCGGGCTCCACGTCCGTGGTTTCTGGGAGCATGCTGTCCTATGTCCGTAACGGCGAAGCGAAGCCGTTCCCCTCTACAGTATATCGGTGTCCGGGTCAATGCGGCAGGGGAGATGCCCACCACAGTGCCTTTGCTCACCTCCACTAGGCCTCTGAGGAACAACCTTAGGGCCACTACCTCCTCGTGCGCCAGTGGACGACTTCTAGAACGGACACCGCCGTGAGCAGGCCGAGATCTCGGACTGACCCGGACCTAGGCAAGATGCCGAGTCCCATCGGTAACAGACGGCTACCGTCCATGTCCGCTGCGGACTGAGGGACATCAACCTTCCGAGCTCTTGTCACGAGGCACAACACCGTCATGCATGCTGTTGCCCATCTGTGGCGTCTCATATAAGACTTGAAGTGCTTGCGCGGGCGCTGTCCTACAGTGCATCGCCACCACGCACCATGGGCAACGCCTCACTCGACCTCCATGAGAAGAACGATGAGCTGTGGCACGACACTGCACCGACCACCTACGTTCCCGGCTCGCCCGAGGAGAAGGCTTTCCTGCGAAAGATCGACATGCGTATCGTCGTGAGTGTTACACCTCATGCATTGCTGATGACAGCCCTGCATCTGGGTCCTTTACACGCTCTCATACCTCGACCGCGCCAACATCGGCAACGCCAAGACAGGCGGCCTCGAAGAGGACTTCAACATGACCTCGGACCAGTACTCAGTCGTGCTGCTTGTTTTCTTCGTCAGCTACGTGTTATTCGAGGTGCCTTCCAACCTCCTCATCAGCCGCTGTCGGCCGTCGCTCTACCTCTCGATCCTGTGTGTGATCTGGGGCGGTGTCAGCGCCTGCATGGCCGCCACGACGAACTGGAAGCAACTCGCGGCAGTGCGCTTCTGTCTCGGCGTCGTTGAGGCGGGCTTCGCCCCCGGTGTTGCCTTCTACCTCTCCTCGTGGTATCGACGCTACGAGCTCTCGTCGAGGTACGCAATCTACTACACCGCCACGGCGGTCAGTGGCGCCTTCTCCGGCCTGCTTGCCGGTCTCATCACGCAGCACCTCGAAGGCGCCCGAGGTCTCAAAGGCTGGCAGTGGCTGTTCATCATTGAGGGCGTGGGTTCCTCTGCTGTCGGCTGCGTGACCTGGATCTTCATGCCCGACTGGCCGGCTACGACAAAGTTCCTCACTCCCGCTGAGCGTCAATTGGCCGCACAGCGCCTGGCCGCTGACGGACTCGGAAACACGGCAGGAGGGGAGAAGACCTCCGAGTGGTCCGCGGTCAAGATGGCAGTGGGAGACTGGCGCGTCTGGGTCCTCGTCCTGCTGTACATGCTGTGCACTGGCGCCCAGACTGTGCAGTACTTCGTGCCCACGCTTGTCAGCGGCATGGGCTGGAAAGGCTACGACGCGCAGTACCACACGATCCCCGTGTACGCCGCTGCGTTCGTGTACATCCTCGTGTTCTGTTTCTGCTCCGACTGGCGCCGGAACAAGCCCCTCTTCATCACCATCGCTGCGTCCATCGGTGCCGCGTGCTTCATCGTCACGGTCGCGACTACGACGCATGTCGTACAGTACGTGTTCCTCATCTTCGGCTTTGGGGCTGTGTACGCCGTGTGTCCGCTCGTGCTCACGTGGGTGCCTAACGTCATCACGCATCCTGCTGAGAAACGTGCCGTCGCTATTGCATTAGCGAATGCTCTGGGAGTAAGTCGACGGGAAAAGGTCTGGGAGGGGAGTCGCTTGCTGACATCACAGAACTCTGCTTCCATCTATGGCGTCTTCCTGTGGCCTGCGAAGGATGCGCCGAGATACGTACCCGGCTGGAGCGCGACTACCGTCTGGATGGCGCTCATCGGTGTCATTGCTACAGTGTTTGCGCTGGCACTGAAGAGATATCCGGAGAAGGGCGTCGGAGGGATGGACCAACAGAGCTCCAGGGCTGTGGAGTCGGTGTAGAGGCCTGGTCCCTTAGGACCATACTAAGTTGTTAGATATTTGCCAAGGAAGCAAGGATTTCCCCTCAACACCGTTGCAGACTAGCCAAGCCACACATGCATACTTCAGCTGGCTTCTCGTACGGAAACTATCGGCACTGGTGGTGGTGCCTGATCTAGATCTGCCAGGCCAAAGGGAAGGGTTGGGCGTTGTTGGCGCCACTCATGGCGGCCGCGATGTCCACACCAGGCTGATTGAAGGGGATCCTGCCCGGGTCTTTGTCATCCTTGTAACTGGCCTCGCATTGCTGGACGACCTCAGGCACGATGCTCCACGACAGCCACGGCACGCCCTGGCTGTTCAGAGCGTCTGTGTAGTCCTTGAAGTCCCTCGCAATTTCGAACTTGGGGTTATCGTACCAGTTGATGGCGATCTCCTCAACGTAGATGTGCTTGTTGAACTGGGTCGCGAAGTTCTTCCACCCCTTGATTGTTTCCTCGAACTTCTTCTTCTGGTTGCCGCCGGGGTATGTGTGAACTTGCATGCGTTAGCTGTTATAGGTACTGGATAAAGATGGGGACTCACTCGCGAAGACGTCCAAGTCAGCGCACTGCTGCACGATGGCGGGTGTGCCACACCCCTTATCCACGTCTCCGCCCAAGCCGCCGCTGAGAATCCGAATGGGCGATCCGGCAGGCAGGAGGTTCCGGCGCAAGTTGGTGGAGCGGTCACACACCCACTGCACCTCCTCCCGGGACATTGAGCACTGGTCACCCTTGTTGATGAACGGCTCATTCTGCAGGTCAAAGCCGACGATGAGGTCCGAGAACTCCTTCCACACCTTCTGCGTGTAGACGCCCTTGTAGTCGAGGATTGTCTTCATACGCTTGTCGAACCGCTGAATCGCCTGCGGGTCCGTGTAGAAGCGCTCCTTGTAGTCTGTGTATGCGTCGGGTGTCTGGCCGCTCCCCCTCTCTGTCAGCTTTCGTGTCGGAGGTGCACTCACCCGAAGATGCTGTTCGTGTCGTGCGGGGACAGGATGACCTTGATGCCCGTCCCGCTGTCCTGGATCAGTTTGAGAGTGCGGTCGAGGGTATCGAGGGTAGCCTGATTTGGCGGCGAGTTGGGGTCTGATCCCCACTCCTCCAGAGCAGGACATGAGTAGTGGCGCAAGGAACCCTTCTCGCACGGCTTGGACTTCGGGTCGTCCTGCACGCGAACCCAGAGCCGGAGGACCTTGACGCCGGCATCGCCGAGTTTCTTGATGTGTGCCCTCTGCGCTGCGTCGTCTAGCGACTGCAGGAAGTAGTTGCTTGTGCCGGCCCAGGACTGGGCGGCAGCCGCTGTGGCGAGAAGTATGGCGGGGGTGAAGTTGATCAAGCGCATGGCGGCTTCGAGTTGATCTTCCCTCAGCGGCGAGGTTGGTACGCTTATATGCACGAAAGCTCGTCCGACAATGCACTGCCACAACCATGAGTCGCGTGGTGCTGTTTGGTATTGTTCATTCCCACCCCTGGTCGCGACTCGGCGAAGCGGTCATGCCCGTTGGCACGCCCACAACAATGATACTTGCTTGCCCGCACTTCGCCAGCTTACGAGCCTCGCAACATTCAGTAGCGTCGCAGCGTGACTCTCGCGGGCAACAGGAGTTGAGTTCGCCCCGAATGTTGGTCTCCCCTGTCCGTGTTGAGGACCAGAACTTGAACTATCGACCGCCCGTACCGCCACATTGGGCGGCCGACGCTTTGGTGAATTGTGGCTAGCCAAGAGATGAAGCAGCCGGAGGGGCAGGCACTCCCCATTGTCATCTGCGCAAGGCGCCGAACAGCGGAGCGGAGTACGACGCTGCGGGCTACTCCGTGTGCCGAAACGTAGATGAGTGCGATGCTACCGACGGAAGCGAGTAACCGTGGTCTAAGGCTGGTGAACTCGACGCAAGGTCAGGCAGCACTTGCCACCATTTGATACAACTTCATCATGGCATTACCCAACTGCCACATCCATGGACTTCCACTCACACGAGCCCCGTATTGATCCTTTTCGTCACTGTATAGCAGATGATGCATCCACTGTGATAAGGGGAGGTATAGCACAACTTATAACTAGCTACTACAATATGCATCTATCTAACCACACTTCCAGTAACAGATGTCACCGTCAACGATCTCGTAAGGCTTGCCCTGCTGCCTGAGCTTGCCCGCGGCCTTGGTAGCGGCCTCTGATCCGTACTGCTTCAGGTCCTCGAAGGCCATGATCTCACCACACACGAACTTGTTCTCGAAGTCCGAGTGGATGACACCGGCAGCCTGCGGCGCCTTGATGCCCTTGCGGACGGTCCAGGCGCGAACCTCGTCGGGTCCACAGGTGAAGTAACGGATAAGCTCAAGAACCTGGTATCCCATCGTCGTGATCTTGCCGAGGATGGAGGGGTTCTTCTTGCCGAGACCGAGCTGCTCGCCCTCGGCCTCAGCCTCCTCCTCGGAAAGGCCGACGAGGCGCTCCTCGAGAGCAACCGAGAAGGGGATGAGGGCATCTCCGGGGTTGTTCTCGTCGATCCACGCCTTGATCTTAGCAAGCCACTTGTTCTTCCTTCGGACGAAGTCGCGCTCGGAGAGGTTGACGAGGTAGGTGATGGGCTTGGCCGTGAGGAGGGTAAGACCGTTGATGATCTCGACCTATTTTTGTCAGCTTTCGTTCACTGTCATTAAAGCAGGGGAAAGAGGTGTGGTTCAGTAAAGTGTAACTTCTCATTTGTTTGTTCGGGCGTGACCCCGACATCGACGAGCTGGGTTTATAGGGCATTTCGCCCGTTCTCATCATTTAAGATGAATGGATAGGAAGAAGACTCACCTCCTTGTTGGTCCAGGTGCCCTTGCGGACGTCCTTGTTGTCGTCCTTGAGGGTCTTGAGGATCTTCTCGACGGTAGCAAGCTCCTCCTTCTTGGCCTTGTCGGCGAGCGAGACGTTGCCGCACGAGCGGACCTGCTTCTGGAGCTTCTCGATCTCCTTCTCAACCCACTCGATGTCCTTCAACCGGAGCTCGTTGGAGATGATCTCCATGTCACGGATGGGGTCGACGTCACCCTCGACGTGGATGACCTCGGCGTCGTCGAAGGCACGGACGACCTGGAAGATACCGTCGACGGCGCGGACGTGGGACAGGAAAGCGTTTCCGAGACCCTCACCGGTCGAGGCACCCTTGGTGAGACCGGCAATGTCGATGCAGGTCAGGAACGCGGGGACCTTGGACGCGGGCTTGTAAAGGTCACAGAGCCAAGTGAAGCGGTCATCGGGGACGGGGATACGGGCCTCCTCGGGGTCAATGGTGGCGTAGGGGAAGTTGGCGGCCTTGCCGAGGTCCGTCTTAGAGAGGGTGTTGAAGAACGACGACTTGCCGACGTTGGGGAGACCGACGATACCGCACTTCAGGTTGTTTCCGGGACGGCCGAGGATGACCTTCTTGTCCTCAACGACCTTCTTCTTGGGAGGCATTTTCTTGTTTCGCTTCGCGTACGCGGCGGGGGACGTGGAGAAATACAAAGACTGGGCGACGAGCGGCTGGCGGACTACTCGCAGAGCAGGGACAGCAGCGGCTGAGTTTACAAGGGGAAGAGCGAGGGGACGAGGGGAGACTCGTGCGAAATTATAAAGGAAAGGATGAAGAGAGTTGGGGCGACGAGGGAGCATGCACCTCTCTCGTCGGTTTTTGCGATTGAAAGAAAGAAAAGATCCGAGAGCAGACCTCTGACCGCTCAGTTTTGACTTTTTCGTCACCAATTTGGGTGCGAGCAGTCTGTGGATTACCCTGTCGCCCTGGCCTATAGTGCTCGTCTGGCGGGGATATCGTCCGTTGTGCGCGGAGAATGACTGGGCCACGTTGTGGCCCGTACAACAGCCCTGGCCAGCAAAATTTCTTCCGCTGGGTAAACGCTGGAACGGAGCACATCACGTGATGTCGGCTAGCCTCCACCTCCAGTCCATCGGCGACCACCGACGCGAGCTGGACGCGACGGTGACAAAGCGAGGAAGCCACAACGTCACCGGACACACTCCACCTCCACAACAACAACACAATGACCACAATGGACCCGGCCAAGCTGCACCGTCTCGCCCAGATAGCTTTCAAGAGTGAGCTGATGTGATGCTCCGGAGCTGACGAGCAGCAAGGGACAGGGCCTACGCTCCCTACTCCAAGTTCCGGTATGCTCAGACAACCCTTGCTTAGCTGATTTCAGCGTCGGCGCCTCTCTCCTCCTCAGCACCGGCGAGATGATCGGCGGGTGCAACGTCGAGAACGCCTCGTTCCGTTAGTTAACTTGCTGTCTACCTTAACTAACGCCCAGCGGCCGGAGTCTGCGCCGAACGTAACGCGATCGGCCGCGCTGTCTCGGAACACGGCAAGATCGAGGTCGCCGCTGTTGTTGTTGTCTCGTATGTCCCAGCTCCCTTTGCCCAGTTAAGCTGACATCAGCGACCTCCCTACGCCGAGTGTCTCCCCCTGCGGTGTGTGTCGCCAGACGCTGCGCGAGTTCACCTCCCTCGACGCTCCTGTTTATATGCTCGCGTCGTCGTATCCGTGGCAGGACAACGCGACACCGTCGTATATCAAGCCTTCGGCCAAGGGATTGCCGACAATCGAGGACGACAAGATTGCGGTTACGATGACCCTTGGCGAGCTTCTTCCCATGAGCTTCGGACCGGAGGCGCTCGCTGCTCCTAGGGGATAGGATGAGGCGGGGGAAGAGGTGGGTGGGGGTAACGCGTGACCGCCGGCGGCTCGGTGAAGGCGTCCCGTGGAGCCCTCATCCCTTCGACTGTGGGACTCTGGGGAAGACGTGCCCGCCATCTATGGGATCTGGCCCGGTCTCTCCGGCGCGTCGCGCACTCGCGTCTGGCCCACAGGGAAAAGCGGACGCGGGCTAGTGTGATGACCGAGCAGCTGCATCACCCACCCACTCCCACGGATCAAGCCACGTCGTCATGAGATGTCATGCCATGTCACACTTCTCGCATGTGATGCTGCTGCGGCGACCAACGATCAGAATGCACGGACATGGAACAGCGTGATGGATATCGCTACCGGAAGTGGGGTTTTCATTTACCCCCACATCAGCTGAGCGTAACGGTTAATGAGGGGGACGTCAGCGGCGGGGTGTGCCTCGCCCTTGCCGGTTCGTTACCACCGACCACCGGCCACCGGTAAAGCCGGAGCAACGGTCGACCAAGACATGTTGGCGAACAGGCAGACATGAGTGTGGCGCGAACAACTGACGAGGACGACTGATGTCAGTTGTGTCCATACTCTGGCAATCGCAGCATTCACACAACTCAGCATTTCACGCTTCATCTGCATGTTCCCTTGTTATGCTGCGAGATCGCATTTCAACGTCATCGCCGCAGATCGCCACAGACGCGCAGATCAACCGCCGTCGGAAGCTCGATTCTGAGCAGGAATAGCGCATCTGCCACAACAGCCGGAGAACTTGTGGCTGCGGGTAGTGTGTGAAGACCACGGCTAAGCTTCCAGTTCTGGCAGAACCCAAAGTATAGCCACTTTGATTGCATCACTGTCTGCCTATGGGGCTACCCGTGTAGGGCCCTTCACTAAGCTGTGATACTGCGCCTTGTTCAGGAGGGGATCGTTCTCGTCCTCATCCTCAGGACAATCCTTGACTCGAGGCTGTCTGCTCTGCCGGTGGCGGTGGTCTCGAGCGGGCTCCTTTGGGCTGGGAGCCCGCTGGTCCGCTTGGCCATGCGCCTCAGCCTGTGCCCGCACATCCAGCCCCGCGTCCGCGCCATGGCCTGCACCCGCCCCGGACCTGGGGCGGATCCAAGTCGCTCGACAGGTTTGTGTAAGGTCATTCGTGTACACCCCATAGGGCACAGTGGTCATGTGCTGGTACGGCTCGGCGGAACGCGGCCCATGTCGCGCGCCATGGCGGCCTCGGCGTCGTCCAACCGAGCATGCAGCTGCGCGAACTGGTGGTGCAGGAACTTGGCTGCGAGCGGTAGGCGCCGTAGGCGTACACGGCCCAGCGGCATAGAAACAGCATGAAGCAGGCCCAGAGGAAGAGCACGACCGGTCAGATGTACCACTCTGAGCGGGAGCGGGATATGGCCGCGTCGAGTAGCGCGGGGAGGGATGGGTTGAGCGCAGAGGCGAGGGAAGCGTCGGAAGCATCAGGCCCGGCATTGTTTGCAGGGAGGACGATGTAGGCGCTCGAGGGAAGTTGTTAGCGTGCGGCGAGGTCGATGGGGCTCATCTTGGTTGATGATGGACGATGCCTGCTCGAGTATGGCCCTCTTATATCAATCATCTGGCACGGAACGACAAGCAGCTAACGGAGATGGGCCGACTGCCTTCTCACATGTTGCTGTGTGCTGCGCGCTCTAGCTACGCCGCGTAGATCGGCGGCTCGGCACCAGCACTAGCCTCGGACTGGCTATCTGTAGATATGCTGATCTTCGCCCATTCACAGTAGGGGTGGCAGGGCCGCCTCGTGGAGGTCAGCCGATAACGGTTCGCCACGAGTAGCCGGATCTCACACACACCCTTTCTCAACCCATCACCCAATCGTTACTCGTGTGCCACCCCAATGATGACCAAGTATGCATGCTTTGTGAAAGTACAACCTATTCCACCTACAACGAATGCGCCAGCGCGCTCTCCAGCGTATAAATCTCCGCCAAGCCCACGACCGTCTCTCTAACTTTAGTGGCCCAGTACACCTCGTCGCACCGCATCTCCGCGAGCCGGATCTCAGCCTGGGCCACGCTCTCTACGCTCCTTCCCTCCTCTACTCTCCGCTCGAGTTCCTCTTCAGCCGCCGCTCGGCGCAGTATCACGGCGTCCAGGTGGGCCAGTTGTCGATCCCTCTGTCCCTCCAGGACGGTGAGACGGGTGGATATCTCAAGGAGTTGGGCGTGGAGGCGGTCTCGGCGGCGGGAGCGTTGCAGGTGGGTGTGATACTGGTATAGAACGACGAAGGAGGCGGCGAGTGCTTAGCTGTCAGCGTAAGGAGAGAAGCACAGGTCGCACCAAAGACGAGATAGACCCAGAACAAGTCGAACATGACGTCCTCGAACCCCGACAGTCTGTCGACAATGTCGCAGAGCGCGGTCCCGTGAACTGAAGCGGCGGCCTCGCACATTCCTCCCCTACTTTGTTTTGGGTACTGCTGTAAGTCGTATGTGAGTTGTAAGTGACGTGCAGATGTCAGAAAGGAGCAATCCTGTAATAGAAGCAACATGCACATTGGTGGGGCAATCACTCGTGCTAGTTCGTTTGCCATACATTGATGCACTAAGCGGAGCCGGCGGAGATTACAAGTGTTCTCCAGATTGTTGGGGCCGCTAGATGCACTAGACGTACCTGCCGGCTTCACTTGGATGTGGTGTACGGGTAATGTGAGGCAGGCGGTGGTGGCCGGTGGCGAGTTATACCAGTGCGCGAACTGACGCACTAGTCGCGGGCAGTGGAGCGCTAGTCGATAGCGCGGTAGCGATGGACGTAAAGTGACCCGCACATGGCTAGAGCTCCACTCGTACAGCAGCACATCAGTGTCAGCAGCAAGCTGGGATACTGCATTCGCTGGATCGAGTTACCTGAAGAAGAGGCAGAGTAGCCATGATTGGATCGGGTGGAGCAGACAGGCGACGAGCTGACGAATTGCCACTAATCCGTCTCCTGATAGCACGTGTGTTCATGGTCATGCGTGGTGACTCACAATCACTCCGACCCGGTCAGTCTTGGGCGCACGTAGTACCTGCAGCACACACCATGCAGCACACACCTCACCCGACCCCACCGCATGCACCGAGTTTGCACGCACAATCAGCGACAAGAGTTAAGAGTTTTTACGCCGCAAGCCACGCCACGCCGACATTGTCGACTTGAAGCATCAGATCGCGTCAGCCCGTACACATGCGAGGGAGAAGGACCATCAGACGTCCACACTCCCACACTACTGCACGCCAGCGCAAGCCAGCACACGCCTCGAGCGCCTCGACAAGGCTTAAGGTTCAGAAACAATGCACATACCAAAACCGTAGAAAGAGCGCCTGAGAGCGCCTAAGAAGCGCCGCCGCCGCCTTTCTCGACGCCCCCCGTGCCTCATTCACGCCCTCTGCGCCTCTGCATTGACCCGCAGAACAGGTAGAACAGGTAGAACAGGTGGAACAGGTAGAACAGGCGGGGCAGACTGGGGGCCCTCTATCTCACACCATCTCACACATCTTACCACCGCGCATTCCGTGTATTGGGCGATGAGGCTGACCGGAGCACCGGAGAATGTGCGCAGTATCGCACCGCAAGTATTACTGCCTCGGTTGAAAGACACCGGTTTCAAACCGAGGAGCAGGTGACCCGACCTCGACAATTCATTGCTCACCCCCCCGCGCACTTTCACATATCGCACTCGCCACTCAGACCACAAGGTCAGTCGCCTCGGCCGGCTCTCGCTTCCCCTCTCTCCGCCGATGCTGTTGTGCTCGCTGTTGCTGCTACCCGCTCTTCGTCCCAACTGGGCCAGCATCCTCGCCACTCAGCACTCGCTCCGCTCGGGGCTCAATTTAAAACATGCATGGCACATTCAATCGTTACATAGGTGTATATAGCTACGGGTCATGAAGTCGTGAGTCGTAAAAGTAAAAGAAGTCGTCAGAAGATGGGTCGTCACAGGGGATTAAAAGGATGTATCGAAGAAGAGAGGAAAGCAAGAATCCGTGTGGTCGAGAGGATTGTGTTCGGGGCGTGTATCGATTCGTAGAGTCATGAGAAGTAGATTCGGGATGTCGCATTCGTGGCCAGCACGAAGACGAGGGGGGAGAGCGGGTGGATCACTGGTTGAAGCCCTGGAAGACCTGACCGTCGGGTCGCATGCCCGGCACGGGCGGCTGCTGCGGGAACTGCGGGTTGTAGTACAGCGGAGTCGTGGCGGGAACGCCGCGCGCGTTCTGGTTGAACGCGCCGCGCGGAGCGCTGAAGTCGGGTCCGCTCATGCCCGGAGACGGGATCACGACGTTCGGGTTGCCGTATTGCTCCTTGCCAGCGAACTGGTTGCGCCAGTCCGAGTCGTACATCGGCGCCGCAGACTGCCAGGACCCGTCGCCGCTGAAAGGCTGCGGGGAAAAGACGCCCTGCTGCTGTGCAGGAGTCTGCAGGTTCGGGTTGGTCGGCGAGGCGTTAGACGACGAGTGGCCCTTGCTCTGCGTCTGCGACTGCGGGGTGCCGGGCGCCGCCGGAGCACCGCGGGACGATGTCGGGGGCGAAGCCTGCTGCTGCATCACATCCGGATGCCTCTGCGAGGGAGTGGCAAAGGAGGCAGAACTGGGCGACGTGGGAACGGGGGGCGAGGAGGTCTGGATAGACATCCGCGTCTCCTGGTCCAAGGTCACGGGGTTGAGGCCCTGCTCGACACGCCACCGGTCGTAGGTGATCGCGAGATCGTTGCCCATGCGCTCGAGCAGCTCCCCCGTCAGGCCCAGCCTCGACTGAAGAATCGCCGACCACTCGCTCGCCGATACGGCCGCGACGACCGAAGAGGCAAAAAAGATACCCTCGGGCGTCGCCGTCGACGACGGAGGAACACGGACAACATTCTGGTGGAAGTTGGACGGGAGGGTGGGCGGATCGTGGTGATGCACATCAAAGATGGCGCCGTCGGGAACGGATGCGGTCCGGCGAGACGCACGCGGGCGGCGTGCCGTGTTGGACCAGTCATCGTTGTCGACAGTGACACCGAGACCTACGGCGACCTCCCCCGCGTCAGACTTGCGGCGCTTGCTCGCGGAGCGCTCCGAGTCGTAGCCTCCGTAGTCGTCGTTATCGGATGCGTGGTGGCGCGGGAGCGGCGGGGCGTTGTGGTGGTTGAAAGCGTGGGCGGGTCTATGTTTGGATGCACGCACAGTGCCGTCACCAGACAGCGAGAGGTTGCTGAACACGGCCGTGTGCTCGTTCCAGGACGAGTCAGACGCAAACCCTGCCATGGTAGGGGAAAGCGAGGCACCGGGAGAGGAGACATCCGAGAGGGACGCAGTGGAGGCTGATGACACGAATGACTGGGACGGTGAGAACCCCATGCTGAGTGGCGGGATATTGGAGAACGACGCTGAGGACGAGATGCCCTCGAACGACGATGTTGAGGTGAATGACGAGCGGTCGCCAGCGGATCGGCCTGCGAACTGCTGGTAGACGTCGCCACTGAGCTGGGCTCTGGCGGCCTCGCGCTTCTCCTTGTCCCTCAGACGCTTGCGGCGTTGACGTTCCCGTCCCATTTCGCGCTTGCGGGCTTTGCGGGCCTCCTCATCCTCAGCGGTGCGTTGCCTGGGACCCATCGTGCTCTTGGGGGGGACGGAGGGGGCGGATGTCGAGCCGGATGGCAGTTTGGGAGCAATAGCCATCACGGAGGGGTAAGGCTCGATGGAGACTTCGAGGGGGGAGGAGTTGGGGATGTCGGATGAGGGATGTTGCGATCGAAGCTTGGTTGGGGTAGCGCCGGTCACCTGTACTCCAGGCACATGGTCGGGTGGCGCAATCTCTCCTAGGTCGGGCTGGATGAATTGCTGTGGAGGTTGGTGGTGTGGAGGTTGCCCATGCTGCATGTACTGAAACGGAGCATACATCGGCGCGGTCGTCATGAGCGGTTCTGATCCGTGGCCGTGGCCGTGAGAAGAGCCAGACGAGGAGGAAGACTGGTGCTGGTGGTGCTGGTGCGAATGCTTGGCCGGGCTGGGCGGGACCTGCTGGTACGGCTGGTTGTGCATCCCTCGACGGGTGGCGCTAATCTGCGGCTGGCGGAGTGGGTCAGCGGCGGGGCGGCGAGAGTGCCCGAAAGGAGCAGGCGAGGGTACTTCGTCAGAGTTGCCGAAGCCCTAGCGTCGAGTTCCTTTATGCGTTGTAGGGGGGAAGATGGATGCGGTCGGTGGCCAGACTGTTGTGCAAACAAGAACAAGCAAACGGATGGACGGAGCGGCGGGGATGTGTGGAAGTAGTAGTCGTTGCGTTGAAAAACGGAAATTGGCCGCTCAAACGAGTATGGTTGACGCACGTATCGACGACGTCAGGCAGGAGTCACCTGGTCTTCTGTTGCAGGACTTGTTTGCGCTAGTGAGCTGTGCGGCTCCACCGAATGAATATCTATCTCGGGTGCGTTATGGTGTACTCCAAAAGATAACAGGCGGAGAGATCAATGTCACGCTCGATATATGAGGTGGTCGTATGCAAGACACTGTCCAGGGATTTGGAGGGGTAGTACCAAAAAGTCGAGCGACGCGAAGTTGGCGACGCTTTCAGAGCTGGTTCGTACGTGTCGGGGGTCGTTAAACGTTTGTCCGTCCTTTGGGAGTGAGGACGAGAATATAGAAGAGGAGTAGTAGTGAGGTCGTTAGATAGTTTGGTTCGTAGCAATGTAGCGTTGCGTGGGCGGGTAAGGGAGGAGGGAAGGGGGGAGAAACCGTTGGTCCGTTCAGAGTAATGGATGAGATCTCTCTTGCTCTGTCGAAAGCGGGTTCGGGCGGACGGGGAGGACAGGCGACCGCGGGGGGTGTCGAGTCGGGAGGGGGAGGGAGGAGGGAGGTGGTGTGAGGAGTGGTCGGATGAAAAAGCGGGTTGGAGGATGGTGGATGTTGTTGGGAGGGGGTGAGGAGGGTGAGGCTGAGTGAGAGGCTGAGTCTGGCTGAGTGCAGGGAAGGTGGGAGAGGGTTGGTGGGGAGGGAGCTGGGCGGGGAGCTACTCGGCGTAGGTTGCAGGCTGAGAGCGAGAGAGCGCGAGCATGCGACCGCAGCGTAGAGCCAACCAGTCCGTGCCTGGAGCGTAAAGGGACTTGGGCACTCGAGCAGAGGTGGAGGGAGGGGCGCCCGACCCGAGCCCATGCTGCTAAGCAACCTGGGCCAGACATCTCAGGCACGCTCTAATACAGCATTACACCACCCCTCATTAGTCTCATTCACTGCGCGTCTAATCATTCTCAATGATCCGGCCTCTGCAATTCCTGAGCCTAGGGTGTCGACTGGACGTGTCGAGATCTCTTGCATTTCGATCCGACCGCACGCGCATGCCGAACTCTAGGGCCCACCTCACTTACAATTGCGACAGGGCTACACCGCGTCCCTAGGCATTCAACGCATTCATCTCCTCGACAATCTTCCTCCAACCTGCTACGCGAGTCTTGCCTATCAGCCTGCGGGTTTGCGGCTCTACCGGTTCCGACGAACGCACCCACAGTCCACAGGGAAGGGGACATGACTCAGCAGCTGAGCAGTGGCCGGCCAGCTGTCCGACGAGCCGAGCGGGTTTGCGGGTCAACGGGAACCGCGCCGGCTCTTCGTAGCCCTATGCAGTCCCTTGGAGTGCCATCTTGCTTTGCTGCTCCAGCTCTTTCCAGTCAGTCTACTGGTGCGCGATGATGCCATGCTGGCTCAGTGACCGAACATCATAGGTCGATGGGACAGGACGCGCGAGAAGCGGGACAAGAGACCTAAGGTGCGCGTCGACCCTAAAGTCTACATTCGCGTACATTCGCAGCTATTGCAGGATGCGCAGGATATCGCGGTCGTAATGAATGGCGCTGGCGATAGCGCAGCTAGCGCAGGTTCAGCTCGTGTCCGGCACTTTGGGCCCTGCTGCCCTTGTCCCCAGATCTCTCACAGACACAGTCGACTCGGCGCAATGAGGTCGAAACCCGACGGTAGCTGGGCGAGGTATGTCACTACTCTGGTTGGAGCTCGAACGGTCGTGCATGGCACGCAATCGACCTGCAAGCAGCGTTGCCGCTTGGACTCTATTCCCCCCTCGCAACTGACTGCAACGCTTGTGCGCCAGCCCGCCAGCGAACGCGTCGACGCGCTCCGGCATCGCCGCAACATGGTTTGCGCTTCCCCCGAGCCGCTCCTGACCTGCACTCTCTTGTCATTTGGCACACAGACTCTGGCACAGCCAGCACAGCTGCGATTGGAGGCTCCATGTTAAGGCTCTCCAAGCTTCAGGCGGGCCCTACGCACTTCGCGCTCTCGGATACAGCGATCCTGAACCACACCCTGGGCAGGATCAGGCAGGATCAGGCAAGATCGTCGGGACTGCCCGAAACGGCAAGACGAGAACGACACCTCGCCGCTGCCGCTGCCCACAAGCTTGCCGTGAGCTTGCCGCAGGATCCCAATGTCGGCATGCTGCTCAGGACATGAGGCCGGGTGGTTGTGGGGTGCCGCTGTACCTGTAGACATGGGTGGTTCGGGAGTGTAAGTGCAGAAGCGCTCCCCGATGCCGTGTCTTGGAGCTTGGGCGCCTTGCGTGCGTGCGTACAGGTATACGGGCGTTGGTGTGTGCGGAGCGGTGTTTGCGGAGCCCACGAGCTGAGTGGCCGAATGAGCTAGGCCAATTTACGCTGCGAATGCTGCGTAGATGCGAGATTGACGGGGGCACTGGTCGAGATGGGAGTGCAAGCATGCTGTACACATGCTGTAATGTCGAGGTGCAGGTGACACCTCCACCCCTGCTTACCCCTTTCGATTCATCGACATCGGTTCTCTTGACGATGGTGTGAATGCCAAACGTGAAGTGGAGAGATGAGGCATCCCCCCCTGGTCTGCCCCTAGTGCGCCGAGTGGCCCCTTCCAGCCTGCCGTCATAACATTGCTGGGTTGTTGTGGAGACTGCGACGCGAACCCCTTTTACTCCTTGAGTTGCGTGTCTCAGCGATGTGTTGGCGATGAGTTGGCCTGGGTTCTCCATACCCTCGGAGTAGCACACGGAGCATGCGACGAGACCAACGGGCTCAGCCCATGTCCGGACTGTGCATGTGCCGACTCGGTGACAGTGTCTTTCGCAGCTCACCTCGTCTCCACCCGCAGGCCGAGGCGATGCTCCCATGCTCGAGCCTGCTCGGGCATGTGTGGCCGCCGTCCTCCCCACTTGTCCAGCGCAAATCAGGCTGAAGTGTCATAGCCGGCGCTGGGAATCACATCGGTGTACCTGCGTACCTGCCACTGGACTGGGTAGGCGAACGTGTGGTCCGAATACCGAGTTCAGTCTAGCCACAAGCCCTCCTGCTCAGTTGCATAGCGCGGATCGACGTGCCTCATGCCTCATGCCCACCTGTCCGATGCATATAAGTCGGTGGAGAGTAGTCGCACCACACCTACGACGAGCATCGCACAGACATAGCCTAAGAGGGCGCGGACGTGCCTCCGACCCAGGCCCGCGAGGCCCGACTCACCGGCTGAATACACACAAAAAGTCCATTGCAATTCGGCAATGGCAAGAAGGTGTCGGAATCGGAGCATTCTCTCAGCTGTATTCGTACATCAAAAGAGCCCATTCAAGTGAATTGGCCAGGTTTAACCTTGTCTGCTCTGCCCCGCTGTACCCCAACTGCGCCGAGACTGTCAGATGGGACTCGCAATTGTACAGCTTGTACTGCCATGCACTCGTGCGCGCGTGCGTTCGAGCATTTCTGGGTTGCTTCCGCAGAGCTCACGGACGAGAGCTGAGCTTACCTGCCACCTTGCTCTCTGTGCCCGATGCTCACCCACGAGCGAGGAACACCACGCGGACCACACGCCGGTGGGAAACAAAGCCGGGAGCGAACACGGGGCCGAGCATAAGAGCATGATCAAGATTAGCAAGATTCACAAGCAAGTCCGCATACCCCACACGAGTAAGCTCAATCGAGTGCCGCGGACCGAGCAGTCGATCGTCGATACGAACCAAACTCTGCAAGGTTCGGTGATCCTCTCAACATTTGGCTTCACATGTGGCCTGAGGTGTGCCAGCGTCGTTGCCTAGCAAGTACAAGCAAAACAGATGCATTTCATGCGAGTCACCAGGCTTGCGTAGCTTTATGTATCTTTGCGTTCTGTACCCCAACACCGCCATGCGATTGAGATACCCCGCCGCTAGCCTATACGACGAGACGGCATGGCCGGAACACTTGCTCGTTGTTCTGTGTCATTCATCTCCGTCTCGGCGCTGCGTCGCCGACAGCCCGACAATAAGAGCTCGGCGTGGTCTTTCGGCCCGAGCTCCCGTGAGGTTAGGCGGAGTATCATCGCGTGAACTGTGCCATGCTGGGCAGACGTGCGCATCCTCCTCTTCGGGTTACGCACTCTGTCGATCGTCGGGGTCGTGGCGAGATACGCGACCAGCTCGTCGTCTTTCGGGACAGCTGGAAGGACTGCGTCGGGCGGACTGGCTCTCGGAGCGGGCAGCCGGTCATTGATAGCGAGGTGTGGACTGCGCCACGATCATCGTATAAAGCACAGCAACAGCTGCGGTGTCCATGTGCCTCGCGGAACTGGCCCGTTGAACGCCACGTCCGTGCCTCCCTCCTTCCCTTCCTTCGTCAATGTCTCTCCAATCCCAGAACATAATACCAGGCTATACCGATCTCATTATTGTACCCTCGTGCCCTCGTGTCGTACCTCAATAGCACGACTGGGCGTCTCGTTAATGCAAAGACCAAGAACATTCATGGGGCCTGGCGGATTCAGGCAATGGCGCGGGGCTTCTTGGGCTTCCTGACATCGGTTCCAGCATCGTAGACCTATTCAGAACACGTCCTGACATGTGCGCCCGAGATCTGGGCAAGGTGTGGTGATCGAGCAGACGGGCGGTGATCGTCGAAGCAACTTAGTCATAGCTGTTGCAGAGGGGCAATCGTACGTCTACACGACCGCTCTACCGCGGCTGTTCGGTCCAAAGTGCAGCAGCGCACTCGTGTGCCATCTCTGCCGCTGTGGAACGCGACTTGCTGCCGGAATTCTGCCGCGAATGCCGCCCAGAGCCTGCCGCGCAGCCGGCTTTGGGCACGACTAGACGAATGGGTAAGGTCAGTCTCGTCCGCTCCCAAACCCACTCAGACACCGTAAAGCAAAGCAAGCACAGGCTGAGGGCATCCCAAAGCCAATCAACTTCCGATGCTACGCTGAAATGAACCGCTATCGCGTGGTAGACATGTGGACATACCGTCGCGATCGAAACCTGACTTCACGTCAGGACGCGTCTCTCATGACCAGCGGGACCGGACGCGTACCTCCAAGACCGAATGCGGCGCGTAAAGTTCGGCGTCAAGCCTACCGAGTTCCCCGCGGCCGTGAAGTCGGCCAACTGACTGTATTTCTGCCAGATCTGGGCATCCGCTGGTCGCGCTGGGCGTACGCTCGGACTCGCGAAGAGCGAGAAGAGGGTGTGGCGTCCTCTCGTTGGCGTTTGCGTGGGACTGCGGAAACGGGGCGAGATGCACGGCGCCGTGAGCGCCGCGCGCACCTGGTGTACCTCGTGCGCCGCAGACACCGACCTGCCCGAACTGCCCGATCTGCTCGATAAGCCCGGGCCGAATACAGCTTGTTCTCGGTCTCCGACGAAGAGGCTGCAAGCCTCCAGGACTCCGTTGGACTGCTCGGGGCAAGCACATCTTTGCTTTGTAAGTGCCAAGACTTGGCTCGACGACCTCTCTGAACGATCATAGGACGCCGACTGGCGGCGATGGCCGCGACTCTCTTGAACGGCGCGAGGGTGGATCTAGGCTGAAACGCGCAGGCTGCACTTGCCCGGTCTCGGTATGCCTGTGACTCACTCTTTGCATCACTCGCTGCACCACTTTGCTCTCTCACTGGCTACATCGCGCGCTGCATGATGCGCATGCAGCTGCATGCCTTGATGATCACACGGTTTTGTGATTCCTCGCGCTCGCGCCGAGCTCTAAGGGCTCCGGCGGCCCGGAGATCCCATCGCCTCGATCTTCGAATGAGAATGCTCGTTGGGGCCGAGATGCCGGCGGATGGTGGACCGCTCCACACGGCGTACATGTGACGTGCTGCTTGTGTGCGTTCCGCAATCCAGAGAACTTGTCCATTGCAACTGCACGCGCGCACCGTGCACCGGGAAGTCTCAAGTGTTCGTTGAGACATGCCGACCCACTCGGGTGACTTGGGCCACTCTGGGCGGCGACTAGAGGAGCGGGGCGGCGACCCGCGGAACGGGGGCAGGGCTGAATGGTATTCATTGCACGCGACTGGAGGTGGATGATGCTCGGTTGCTCGCTTACTGCTCCGTGCAAGGAGAGGGGTCCGTTGGACAGCACACTGTGGCAAGGATCGAAAGGAGCTCAAGGCTCGAGGAGCTCCAGGAGTGCACGGTGAAGGAAAGGGGACAAGGGGAGGGGGACTTTTCATCGCAATCAATTGAATTAGCGGAACCAAACGCGTGTATCGGCAAGCGACGGGCTAATGCGAGGTCAGTGGGTTCGATAGAGTCATTAGAGGATGGATTAGGGTGGGAGTAAGGAAGGGGAATCAGGACGGATTAAGGGGAGTAATGAGGACCGTGCGCGGTGCGCGTTAGGTGTGGGTGTGGGTGCGCAGGGGCATCGCTGAGGCCGCGTGGCAGGCAGCCAACCACAGCTCAGCCCTTCGGCCCTCAGTGCCCTCAGCCTTCTCCTAAGTCCCATAGTCGCACAGTGAGCCATGCAACGCGCCCTGCCCCCCGCCTACGGCCATTCAACCTCGCCTTGACCCGCCAGACCCGCGCTGGACCCGCCGCCGTCGTCCACCCAAGTAAGTCCACTCGGCCACTCTACACTCTGCCTTTGTCCTTCTCCATCCTGTCCAAGTCTGCCTCCTCGCCATCATCCAACTCGCTCTCCCCTGCCGGCAACCCCTCTCTCTTACTCTCCCGCCCAGTCACCCCGCCACCCCCTCCTCCGTGCATAGAGTCTGTCCCCGCCCAACTCTATCGCCTCATCACACCCACTCCCCTCCGACCCACCCTTCCTCCCTCCCATCTCGACCTCGACCACCTCCGCTCCCCGTCTCTCGTGCGCGTACTCATATCCCTCCATCGTGTATCATTTCACTCCGCCGACCGCTCATCACTCCCAAGTCACGGCCGCCTCCCCCGAACGCTCCACCTCACATCCTGCCCGAGCACAAACGCACACGGCCAGCAAGCACACGTCCAACACGTCAGCGGCTCTTCGGCGCACCACACGCCCCCTCATCCCACTCTTAACGTCTCGAGCGTGACCAACGTCTACTTCATTTTTGCATAACGCCGATTCGATCACTGTCTCTTCTCCGTCGCCCTCTCCCTCCTCTCCACCACCCATCATGGCCGCCACTCGCAGCATCAAATGTGAGCACAAGCATGGGGGCCCGGACACCCCGACACGGACACGCGAAGGACAAAGATCGTGCTAACATACAGGCGTCGTAGTGGGAGACGGTGCTGTCGGCAAGGTAAGTTTTGTGTGTGTGTGTGTGTGTGTGTGTGTGTGTGTGTGTGTGTGTGTGTGTGTGCACCAACCCCTCGCGACGTGATCGGCGCACCACCAGCACTATGGCCAATACACAAAAGAGCATGTCCACTGACGACCCAGACCTGCCTGCTCATCTCATACACGACCAACGCGTTCCCCGGTGAATACGTCCCCACCGTGTTCGACAACTACAGCTCCCAAGTCATCGTGGATGGCATGACTGTCAGCCTCGGATTGTGGGACACGGCCGGTCAGGAGGACTACGACCGTCTCCGCCCCCTGTCATACCCTCAGACGGACGTCTTCCTACTCTGCTTCTCGGTCGTGTCACCAGCATCCTTTGAGAACATCAGGACCAAGGTGGGTTTACAGTGCACGCGTTTCACTTTGAGCTGGCACTGACGTTTTCCAGTGGGAGCCGGAAATCAGACATCACTGTGAGTGGCAATGCACAGCCGCCTTCTGTGACGCGGCACGCGGTACCGGATGGCATCGAGCGGGACTTGGCAAGCACGGAAGTGCACAACGCGCCGGTTTGGAGGAGAAACTAGCGTACCATGCTGTTTCGGCCAGCGACGCGCGCGACTCCGTGAACCGCCTTTATCGGCAGTTTGGCTGGACTGTTATCGCCCGAACTTTGGACCTTCTGTGAATCGCATTGTGTGCTAACGTTTTTCAGCCCCTGGCACGCCCATTATCCTCGTTGCGACCAAGCTGGACCTGCGAGAGGACCCCGTGGCGATTGAGAAGATGCGCGAGAGGCGGCAACAGCCTGTGCAGTATGCGCAGGGCCTGGCGATGCACAACGACATCAAGGCCGCGCGGTACCTGGAGTGCTCTGCTCTGACGCAGATGGGCCTGAAGACTGTGTTCGACGAGGCGATCCGCACTGTCCGTGAGTGCACAGCTGAACTCTTCCTCGCATAGTAGCTGACCCGCAGTGAACCCCGGCCGCCGCTCGGGCAAGCCCAAGCGAGGAAATGGCTGTGTGCTGATGTAAACTGTCGGCACCGCCTCGAACTCTTAATATATACGACCACGACGTACTCGACCTACCGTGTACTTTACGGCCTACCCATGTCTTGCCTGTAATACGTAGCCGGCATCTTGCCCGGCGATTTCTTTTCTTCTCTCTTGCCACCTTACCCCCTACAGCGACATACGCTGCAGATACAGCTACACAGCCCATCTCAAACTCACGAGCTTGTTTCCGTTCTTGTACCACCACCGTATCAACCGAGAGCTCTCACGAGCGTATACTTGCAGAACTACTTGCGAGCCTCTTGCATCGGCATCAGAACCCGGTCCCCGACCTCACGACTAGCGACGAAGCCTGGGCTCTTTCTGCTCTAGGCAGTCTCACCCTTGTCCATAGATAGGTTTAACGTGCGAGCCAAACGGTCCCCCTCATACGATGCAGAATAGTGCAGCAGCGCGAAGTTGCAACGCACGCAGTTGCAACGACAGTCTGAAGCACGGTATGTGGTACATTTGCGATCTAGCTACTTTGTCTTCTCGGCGGCCTCCGGCTCCTCGGCGTCATCGAACTGCGCCACGTTCCACCCCGTAGGCGGGGGGACGTTGCCCCACTCGACCTTGTCCAGGAAGGCTGCGACTGGATCCTCGCCGTCCTGGGTTGGGCATCAGCGGATGCTCAGGGTGTTCTCACTGATGCGGGCCCTCCTCTCTCGATCCTCTCCTCAGGAGGCTTGGAGGTGGATCTAATAAGGACGGAAGCGCGCATCAGGTCCTTGGAAATCACTCCTCACCCTTCCGATCTCGCCCTCGTCTTCGTCCTCCTCTTCTTCGTCCTCCTCCGAGTCGTCGGCGAAGCCGAAGAAGTTGTTCGGCGTTCCGTCGGGAAGGAGGGACTCGTGCAGTGCCGAACAGCGCGACAGGGCCGAGAAGAGGGGTTGCACTAGGGTCAGCTGCCTTCCGTCCCAGCTAGCTTGATCCCCCCTACAAGAGTGGGGAGTAAGAGAGAAGACACTCACGCTCGTCCTCGGCCACGTAGATGCGCATCTCAGCAAGCGTCATGAACTCCTCCTCCTCGCCTCCATTAGCCGCTCCATTGGCGGGCGGAGAGTCATCGACCTGGCAGTAGATGTGGGCTGGCGTCGCACCGGCCGGAGTGAGCGCATGCAGCGTCAGATCCTGGTAAGGAAGCGTCCAGCCCTGTCCCGCCTCTCCCTCAATAGTGGAGGGAAGGAAGGTGACCGATCTGTCCATTAGCTCTGGTTATAAAGTAAGCTCTGCGTGGAGACTCACTGCTCTGTGACGAACAACGTGCCACTCGTCTTGGACCACGACGTCCAGCTCGGCACGTTCATCTCGACCTCGGCGAGTCCCTGCCAGTGCAGGACGGGCGGGATGTCGGCAAAGTTCTGCGGCGTGACTGAGGTCAGGTCGTCGTGCTCCGACTGCGTGACTGAGGAGGGAGGGGTGCGCGTTCGTTCCAGCATGGTTGTGGGGTTGGTGGGTGAGGGGAGCTGGTGAGGTCACTGAAGCGTCAACAAATATCGCTAGATGGACCTCCACCCCGCTTGGCATATCTGCTCCCGCTAATACCGTTCGGTCACATATCTCCTAATGCTTCCTCGCCTATCCCTAATCCCACCCTATTCGAAAGGCATTAACTTCGCTCGCTACTTTGCCTCGCGTCCAGGAGATGCCGGGCGTACCTGTCCCCGTCTCCGAGGTTTATGACGACGTTTCCGGAGTTCCTTTTCGCGCTCCTTTCCCATCACATTCTTCCCCCCAACCTCATCGACAAAAGCGCATGAAAGAGGACGCCTGAGCCGCTGCTACGTTGGTACCATGCCGCTCAAGCTCCCCGCGCCGATCCTCCACCTCGAGGCTGTGTTCCGCCCCTCCCTCTTGCGGCCGGACATCAAGGCCGCCTCGGTCGACCATGTGGACTGGAACGGCCTCAGGCGCGCGGGCTGGAACGCAGTCGTGATCGACAAGGACAACTGTCTGGTACGTTCTGCTTCTGAGCGTGGACTCGTGCTGACGTCCAGACCCTCCCGAATGTGGACAAGATCTGGCCCCCGTTTGCGCCAGGATGGGAGAACTGCAAGCGCGCCTTTCCCGGACGAACACTGATCGTGTCCAACTCTGCCGGCTCGTCCAAGGACCGGGGCGGGATCGGCGCCGAGTCGCTCAGCATGCAGCTGCAGGCTCCCGTGCTCGCGCACCGGCGGCCGAAACCCGCCTGCGCCTCCGACATTATCGACTACTTCAAGGGCCGGCTGCCGCTCCGGACGGGGCGGCAGATCAGCCCGGCCGTCCAAGCAGCCGCTAGGGAGGAGGACGCGGCCGAGCGATTCCTCCTGGACCGGTGGCGGGGGGATGTCGAGCATGGCCCGCTGTGTGGAGAGTTGCAGAAACCCGTGAAAGAGGGAGACGACCTGGAGGCCAAGATGGTCGCGGCGCAGCATGCCGGATCGGGGCGGTATAACAAGGAGCCGGAGCAGCCGGAGAAGGCTGAGGACCAGGCTGCGGCCAGCAGCCAGCGCGACGCCAAGCGGAGCGCCCACGACAACGAGGTGGACAAGACCGCCCAGCGAGAGGAACATGCGAAGACGCACAAGTTCCCTGCAACCGCCGAGGGCGAGGTGGAACCGCTGCGCGTCCTCGTCGTCGGCGACAGGAAGTTCACCGACGTCCTCCTCGCCCGCCGCCTGGCGCTGTACCCCGACGTCGTGGCTCTCAGTATCCAGACGACGGAGCTCGCGCAGCCCAAGGACGTCCGTCTCCTCCGCCGCTTCGAGGACCGGCTCGCGGGACCGAGGGAGGATCCCGCCGGCGCGCCGTGGGAGGCGTATGTCCGTGTTGACGCGCCGCCGCCCCCGCCGCCCACGCTCAAGGAGCGCCTCAGTCCCAGCTACATCCTCGCCGAGCCCGGACCGCCGGTGATCTGGTACGACCCGCGGACGTGGCGATGGCGGCCCATCCTCGCCGCGTCTCTGAACGGGATGGGGCGGGGGATCTCCTGGCTCTCCGTCGAGAGCGCGAGGGGTGCCAAGGCCGCTTCGGTCTGGTCTGTCGCCAAGATCAAGGAGGCGAACGAGCAGCGCAAGATCCGCGCCGCTGAGCGCGCCAAGGAGCAGGCGGCCAAGGAGCACGAGGAGAAGGTGAACCAGGTCGAGGGAGAGAAAGGCGAGCAGGAGGAACTCCGGGCCCTCCTCCAGCCCAAGCAGGCTGTCAAGGGCGAGGTCACCGAGCCCGTGAAGCAGAGCTCGTAGAGAAGCATATTTAGACGGACCATAAAATGCATTATTAGCTAAACTTGGGGCTTGCGACTTGTGAATGCTGGTGGACAGCTGTAGTCGATACCAGATTCCGCGCTCAATCAGACTTATGCTTATCACTTGTGACCTAAAATACATGATTGCTATCTTCTATACTTCTACGGGGGCTTCCTCCTTGACTTCAGCGGCCTCCTCGGCCGCCACGACCGGCTCCTGGTTCTCCGGAACGACCGGCTCCTCGTCGGGCTGGAGCGCCTCATCAAGGAAGCCCGGGATCATGCGCTCAACACGAGGCGCGCTCGCGTTCCAAAGCTCGATCTGGTCCTGCGTCCTCGTCTCACCCTGTGCCGGCGGGGGCACGAGCAGCTTGCTCGAGTACATCACAAGCACGACGTTCTTGAGGCTCTCCGCGACCTCGTTCAGCATGTCGCGGTCGCCGCGCATAAAGCGCTCCAGCTTGTCGAGCACGCGGACGAACTGAGGTCCAACGACCGACGAGCCGGTGAGACCGACGACGTACTGAAGGAACACCTTGCAGAGGAGCGGGGCCGCGCGCAGACGCATCTCGATCGCACCCTGTGGATCCCGGTCATACACTTGTGGCTTGAGCAGCTCGTCCAGCACCGGGAAGAGCACGCGGTCAAAGATGATCGGCAGCGTGTCCGCGTCCGCGGCCATGAGCTGGGGACTGAGAAGGAGGCGCTGCAGATACCCGATCGCGCGGGAGCGGATCTCGCGGTGGCCGTTCACGCACTGCTTGCTGATGACGAGCAGGGGAGGGAGCCAGAACGTGTTGAAGGCGTCGCGGCTCGTCTTGCCACTTCGCTCGATGAGGCCCGGGATCAGGTTGCGCAGCTCGTACAGCGAGTCGAGCGCCGTGAGGCCGCGCTCCAGAGTGGGGCCGAGCGTCGCGCGAACGTCGGCACCACCCCGCCGTGAAGGCTGACGAGAGGCGGCGGCAGCACCGGCGGCGGTGGCGAACTCATCCAGCAGAGCGACGACACCACTGAAGTTGTCCGTCGTCAGGCCAGGGTGAGTGCCCGTGACCATCTTCTGGACGATGGACATGGTGACCTTGCTCGCCTCGGGGTGAGCGACAGTCGCGCTGAACAGAGCGAGAATGAGGCCCCACTCGGTCTGCGACTTGGCCACACCGGCGTCCTTCTCGAGGATGCGGGCGACACCAGCCATGAGCTGCTCGGAAACACTGTTCAGGACAGTCGACGGCAGAGAACGGAGGACGTCCAGGGCAATGTAGAGCTGGTCGCGGAGCTCCGATTGCTCTGAGACAGCGAGACACAGGCGGAGGAGTCCAACGACCGCGCGCTCGATGAGCAGGTCGGGGTAACTCTGGGCCGAGTTGAGCAGCGCCGAGATATACTCAAAGATGATGGGCCACGACTCGGCAATGTGCTCCTTGCCATGAGCAGCGAGAGACACCATCATCTCAAGGTGGAAGGCACAAGCGGGGTCGTACGCCAGCTGTCCATCGAAGTGACGAGGTCCGTCGGGCGTATCGCGAGGCGCCAGCTTCTGCGTCGTACGAGCCTCCGCCAACTGGCGGATAGCGCGGAGCGCCGGGATGAGGGAGTCGACGCTGAGAGTAAGGATCTCGGCGTACAGCTCCTCAAGTCGACAGGAGGCAAGAGAGTCTACAGCAACGAGAGCGTTCTCGATGTCCTCCTCGCTAGCCTCCACAACAACGGGTTCGTTGGTCTGGCCATACGGGCTGAGGAGGTAGGAAGAGAGGGTCGACAGCAGACCGCTGCCCTCGGGTCGTCGCTCTGGGACAGGCGTGGCAGCCTTGAGAGGGATGGTGGAGGTTCCCGCGAGGAAGTCCTCCATTTGGAGCATCTCCGACGGCAAGAGAGAGTGGAGGAACAGGGTCTGGAACATCTCAAAGATGAGGGGCCAACCCTCACGGATGTCGTTGCTGTTTCCATTCGCGATGGTGAAGAGAACGACAGTCGCAAGCTGGGAGCGGTAGCTCTGACCGAAGTGGATGGCGAGGGGCGATACTGTGAGAGTGACACCGTCGCGCTCGGCCGTGGGGTGGTTACCCATCTGGTAGCCCTCCGGCGTCTCGTCGAGCAGGCCAGTTGCGGGAGCAAGGGACTGGACGATGTTGTCGAAGACCTCCGGCATGTTGAAGTGACTTGCGAGAGTGGCGCACTGCCTGAAGCCTGTGATAGCATGCTGGATGACGTGCTCGTCGGCGGACGACATCATGAAAGCGTAGGCGAGGGACGCCATCATCGGTCGCCATGACATCTTGAACATCTCCCGGTCAAACTGCGCGGTGTTGCAGGTGATGGTGAGACCTGACGTTCGCGAGCGCTGCATCAACGTCTTCCACGCGTAGTCGAAGCCGTGCTGGCCGGCGTGCTCCTCCGGGAGAATGATCTCGCGCTTGCGAATGCTGTCGTGGATGGCAGTAAGGTACTCGGGATCGAAGTCCTTGCCGTCGTTGCATCCTCGAACGTTGCGCTTGTAGTCCTCGATTGTCATGCGCTTGCGGTTCTGAGGATTGTGCAGATCGGTGTTGAGCATGATGACCGAGTACGCCAGGACGTAGACAGCGTCCGTGGACGCAATCTCTGGCGGGCTGAACGAGAAGAAGTGATCGGCAAAGACCTCGGTAATACGACCGATAGGCTGCGCCTCACCGGGGAGACGGAAAGTCTCGAGCATCTCACGAAGAGCGTCGGCGATGGTCTTGCCCTTGAAGTCAAACAGTCCGATGAAGTCCTTCAGAAGCTCGATCTGATCGGGACGCGAGATATAGTCACCAAGCTCACGCTTGTCCAATCGGCTCGACGACTTCAGGAAGCGGGCAGTCGCTCTTCGCATCCGGTCATCATCGGTGCCAGGTCCATCGTCGGGCACGATCACGCCGTTCTTGCGGAGGAACTCCAGTCCTACCTTCGGCTTGACGTTGAATTGCTCGATACCGGCGATGAGAACAGCTTTCCTGTCCTTGTCCTTGGCGAGCTCCTCAACTGGGACCGCGCTGGTCGGCCAGGGTTCATCGCCGAACTCCAGTCGCAGCGCCATGGAGCCGATGAACGACAGGAGAATCTCTAGACAGAGGAGCTGAGAGTTGTCGAGACCGTCAAATTGGGTCGATCCGTCCTGTTTCGGGGGACCGGCGGGGAAGACACCCCGTGTGAGGAAGGCGATCAGCCGCTCAAAGATATCCTCACTGTCCACTGAGCAGTCAAAGTTGACATAGCAGTCGACCATGAAGCTGGGGCGCGTCGCGATCTGCGCAAGACTCTCGAGCCACAGCTCCTTCGACTGCGCAGGCATTGGGGGCAGCATCGCAAACGGCTTGGGGGTCGACGTAGGCGGCGTCTGCGACTTGTCGCCCTCAACGCTTCCATCGGCGCCCACTGTTGGCCGCGGTGATGTCGGGCGAGAGATATCACGGAGGTGCGGAGGAAGGGGCGAAGGCGTCGGCGGCGTGAGGCGGTCGATCAGGTACGAGAGGAAGAGTTCGAGCTGCGGCTTCAGGTGAGGAAGCAAGGTCGCGAAGAGAGTCGAAGTAGTACGTAATGACGAGGTGAGGAGGACTGGCGAGTCGGCGCGTGTCAACTGGAAGAGATATCGGCATCCCTCATCGCGCACGCCCTCGCGAAGTTCAGGCCAAGTACCGATGGACTTGCCACCGACCTCGAGGGCCGCGTTCAGGACCGCAAGGGCGGACATACGCATAGAGTCGGTGTGAGCTTGGTCGGTCGGGTTGAGGAGCGCGATCAGAACTCGGAGCAGTTCTAACATGGTCGGCAGTCCGTAGGGCAAGAACTGAGGCGGCTCGGGCTCGTCAGCAGCCTCACTCGCGGCCGGTGGCGGCTTGACAGCATCGGCAGCCTTCCCAAGCAGTGATGGCTCTGCCTCGTCTTCTTGCTTCTCCTCGGCTGGTTCCTCTTCGCTGCTCTTGCCTTCCTCAACAGGAGGCTCCTCTGTCGTCTGCTCCACAGCTTGTTCAGCCGTTGCCTCCTCTTCGGCGATCTCCTTCTGCGTGGCGACAACGACGGTCTCCTTCACCTTGTCGGCGTCTGAGCGCGACTTGAGTGCCAATTCGACGTCCTCGGGGCGGAGCGACTTCAGGCGCAGGAATGTCGTACGGGTAATTGCCTGCACACACAGCTGCGCCGTGCCTCGCAGACCCTCGCTCAGGCGTCCGCGAGCGAGCATGCCCAGGCCGACTTCGAGGAGCTCGCAGACACCTTCGTCGCCCATGTGGTCAAGCAGGCTCTGCGGAACAGCGGTCGTTCCAGCCCTACTGGGGAGGGTGGGGATGGTAAGGGCCTCGATGACCCTCAGCAGCCGCAGGAGAACAAGCTCATCCTGCTGGGGGGAACTTGACGGGAAGCGACACTGCGCGAGAGCGGCGGTGACGTGGGCCAGTGCAATCTGGAGGGGCGACGCGGGGCTGATGACCGGCGGCTTGGTGGCCGGGAAGTAGAGAGGAAGAATGTGGATCGACAGTGAGTGAAGCGAGGTGAGTGACAGACTGGTAATCGGTCCAGACGTCAGCGGCGAGCGGACAAGTGCGATGAACGGGTCGACAATATCCAGCGGCGTCAGGGTCGTAATATCGATAACACCGGCAAGCGATCGCCGGAGCTCAACAAAGCCGAGCATGAGATCGCCGTCATCGTCAGAGTGTCGCTTTCCTTTTGTCAGGGGAGAGACGCGTTTTCCACGAGCCGAAACGGACGGCACCCCGGCGCCGTATCCCGAGTTGGAAACATGGGCCCAACGTTGGTTCCGGCGCATGGCCGAGGTCACCGTCTGGATCTCCTGGAGGAGAAGGGTGACCGGAGAGAGGTCGAGGTCGAGCGTCGTCATGATGGCGCGGAGTTGCTCGGAGCTCGGCCTCGTCGATTTATGAAGCTGTATTGCTCGTAAATGAGATCGATGACACGTACCTCGGACACGACAACAGACGCCGATCGGCGGTGGACGTGCTGGGTGCCGGTCATGCTCGGAACCTAATCCACGTGCCATTCCATCATGCATCTTCTATCAAAGCCCCCCACATACCCTGAACGCGCGTTGCACAACGCTGACGACAGAGCCCAGTGACGACGGTCAACTGCAATCTCGACTTCGCCAACGAGCTTCAGCACTCTCCCATCGCATCAACATGGAGTGCTCGTTTGGCATCACAGGTGAGTAGGACACTAATTCTTTCTCTCGCACAAGCTGACGCAGCTCGCTCTTCCGTCTACCACGACTTTTGCATCGATGACGCACCTTATTCTCATCAACAGGCAAGGACTATGTCCTCCTCGCATCAGACATGACCGCGGGTCGTTCTATCCTGCAGTTCAAGTCGGACGAGAACAAGATCAAGGCTCTTGGACCCCATCTTGCCATGGCCTACGGCGGAGAACCCGGAGACACGAACAACTTCGCCGACTACGTCGAGCGTAACGTTCGCCTCTACAACATCCGACACAACCACCCTCTCCTTCCCCACGCTGCCGGAAGCTGGATCCGTCGCACCCTTGCTGACTCGCTCCGCTCTCGTCGTCCGTATGCTGTCAACTTGCTGCTCGGAGGATACGACACGACGACAGACATCCCGCATCTCTACTGGATCGACTACCTTGGCACCAAGGCTACCGTCTCGTACGCCGCTCACGGCTTCGGACAGCTCGTCTGTCTGTCCACGATGGACAAGTACTGGACGGAGGACGCCGACAAGCGTGACGGTGTGGAGACGATCAGGAAGTGTATCGACGAGGTCAAGATCCGTGAGTAGCGAGGCAGCATTGCAACCTTTAATACTGTGCGTGTGGTGACTAAGCTGACCTTCAGGTCTCACGGTCAAGTTTGATTTCAACTGCATCTTGATCGACAAGCACGGAATTCACCAGGTCGACCTGTCTTCGGAGGATCCCATCGCTGCCATCGAGGCGCTCGTTGCTGCCGAAGAGGAGAAGGCTGCCCAGGTCGCCGCTCAGGACGAGGCTCGTGGAGAGGTGCCGGGAGTTCTATAGACGTAAGAAGTCAAATGTACAGATTACAGCAGGCAGCCCAGTGTTACATGGTATAGTACAACAGATGAAGGCGGTTCTAATAATCGTCCCGTTTCATTCCTCGTCATCGTCCTTCTCGAGACGTTGCATGATGCCCATAGCCTTCACGAGGAAGGGCCGGATCTCACACAGCTCCAGCGGCGTCAGGTTCGTGACCTGCAAGTATCGGCCACGCATGACACCCTCGGACTGCAGACCGATGCGGATCTTGGCCTGGCGCGTTTCGCGGATGTCCTTCAGTAGTGTTCGCAAAGTGGCTGGTTGGGCGAGGTCGTCGGGGGAACTGTGCGGTAAGGTAACGACACAGTAAGATCACCTACACGTCCAGCAGGACCTTTGCTGTTTCAACAAAACGTCGGGGTAAAGGCTCAAAGCCCTCAGCGTTCTCGCGCTCCCTCTTCAGCAGAAGGGAGAGTTTGTCTTCTGGTTAACGGCTGTCTGGGGGTGGTGACTCACCTGGATTCAGCCAGTCAGGTGCTACGATTCTGCATTTCCGCTTGCGCTTCAGGCTCAAAGCCAGCCACAGCGGTACCGTCGCCTTACTCGGCGGCGTGAAAGGACCGTAGATGCCGGAGATCAAGCGGACCTTGGACATGGAGAAGAGGGGCACAATGTCGATGACCTCCTCCTCGGCGAGGAACGTGTACTCGTCAGGCGTGAGGCCATTCTGCAGGTGTTTCGGAAGCGCCATAACGACTGTCAGTCTCGGTGGTCGACGGCCGTCTCGGAGGTCGGAGTCGGACAGGCGCTCGGGTATGCAGGTTGTTGACAGTTGTGCGCTCTTGATTCCGGCGAGGAAGGCGGACATGACGCGTACGAGACCCTCAGACGCGCTAAGCTTCAGTGTGCACGTGGTTATGGTCCCGTTCGTGAAACGTGAAATGTCGATCCCGCGCCGCCCTCACCCTGCTACCCGCGGAAAGTCGCCACGATCGACCTCAGAACTCTAAACCACCCTCTTTCTTGGAAGTTCACATTCGTCTCTCGGCCAGCTCAATCGTAGGATGGGTTCGCTGAGCAAGCCGCGCGATGAACGCGGCCAGTTTGGTGAGTGTGGCTTGCTCTACGATAGCTGACACCATCAGGCCTGCCCCGACGCGTTTGGTACATCATTGGGGGCTGTTTCACTCTTTTCTTCCTGTCCCGACTCTTGATCTGTAAGGAAACTCGGAATCTGATCCAGGCTAACGGTAGCCTCCCCCAACGCCGTTCCGGAAGGACACTACACGGCGCCGACTGGCCTCCTCACGGCGAAGGACTACCTCAATGCCTCCACTTCAGACCCTGCGCCGTTCGACTTCTGCCCTGTGTTCGGCCCCGGTGACGCGATCGCGCAGAGGCGAGGGCAGATCGCGCTGCTCAAGTCGCGCGTCCACACCGGTACGGGTGCGCGCCTTCAGCGGGTCATCCAGAAGGCCATGTCCGGCCACCCGGTGACCATCAGCGTGCTTGGCGGCTCTATCTCGGCCTGCCACGGCGCTGGTGACGACCCCCTGTCGCCCCGCTGCTGGCCCAGCAAGTTCTTCGAGTGGTGGAACTCGGTCTTCCCCCACCCCCTCAGCGAGCTTACGAACGGCGCCGCTCGTAAAACTGACTCCGCGTACTTTGCGTACTGTTCCAACCACCACCTTCCGGACGAGACCGACATTGTCATTCTTGAGTTTGACGCTTCGGACCCCTAGTGAGTTTAATTCCTGCGGCGGTAACTGACTTCAGCGACCCTCGTTGGATGGACCACTTTGAGCTGCTGGTCCGCTCGATTCTGCTCCGCCCCGAGCAGCCCGCCGTCATTCTGCTCGGCCACTTTGCGCCGCAGGTGCTGATCCAGAACGGCTTCGCTGGACCCGAGCTGCTCCATGACATCGTGGCACAGTATTACGACGTCCCCCACATCAGCGCCAAGGGCACGCTGTACCACGAGTACATGCTTGACCCCGAGGGCACCCGCCGGAGCTACTACTCTGACATGGTACTCGCCTCGCCGACGGGCCACGACCTCATGTCCGACCTGCTGATCTCGTTCATGCAGACGCAGATCTGCTCGGGCTGGAGCACGACGATGGGCCATGCCTTCGACGTGCCGTACATGGGAGCTCAGGCTGCTTCCGCGCCCGAGTCCGACGTCGATCTGGACGTGCAGGCCGGTGGTGTCGCCGCTCAGCGCCGTGCGCTCCGCGTCCCGAAGGCTCGCCTTCACTCTCGCCCCAGCGACATCCTGACGTTCCGCGAGGTCTCTCCCTCGTGCAACACGGCGAACCCGCTTATCAACCCCCTCCCGCCCTGCCACTTCTACGGCCACGGCTGGACGGCCGAGCACAAGGTCTCGATCGAGGGCGAGGAGAACTTCTGGCAGTCCGAGACGGTGGGCGCCAACATGCGTCTGCCCTTCAACGCCTCCGCGGGCGAGGTCGCAATCTACTACTACCAGTACCCGCACAGCGTGCCCGCGGGCCGCGTGGCGTGCTGGGTCGACGATGACTATGCGAACCGCGTCGAGCTCAGCGGCAACGCCAACGTCGAGGACACGGTCACGACCATCACGAACATCAACGAAAACGTCGAGGCCGGCAGCCACTACGTCGAGTGCGTCATGCAGGGCACCAAGCACGGCGCCAAGAGCCCGCCGTTCCGCATGCTCGGCGTGTTCTCGACGTAAAATACACACGTACACGACGTTTATAGACCACTGTATTAAATGACTAGCAACTTACATAGAGCGCATGGATCCGGGTTTCGTATAGCAGCGAGCAGGCGAATGTGAGCGAGGACGGCAGGCCCTGTGGCGGACGACATGATGATCTTTGCACGGCCAGGGGCGCCGGCTGCAGGCTGCTTACTCGGTTGCGATGAATCAAGACCAGACCGGGCCAGACCTTGTATCGACTCTGCAGATCGATCTTGGGCCTTGGGCAAGGAAGACGAAACGTAACGATACCCCTTGCATGCCCGCACGACTTGCAGGAGATAGAAGGTCGAGATAGCGATAACGCTTGACACCATTACACACCCAGAGTACCTCTTAGCCACAAGGAGCAAGTGCAGTGATCGCTTGGTGATGAGGGGGAAGGTGTTCCCGTAAAAGTCAATCGCGTCTTTGCGAGCAACCCGGCAGTCGGAACGACTCCTGACAGGGCACGGATGGGCTCATGATTGCCGAATGAAGCAATCGTGTCTCGGTTAGACGCTCAGTGCGCTTCCAATGCATGCGACACGGACCCCCTCATGCACTCCGTAGATGTTGCAGGCCGTCAATGAGTCTTATGCATTGTACCTCACCCGTCCCTTCGTAGTGCCGTTGAAGTCCCTGTCCAAAGTGGTGTCCTCTCACCCGGTCCCAAACGGAGGGAAGGGAGGCAGGAGGCAGGAGGACTGGTACTTGATCGAAGAGGTAAGGGCAATAGAGTTCGCGCCGGTATTGTTAGTGCGGGTACTTTCTATGGCTCCATTGGATCTGTTCGCTTGTCTCGTATTTTTCGAAAAGAAAAGAATCGAAAGGCCAAGAACCACAATGCTGCTGCTGTGCATGGTGCATGACGACGGCCGTGCTGGTGGGCAACAGGTCAAAAAGGTCATGCGAACATGCAAGATTCAGATTCCAATTGTGCAGTCTCAGCCCAGCTGGCCTCCAGCCAGTCCAGCCGAGGTGCAGCTGGTCTTCCTGGTGCAGGAATCGTGGTCGGATGCATTAGCGCGAGGAATGGAATGACGTGGCTGCTGGGCATGCTGGGTGCTTGGTGGACGTCAGTCTGGCGCGTCAGGCCCACTCGTGCCCAGTCAGGCCCAGTCAGGAGCGACGGCGGCAGCGTAAGGGCTCGCCGTAGGGACGGGCGCTGGGCGGGGGCGCGGGGGCGCGGGGGCGCGTCATAGCACAGGTCGTGCGCGTGTGCGCCATGGAGAGCCATAGAGCGACTTGGATCAGCACTGGGTAACTACGGCGTGCCCATTCCATAGGCTGCTGTCCAGTGGCCAAGCCGACCTACAGTGTCGTACCTGGAGGGACAACGGAGTCAACCTGTCCACCCACCCACCTGTACCTACCGGCGTCAACCGTACACGCCAGTCCACTGCTGCCCCGCGCCGCCAGGACCGCCTTCCTCCATCCTCCATCCTCCATCTGGCATTGTCCCCCCTCTCCTTCCTCTCTCTCCTCCATCGCATCGACAATCCTCTCCACGACACCCTCCTTCATTCGCTCACACACCATTTAGTCACTCTCTCCCCTACCCTCCCTATAACTTCATCTGTTACACCACCAAGCCCGCCGTGGCCGTGGCGGTGCGCTCGCTCACTTCCAAGGTTAGTAGTATTCCCCTCTCCCTCGTCTCGCACCACCACCACCACCACCACCACCGCCGCCGCCCCCACAACCAACAACAACGTAATCTGGTTACCGAAACCTTGTCCGCACCTTGCCCCCGTCACTCTCCACCACCTCGTCCACTCCTTGTTTGCCATTGTACACACACTCCCATACACCCACAACACTCGTCCGACCCCGACACCGTTCTACCGCTTTCGGTTCCCGCTATAGCCTCCCAGTTCGCCGCCTGTCCTCCATCTCCTCCACCCCCTTACACGGTCCGAGCACCACCGTCCTCCCTCGGCCCTGTTGTCGCCCTTCTCCCTGCAACCCAACCCCATCGACAACGTACTGACCCCGTTTACCCAGCTTTTAATTCCAGCCCATTCCTGCGCAACCCGTTTCCGTTCCCTCAATGGCTGAGACCCCGGACTCGTCGGCGGCTGCGGCTCAGCAGCAGCCGAGCCGCCAGTCCTCGCTTGCGCCACCCGACGCTAAACTCCAACGCGCCAACTCGTCGTCCTCGAGCCGCAGCAGTAACGGCGGCCGCCGCGGTCACAGGTCCCCCGGCACCTCGGCTTCGGTCTCCCGAAGCAACTCTTACTCATCGCAGGGCCCTGGTGAGCGTCGCTCTAAGAATGGCAACACCACCACTATCAGCGGAGGCACCAGCTTAGGCGGAGGCAAGACCGCTAAGGAGGGCGGAGGTGGCCAGAAGGGCAAGCTCCAACGAGCCGACTCTCGCTCGTTACACCGAAGGTCGTCGACCCGTGGTCAGAGCCAGCAGATCCAGCCTCAACAGGCCCCCTTACGCCCAGCCTCGTCCAACGCGGACAAGGAAAGGGACAGCAAGGAATCAGGAGGAACTGCAACCCAGTCTTCTCAGGCAGCTGCTGCCGACGCCCAGGTTCGTTCTATCCACACCACCATGTCACCTCCGGTCACTGCGATGGAGGCGGCGGTGAATGCGGCGACTAAGAAACATCATGAAACTCACGGCGAGGATGCGCTGAGCTCGTTGCAGCGCATGATCTCGGATCTCAAGGCAATCTCCCCAAGCAACTCGCAGCCCGGCTCTCGCTCGGCCAGCGGCAGCCAGAAGGACAAGTCATCAACAGCGGCCTCGTCGCCCGTCGCCATTCCCACCGCGTCTGGCAACAACAAGGCCGAGTCTCAGACCAAGCTCAAGGCGGACGCCCCGACGTTTACTCCCGGCTCTTTCGCGTCTGGCACGTCCCCCATTTCCCCTTCTGCACCCAGCATTAGCAGCGTGGGGTCTGCTCCTCGCTCCTCTACGTCTGCCGCTGAGCGCGCTGCCAGGCGCCAGTCTGCCAACATGTCGGTCAGCTTCGGTCAGCCCTCCATGAGCTTCGGCGGCCTTCCCCACTTCCCTCTCGCCCCCTCCGACTTCCCCGGCTCCGGCCAGCCCGGTGGCGACGAGTTCACCGGCGACATGTTCCAGCAGCAGCAGCAAATGCTTGCCGCCCAGCAGCTCCAGCTTCAGCTCCTGCAGGCGCAGCTCGTCCAGCAGCAGCTCGCGGCGCAGCAGCAGCGCGACCAGGGTTTCATCGCCCCTCGCTTCCAGGCCCTCGCCGCCCAGCGTGCTGCCGTTCAGCAACAGCAGCAGCAGACCGCCCAGCTCGCCGAGGCTCAGCGCCTCTTCGAGATGCACCAGCAGCAGCAACAGATGCTTCTCGCGCAGCAGCAGGTCGACGCCGGCGGTGCGCCTCCCGTGTTCGAGGAAGACTCGCCCGAGCCTACGCCAGCCAGCCTGGGTCCTACCGGCCGCCCACAGCTGAATCCTGGCTTCACTTTCGGCAAGCGGAGGGAGAGCGCTGTGGAGAAAAAGCCTCGCCCGTCGTCGATGTTCGTTAATCGCGAGGAGGCGGCTACCAGTCTTGCCGGACTTGCTGCACGGGCCCATAAGCGTGCTGGCAGCGAGATGTCCTCGGCTCTCGAGGAGCAGGTGAGTTTCCGACGCGTCGTTTTAGCTAACTCGTCCCAGCTTGAGCTCCAGAAGCAGATCGAAGCGCTCCAGGCGAAGCAGCAGGCTCTGATGCACAAGGACCGCAGCGACAGCCAGTCTCCTCCCCTCTCCGAGCTCTCGGCGTCCCTCAGCAAGCAGCCCGGTGGCCGTCACCGCCGCACGCACTCCAACGCGTCGCAGTCGTCGGCTGCGGGCGGCGACTCCACCTATGGCAATCTCCTCAGCCCCCGTGAGCAGCCCGGCATCGCTCGCTCGTTCGGTGGTGAGCCTTCGCCCATGTCGGGCGGCCGTCCTGGGTCCATCTCGATGGGTCACGGCCGCCGTCATAGTGTGAACACGTACAAGGGCGGCTTTGGCGAGTACGTCGAGGACGGTGGTTCCATCAGCTTCGGCCACAACCGCGGTGGCTCGCGTGCAGGCTTCGAGTCCGGCAACTGGCGTATTAACGGTAACGGTTCGTCGACGACCGACCTGGCTTCTGCCCAGGCACAGCTTGCATCTCTCGCCCAGTTCCGCGCGGCCGCCGGCAGTGGACACGCCAAGATGCCCTCCTTCAGCTTCCCCAACATGCTCCCCAACCTCCTCGTGGCCACGACTCTTCAGAACCCGTCGGGCCAGTCCTCGCTGTGGCAGCAGCAGCAGGCGTTCCAGATGCAGCTGCAGCAGAACCAGCAGGGTGGCGGCGGTCCCCAGCGCAAGTCGTTATTCGCGCCGTACCTGCCCCAGGCTTCGCTGCCTCCCCTCCTCAGCGCTGGAAAGCTCGTCGTCGGTATCCTTCGTGTCAACAAGAAGAACCGCTCCGACGCTTACGTCGCGACCGACGTGCTCGACGCCGACATCTACATCTGTGGCTCCAAGGACCGCAACCGTGCCCTTGAGGGTGACATTGTCGCTGTTGAGCTGCTCGACGTCGACGAGGTCTGGTCCACGAAGAAGGACAAGGAGGAGAAGAAGCGCAAGAAGGAGGAGTCTTACGACTACAAGCCTCACGGCAACAAGAAGCAGGAGAAGAAGAAGGACGACATTGAGGTCGAGGGCCAGGGACTGTCCCTGTTTGAGGACGAGGAGGTTAACGATGACACCAAGCCGACCTACGCTGGTCACGTCGTCGCTGTCGTTGAGCGCATGCCCGGTCAGCTCTTCTCGGGTCAGCTCGGTGTCCTTCGTCCTTCCTCGGCCGCTACCAAGGAGAAGCAGGAGGCTGAGCGTCGTGAGCGCGAGGGCGACAAGGCTCGTGCTGCCCCTGCTGAGCCCGAGCCCCGCCCGAAGATCGTCTGGTTCAAGCCGACTGACAAGCGTGTTCCCCTGATTGCCATCCCCACGGAGCAGGCTCCCGCCGACTTCATCGAGAACCCCGAGGCCCACGCCAACAAGCTCTTCGTTGCTACCATCAAGCGCTGGCCGATCACCTCTCTCCACCCCTTCGGCACCCTCATCGAGGAGCTCGGCCCCATCGGCGACTGCGAGGTCGAGTCGAGCGCCATCCTGAAGGACTGCAACTTCCCCACCGAGGAGTTTGCCGATGTCGCGCTCAAGTGCCTCCCTCCCCAGCCTTGGACCATTCCCGAGCGCGAGCTCGAGATTCGCGAGGACCTTCGTGACGAGTGCACCTTCACTATTGACCCGTCTGGAGCCCGCGACCTCGACGACGCCCTCTCCATCAAGACCAACGACGATGGTACTTACTCGGTCGGCGTCCACATTGCCGACGTCTCGTACTTTGTCAAGGTCAACACGGCCCTCGACCGCGACGCTCGCAAGCGCGCCACGTCGGTCTACCTCGTCCAGCGCGCTGTGCCCATGCTCCCTCCCCTTCTTGGCGAGGAGCTCTGCAGCCTGCTCCACGGTCAGGACCGCCTCGCCTTCTCGGCTAACTTTGTCATTGACAAAGAGGGTAATGTCCTCGACAAGCAGTTCCGTCGCACCGTTGTCAAGTCCTCGGTCAAGCTTACCTACGAGGATGCGAACAAGATCATCAAGGACGGTGCCATTGACGCTGAGAAGATTCACGGCCACCACAAGCCCGAGGAGATCACCGCCAACGTTCTCGCCCTGCACGAGCTTGCCGCCAAGCTCCGCAACAAGCGCATTGACGGCGGTGCCATGCTCGTCAACCGGCCACGCCTCTCGTTCGAGCTCGACTCGGAGGGCAACCCTACCGACTGCAACGTCTCGTCCAAGACTGAGGCTAACACCCTCGTCGAGGAGTTCATGCTCCTCACCAACGCTTCCGTCGCTGCTATCATCGCAAACGGTCTGCCCGAGCAGGCGCTCCTCCGCCGCCACGAGCCTCCTCTCGACCGCCGTATTGAGGCGTTTGTCAAGCGCGCCAAGCTCCTCGGCTATGACATTGATGCCACCAACGCCGGCACGATCCAGCAGTCGTTCGACAAGATCGACGACAAGGAGGCTGTCTACTGCCTCGAGATGTACAAGAGGAAGACCATGCAGACGGCGCGCTACTACTGCACGGGTATGCTCGACATTGCGAAGTATGCCCACTGGGCGCTCAACCTGCCCCTGTACGGCCACTTCACCTCGCCGATCCGCCGCTACGCCGATGTTCTCGTCCATCGCATGCTCGACTCGTGTCTCTCGAGCCCATCGCCGACCGATGTCAAGTTCCACATGGACCGCGACCAGATTGCCAAGTGCGCCCAGCACTGCAACATGAAGCGTGCCAGCGGCAAGCTCGCCGAGGACCAGTCCCGCCACCTCTACTTAAGCATGCTCATCAGCGACCTGTCGAGCCGCTACGGTCCCGTGCTTCGTCACGCCCGCGTCACTGCCGTCTACGACCAGGCGTTCGACGTTGTCGTTCCCGAGTTTGGCCTCGAGAAGCGTGTGCACCTCGACAAGCTTCCCCTCGACAACTCAGTGTTCGACGAGCACAAGAATGTGCTGTCTCTCTACTGGACCACCCAGGACGTTCTGTCCTTCCTCACCCAGTCCTCGGAGGACGAGCACCTGCGCAAGATCAAGCAGCGCGTCGAGGGCAAGGTCACGGGTGCGGCAACGTCGCAGGCTGCCGACGCCTCTGCTCTGTTCCAGGACGACGCCCCCGCCGTCAACTCTGTGCAGTACCAGAGGTCTGCGTCGCAGCCGCCCCTCGTCTTTGAGGGCCTGCGCGAGACGCCCAGCGGCCACCGCATCCAGGACATCAAGGAGCTGTCCTCGTTACCTGTCATCATCACGGCGGACATGTCCAAGAGTCCTCCCGTGCTCGTCGTGTACGCGTGCAACCCGTACTCGACCGTGACCGCCTAAGTTCACCGCACGCCCAAAGCAAAGCATTACAATCAATCATCTTGCGTTCCGAAAAGCATCAATTATCGACTCTCCTACTACTGTGTTTCTTTTTATTTCTCTTCTTTTCTCTGTCTCTCTCACACACACAACACCAACATAAAGCATCTGTTGCGAAAGTCTGTTGTCTGGAAGTCTGCGAGTGCCCACACATTTGGCGTGAGCATGTGCCCCGTCAGTAAATCTCGCTTCACATCAAGTAGTAGACTCAAGTTACGAGCAAGTAATGAAATGTACGATGTACATAGTGATATGGCCACATATGGTGGTGATGGGGGGTTGCAATGAACGATGAAATGAGAGACTATCACTAATAGTAATCAATGGCGTAGTCGGAGGTCCCGACGCCGCGGTCCTCGGTCGGCACAAAGAGCTTCTTGAACACGAACCTCTGGTCGTACTCGCGCATAACCTCGGCATTGAGGATCTGGCGATCCTTGACCATCTGCGTAAAGCTGGTCGCGAGGTGGTGGAGCACGACATAGTAAGCAAGGTGCACAAGGGGGACGAGGAGGGGCACGCGTCCAGTGAGGAAGTACACCATCAGCGGGGCTGTGGGTGGGAGCGCACTTGAATGTCAGCTGCCACTCGGAGCTAGAGAGCTTACCAGAAGAAGGCGAGGCAGAAGGAAGGCGGATCCCAGATCCTCAGTCGCTCAATCATCCCGCTGCTGCTTGAGGCACGCGCCGGCGCCTCAAAGCCGGCAATGGAGGCGACGGAACGCCACGCCACCCGCCCAAGCACCTTGGTCACCTTCCACGCCGTGCGGGCGACGACTCTACCGTCGATCTTGGGGGCGGCTCGCTTTTCTTGGTCCTCGTCCGCGCCGGGGTCACTGTCCTCTGGCTCCGTGGCGGTCGAGCGGTCCTTCATGGGAGAAGGGATGGGGGAGGCATTGGGCGACTTGACTGGGTCCTGGGGCTGCTTGTTAGCTTGATAGAGGGGCAAAGGAAGCTCACACTACGCAGCATCATGTCGTAGTTCCTGTGTTTCGTGAAGAGATACGCGGCATTAGCTCCAGAGATAATGAGCATGAGCAGCGTGATGAGGATACCCTGTCGTCAGCTTCCGAAGCACCACGAAGCTCACGCTGCTCGTCCCCAGCATGCCGCGCCGGGCCTGCTGCTGCTTCCACTCGTCCTCGTACCGGTGCCAGCGCGCGTCGACCCGGTTACCCTCGGGCCCATCACGCCACATGCTCATTTCGTCCTTTGGCTTGACCACTGGTGCGAGGAGGACCCACTGCAGGAGGAAGAGGGCCATGCCGAGTGGCGCGGCCCAGCGCGTCGGCGGGAGAATGTCCTCCACGCTCGTCGGAAGGGAAATCCAGACGTACTCGAGCACATTGCGGGGTGCTTCGAGGATACTGATGTTAGCTTGACAATGATCATGACACAGCTGGAGCCCTGGAGAAGATAAGACGTACCGCTGCACCACGCCCTTGCGCCTGACGAAACGCTTCCTCGTGCCCGTTGCGCGCGGCGTGCCCGTCGGCGAGCCCCCCGGAGTCCCAATAGGTGTACCGGGAGCGGGTGTGCCGAGGTTACTCCCATAGCTTGTCCTGCGCTCCGCGGCGCGCACACCAGCATACGGCGGGGTGTACGTGCCTGGCGTGAACATGGAGACACGGCGGTTCGTCATTCCCCTGATAGGCGTGGCATAGTACGGCGTCGGACTGTCCCATTGTTCGCTGGCCCGTTTACGGGGCGGGGTCGCGAAGGCATTTTGCGTCGGCGTGGATCCTCCCGGCGACGTGCCTGTCGAAGTGGACGTCGAAGTGGAAGTTGCCACTGACGCCGATGACGACTTTATGGGACTGTTGGGCTTGCCCGGGGAGAAGGTGTCGGCCTCGGCGTAGAGCTGGTCTGCGGTTTGGGAGCGAGAGAGCTTTGAGGGTGGGCGCGCAAAGGCTGTCAGCGACTTGCGCGACTTGCGCGCGAGTGGGGACTGCGACATCGTCGTTTGGAGGGAAGGAAGGAACGATGGATGGGTCGGTGTTGTTGACGAAGTTCGGTGGACTGGCGGAGATCGACGAGAGTCCGCACGGTTGCATCATCGCACCAGCCCTGGGCCCCAGCGAGCTGGCTGACGGAGATGTTGATACCTTCTCTCTCCTTCTCTCCAACAGCTCATTCTTGTTACACCCATGGTGAGTGCACCTCAGTCGAGTGGATACACTGGAGGGAGGTGCATAACAGGATGTGAGTGCTGACGTACAGGCGACAAACTTCCTGCCAATCCCGAGCAAACAGGCAACGCCACTGCCGGAGCTCAGCCAGCACCTGCTCGACTACATCTCGTCGCATTTCCGCGATGCGCACCCTGAGGCGTTCAAGCGGGATGTCGGCTCGCTTGTCGGTATGCGCAAGGAGTGGGTTGAGCCGAAGACTGAGGCGCACCCGGAGGTTGCGAGGGGTCTTATGAAGTGAGTTGCCCAGACGTCGCGGCGTAGTTACCTGCTGTGGAATGTCACAACTGGTTCGAGTCCTGATAGCTGACCCCCAGGTACCACGCCCAACTTGCTTTCGCCGCAACCAAGTTCCCCTCCGACATTGGACAGCAGTTTACGTACTCGCTCCCCTTCCCCCCGCCTTACAGCTTGACGCCGGACGCGCCGATCTCGCTCCCGTCGCTGACGTACGAGCGAGCTAGTGTGCTCTTCAACGCCGCCGCCATCTATGCCTCGCTTGCTGCGTTTGAGCGCCGCGCAGAGGCTGAGAGCATCAAGCGTGCCCTCGGCTATCTCACTGTATGTCCAGCTACGGCGGGTTCGGCAGCTGACAACAGACCGCCGCTGGCGTCCTGAACCACATTCTGACCAATATCCTCCCGACGCTCAAGGGCGAGCTCGCCTCGCCCCAGGCTGCGGGATATGACATGAGCGAGTCCTTCCTCACCGCCATGCGTGACTTTGTCCTAGCGCAGGCGCAGGAGTGTTACTGGCAGCAGGCTGTGCTGCGTGAGTTGGCGGGTCTAGGGGACGTTAGGTGACGTAACTGACAAGCAGAGGGAACGTACAAGAACGGACTGATCGCTAAGCTCTCCATGAAGGTGAACTGTCCAAACTGCACGCCTAGCTGACAATACAGGTATCGGACTACTACAAGTCTGCTCTTGCCGCTGCCAACGGCCTCGACTTCCCCTGTGCTTCCTATCTTCCGCAAGTGAGCTCTCAGAACAATGGCTAAGCTGACGCCAGGCCTGGCTCAACCACATCACGGTGAAGCAGTGCCACTTCGAGGCCGCAGCGCAGTATCGTTTGAGCCGTGACGACAACGAGAAGGCAAAGTACGGCGAGGAGATTGGCCGCCTGCGAGTGGCAGAGACGCTGGCGAAGAAGGGTCTCGACGCGGGCCGGAAGGGTGTCAGCGACAACGTCATGTCGGACCTGAAGCAGCTCCAGGGTGTCGTCAAGTCGACGCTTGAGAGCGCCGACCGCGACAACTTGATGATCTACTGCCAGGCCGTGCCAACGCCGGCGCAGCTCCCGCCCATCAACGGCGTCGGCATGGTCAAGCTCCAGACTCCCACTGAGGTTGCGGAGCCGATTGCGTGGCTCATGAGCGGCGGATCGGGATCGGCGCCGCTCTTCTCGGGTCTCGTGCCGTATGGCGTCCACCTTGCGCTGAGTGAGAGCTTTCTCTTGTGCGGTGTCAAAGCTAATGTCAGGCATCTATGACGACCGCAAGGATACGCTCATCCGTGACATGGACAGTAAGCGCGAGGAGCTCGACGGTATTGCTGCAAGGTTGGTTCGAGATCACTACACAAGCTGACCAAACAGCACTCTTCAATCTCTCAACCTGCCCGGCTCACTGCAGGCTCTGGAGCGCCCCGTCGGTCTTCCTCCTTCCCTGCTCAAGAAGGCAGAGGAGGTTGACGCCGCCGGTGGCGCGGACAAGATCCGCAGCCTGCTCATGGACGTCAACCGACTGTCCAAGTCGAACGCCAAAATCTTGTCAGAGGTAAGCTAGACGGAGTCGAACCTTAGCTGACCGCAGGCGATGGACATTCTCGACCAGGAGGCGCACGAGACGGAGCAGCTCGTTGAGCGTCAGCCGCACGTCGCGGACACTCGGCCCCCTTCGCATGTTGCCAATGCTAGCCTGATCCAAATGGCGGGCCAATATGATGGCACGCTGAAGCAGGCTGCGCAGAGTGATGCCACCGTTCGCTCGAAGTGGGAGGAGTGGCGAAACATGATCGAGATTCTCTCGGGAGGAGAGGTGAATTATCTGACTGCTTAGGTCGCAACTGACGACCAGGACATCATCTCTGACCACGTCCCTTCGACGACTTCGTCGGGCGCCGGATTCTCTGCCCTTCCCGCGTCGGTGAGGCCGCTCCGAGCTTCGCTCGAGGACCTGGACGACCACATCGCCCACCGTGCTGCGCTCGTCTCTGAGGCTAGACAGATCGCCGAGCACGACGACGTCCGGCCGCAGGTCCTGCAGGAGGCTTCGAAGCTCGCCCATGGTGGTTCGGGTGACGTCAAGCCAGAGTGGTTCGAGGGTATCTTCGAGGAGTCGCTGTCCAAGTATGACAAGCTGCGGGACGCCATGTCGGATGAGACCTCGACGCAGGAGCAGCTCCTGGAGCAGGTCCGGCAGCAGAACGACGCCTTCCTGTCTGAGCGGAAGGAGGACCCGCGAGTCAAGGAGCGCGAGCGAAGGCTCCAGGACATGGATGTCGCATACTGGAAGTGGCGCGAGATTGTTGATAACGCTGAGGAGGGCATCAAATTCTACAACTCGCTCGCAGACATGTTGCACGGCTTCAAGGAGGCATGCTCCCAGTTCCTTAACGCCCGCAGGGTGGATGTTGGGTAAGCTTCCAGCTCTTCGACTGCAGCTAACGCCAGTCTCTCGTCTCAGCTGCAGAACGTCAACTTGTCGCCACCGACGAGCCCGCCGGTGCATGTCGCATCGCCCCCGTTGACTTCGCCTCAGTCGCCTCCGGTTCCGGCGCCCAGCCACTCGCCCGTTGCCGCCAAGGCACCGCTGTCACCGCCCCCGCAGTCGCCGGCGCCGTCATCCTTCGCACCAACCCCTGCTCCTGCTCCTGTTCCTGCACGTGAGCCGGCCCCGTTCCTCGCGCATCCCAGCAGTGCGCAGTGGACTTCTGCCGACCTCCTCCCGCCGCCACCCCCACCGGCCATCCGGTCGGGTGGCGTGAGGCAGGCTCCTGCGCCTGCCCCTGATACGCCCCGCCGAGTGACGCGGAGTCAGAAGGGTCCGATCGGTGACCCGGATGTCAATCCGTACAAGAAGGGGTCGAGGAAGGGTGGCGAGGGTGTCATTTAGTCCATGGACAGCTGCATATGCATTCGATCCGTTCCTATAGGGCAAAGAAAACCGGTGGAGGGACGGCGTTCACCGAGATTACATTACAGCCACGTGGCTCCCGAAGTGCGGAGCGGAAGCAAACCCATATCTCGGCCTCAACGACGTCAGTGCAGATCAACACGAGAACGACGAGCTGAGCTACTCTCCCGATCTCTCCGTATCGACCGGGAAGGAATCCAGCCCAGCAATGTCGCGCGACAAGGAGGAAGACATCATCGACGTTGACGGTAGCGACGAGGGCGAGGAGGAGTATGAGGTCGAAAGCATCACCGGCTTCAAGTGGGACGTGAGTATCGCCGGCGTGGAACTCTTATGCAGGCATCTCGCGCGGCCAGTCCGATCCGACAGTCCTGAGGATCTGAGCTCTTTGAACAGCTGGGAGGTGATCCATGTGGTTGGAGTAGGACTGAGGAATGCGATGCCCTGACGCAGCGCCGAAAGGGAGTTGCTCATGTTGGCGCTCCCAGCCACAGGTTCGGCGTCAGGGCCGCAAGATGGAAGAGCAGGGGTGACTGGCAGCTTTGGGGATGCTATGAGACTGAGCTGACAGATACAGCGGGGAAAGGAGTACTGTGAGCAGAAGATGTTATTCTGTGACTAACCGCAGACCTGGTTGCTTGGAAGGGCTATGGAAGCGAGCACAACACCTGGGAGCCGAAGGAGAACGTGTGCGTGTGGCCCAGCTACCAGTTGCCGTGTAGCGAACGAGCTAACATCCAGTGAGCACGCGCAGGAGCTGATCGACGCGTACTTCGACGAGCACCCCGAGTCGAAGGCGAAGCGGGACGACCCGCCCGTGAAGAAGCGCGGTCGCGCCTCGAAGGCATCGACGGCGGCTGCGCTGACGCCAAAGAAGCCGCGCGCGGGATGCGCTTCCCAGGCTGCCGTACGACACGACTCACCCCCCGAGAGCGAGGAAGAGGCCAACATTGAGTACGAGCAGACGTACACTGACGGCATCGGCCGGTACGACGACGTCAAGGACTGGGAGAAAGTCGTTGAGAGCATCGATACGGTCGAGCGTAACGCGGAGAACACGCTCATTGTCTACCTTACCATGTGAGTCGGCGGACTGCCGGCTGGGTGGGAAGGAGACATTGTGAAAGAGCGAGGAAAGTTGAGGCGAGACGGGGAACAAGAAGGGTCATTGTGAAAGAGCGAGAAAAATTGAGGCGAGACGGGGAACAAGAAGGGTTGGTCGCGAATCAGTCGGCAGCTCGCCGGTGCTGTCGACCACAACAGCGATGTCTCGGCAGTCTGCCATCCACTTGTTGAGTGGCAATCCTGGTCTTGAGGGTGGCAATGAGGCGGCATCCTCGTTGCCACAAGAGCCGAGTCGCACGCCTGGGGAGGCTGTACTGGACACAGCCTCACCTGCGCATGTGCGGTCCCGGCGCCGGAGCAGCGTCCGCCGAGGCGCTTGCGCAACTGCACCGGATTACTGCCGTTGGGGTAATGCTCCCTGTGCGGGTGTCGTTCGCCTTCACGTCGGGTGTCCGTTGGTCGACTTGTTGCCCACTTGAGACGGAGAGTGGGCACCAGAACCGCGCCTCGTTGCGTGGTTTTCTAAGCTGTCTGTTGCCCGTTGTGGACGCCCCAGTAAGCTAGTCGTCGGGGAGCAACGGTGATTGACCGTTGAGGAACAAGGTCATGGCCTGGAACTCAATCTCGTGAACCAGGCCCTCCAACTGCCCGGTCATCAATTGCCCTCCCCGTGGGGATCATGGAGAGTGGTTTCTCGGCGCGCGGATGGTGCTCGGCAGCTGTGACAGGCAGGAGGCCCCGGGTGCCTTCTCGGCGTGTCCAGTCTTCCCAGTGGCCCTCCGCCGTGCCTCATCGCTGCCTCCCCTTCAGCCTTGGTCGGCTCCGAGTGTCTGAAAATACGGCTTACATGGTGTGCTGACATACAGGGTGTCTGGAGAGAAATCAGCGGTATCGAGTGACCTCGTCAACAAACGCTGCCCCCAGAAAATGCTCAAATTTTACGAGTCGCATCTCAAGTGAGTGTCATCCACGACTTCTCAGGTTCCATTCCGGGACGAGTCGGTACTGCCGACTGGCATGCCGACGCTGCATCCTTGGTTGCGGGATTCCAGTATATCCGGCGGATCCGAGGATTGCAACTGCTACTCGCTGGGCAATGATGCTGCGCGATGCCGGACCGCGGAGGTTCCCAGTCGCCTTGGATACACTGCAGGGCACGGCGCTAACAACTTCCCAGGTGGCGCTCTGTTTGATGGAGGGGCTGCGCCGTCCCAGCGGGGAATCGAAAGCGGAATTTCACTGAAGTGCAGTAGACAGACTATGTACGACGCTATGATGTATTTGTTGACCACTTGTTTCGCATCAAGAAAGCGCCCGAGGCGAGACCGAATGCTGGATCGCAGTCGTGCGTTAAGGTTTGGCAGACGCACTGCTCCGGGAGAGGTACTGCGGTCTGCTGCTTCCCCTTTCTCGTAAGCTGAACCTGAGTGGAGCCTGAAGCCGGTAGGCTTGCAAGTCGTGTTGGCTTATATTCAGCGCGCTGACCCACACTGATTGTCTAGTTGAGTTGCCATCTCTTGGCCGCTGCTCGTGGAGCCGACTCCAGAATCGATCCCCAATATACTCCAGACCAAGAACAGGACCCGAAACCCAATCATTGGGTCAACGTCGACTCGGCAAGTTGGGACCTGCATCTGGCCATATCAATGCAGCGGGCATCCATAATCCCGCCGGTTCCCAAGGTACGATGACGATCCGGCTCACCGGTTTGTGGAGGCGCAGCCGAGTCGTGCCCGACATCGCTCAAGGCACCCACGACCTGGGCTGGGGAAGGGGGTACGCACTTCTGGAGCCTCCCGAGTTCGGCATGGACCTGAAGATGACCACCGCGTCGCCTTCAATTTGCGGCGTCGCTCCTCCCGTCGCAATTGCGCCTCGGCTCGTGTGCGACAATTGACGGTTCGGGCAACCTGCACGTGAACACTTGCACAAGCTGAATGCCGAGGACGGGTACCGTATCGTGTTACACCTCCTCGGTCCAAGAACCCAGTTCAGGCATTCCATCCTCTGTGACATTTTGTGTGAAACATCACGGAGAGTTCAGGTAGTACAATTGACTCGTCTCAGTGCTCTCTGGAATCGGAATCAACATAAATTCCACGCAAAGCTTGCAGTAGTACGCCATTCGGCGGGCCAGTCGGTCTCAGATGCCAGTCAACTCGTCTCCTCCCTCAAACCTGCACTGATCGAGGCTCCCTTCCTATCTCAGGAAACGTTACAGCTTGTGCCGCCTAGGCAAGCCCCAGGAGACACGGCGCGTCTCGACGCCGTATCGCCCCGTAGATATCTTACCAAGAGGACGGGTAAACGGTACTGCGGACCTGTCAGGCTGGGAGCACAGAAGTCGAGGAGCCTAAAGCAAGGCCATGCAAGGTCATGGCCGTCGCTCGTGTGCCTTCAACCTCCAGACGGGCAAGCTGTAGTGGACGGTTCAAGCTCAGCTATGGTAGCGCAGGTGCGCCCCACGTTCAAGAGCTTGGTACACCCTGTGACCAAAGCACTGGGCTCGATAGGCTCTCCGCTGGCCGCTCGTTACCAGTGAGAGCCTCGTCGAGGGCGAAGAGGACATGCCCGGCGCCTACGAATATCGGATCAGAGAGCATCTGACCCACTTTTCCCCTCTACAGTGTGTACAGCTCTGTCCCGCCGATGTCGAGAGTTACCAGTAATCTGGCCCTATCCCTTGCGCTGGTCATTAATCATTATGTGATCTTGCTCATGTCGGGTATCGATGACGGCAACGACCGCTGTTTCATTCCTGCGAGAGCCACCAGGCACCGGCCTCAGCCAAGGGTGCCTCCCTAGTAGCAGAATCGTCCCTCTCCCGTTGACTTTGCTCATACCGTTGATACGGCCCGAGTCTGTCCAGATGAGAGCTGCAACTGTGAACTTTAGCCGGGTCCAGCTGATCTCACGGCGTGGCGGAGGACGCGTCGCCGCCCACTCGCTCACGAGATCGCTGCAGCGGTAAACCTTGTATCGCTGGGCACAGCTTCTGCTCAGGTCATGTGCCAAAGCTGTCGCGAAGTCTTGACGAGAGCGAGATCCCGCACTCTGATGTCATCCTCAGGAGGCACCCCCTTTGGCGGTCGATCGCTTCCGGTCGGTACCTTCCGGGCGACATGCACGAGCAGGTTTTGTTTGTGTTTTGCGAACCGTTTACCACCTTGCAATTTCGGCTTCAACGCCGTCCTTGAGCGCACTTTCCAGGCGGGGACCAAAGAGCGAAGGCGATGACGGATAGAGTTCTCAGCCGCAGTGCTGCGAGCGATACCGACTTGCCTTGTCACTATTGGGATGGCGACGATAATGGCTCAAGGTGGCTCGAGGCATCCTCGTCGTTGCCGCCGACTCACACGATATATAAGAGCGGATTTTGCGGCACTTTGAAAGACCAAGCGACAAGGATCTCGACTCCAAGTTCTTCGAGGACGAACGATGATCCTCCCCTCCTTCATTCACTTCGTGGCTTTGGCCAGTCTGGTCACTGCCACTCCTAACAGACTCGACAAGCGCCAAGACAACAACACCCTGGGCCAGCCCTCTTCCTCATCGTCTGCAGCGGTCAACAACCCTGCCTCCTCTGCTGCTGTGTCTGCCGACAACTCCGTAGCCGCTCCCTCCAGCAGTTCCGCTCTGGTTGCTCCTCCTGACGCCTCGTCTGGCTCTGCCTCTGTCCTCGATGACGGGGCCGCTCCCGTTTCGTCAGCGTCATTTCAGTCGAGTGCTGTCCAGGGTGCCCCTCCCCCCTCGGCCTCCGCGCAGCCCTCCTCCGTCGATGGAGCCGTTCCCCCATCTTCTTCGCAGGCTTCCGGTACGGGACCCGCCCCCACAACAGCTCCTGCAGTCGGTGGAACCAACAATGGCACTGGCCTGTCCGGATTGGCAGCCGTCAGTGGGCAGTTGATCCCCGGCGCTGTCTACACGACCACCCGTGTCATCGATGGAGACGCGATCCCAGTGACTCTCACCCTCGTTGAAACGAAGACTATCCCCGCCGACGCTGCGGGACCCGTGGCCACCCTCGCCGGGTTGAGTGGTGCCAACAACGCGGGCGTGGCAGGTAGTGCTGTCGGAGGAGGTATTCAGGTGTCTGCATCTGGCAGCCAGATCGTGGAGCAGACCATCATCCCTCAGCCCCCTCTGCCCAGCAAGAGCCACACCGCCGACCCATCGGTGTTCACTCCGGCCGCCGACTGGGACATCACTGCTCCCCCTCAGACTCGCGAGTACACTTGGAACATTGAGTACACTGCCGGTGCTCCTGACGGCTTCCATCGCCGCATGGCGACTGTCAACGGCATGTACCCTGGTCCCCTCATCGAAGCCAATAAGGGCGACACTATTGTTGTCCACATCAACAACCAGCTTGACCGCTCCCAGTCCATCCACTGGCATGGACTCCGCCAGCTCAAGACACCTTTCATGGATGGTGTCCCTGGTACCACTCAGTGTCCTATACGCAGTGGCGAAAGCTTTACCTACCGATTCAAAGTCGATGACGAGATGGGCACCTACTGGTGGCACTCTCACTCTGGCAACACCCAGGCCGACGGCCTCCATGGAGGTCTCATCGTTCATTCCCCCGACCAGCCTTACCAGCGGGGACGGGATTACGATGAGGAGCGCATCGTCTACATTACCGATTGGATGCGTGACCAGTCTGACGACATCATTAGGGGCATCGTCACCAACGATGGATACCGTGGCGGTCAAACCGTTCCTCCTCCCGACGCGGCTCTGGTAAATGGTGTTGGCCAGACCGTATGCGCGGATGCCGACCCTACCGTCCAATGTGACCAGACTCAGCCGGCCACCCTTCAGGTGTCCCAAAACCGCACCCGCATTCGCATGATCAGCACCGCAAGTCATGCCATGTACCGCGTGTCCGTCGATGGGCACAATCTCACCGTCATCGAAGTGGACGACACTCCCATTGAGCCATTCACCGCCACAGAGATACCTATTCACCCTGGCCAGCGCTACAATTTCGTCATTGATGGCAGCGCCAATGCCCCTGGCGACCAAGTCTTCTTGCGTTCTCGCCTAGCCACCAACTGCTTAGGTGCCAAGGCTGTGGAGCAGGAACAAAAGCTTATTCTCCAGTACCCTGGCGACAACCTGAAAGAGCCTGTAGACCAGCCGTGGCCAAACCTCGCGGGTCCCGATACCCCCTGTCGTGACTTCGGCGTCGACGACACACTCGTCCCTCGGAACATCACCCCCGTCCCCCAGACGTCCTTCAAGACCGAATCGTTCATTACTAAGGCTGGTACTTTCTTCAACTGGCTTGGATTCCAAGTGATTGGTTTTAAAGTCAACGACGTTCCATTTGTGAACTTTGTCAACAAGCCAACATTGAACGAAGCGGCACTCAACAGGCCGTTGAATACCGACGCTGTTGGTATTGTGGAGTTCAACGGCCCTCTCGATGGTTCTGTTGACCTGCTCATTAATTCCCAAGACGGGAACGGTCTCGCGCACCCGTTCCACATTCATTCGAGACCCTTCTTCGTCATCGCTCGACAGCCAGGAAACATGACTATTGCAGAGCTCAGCAACGTCGCGTTAAACTTGACAAACCCTCTGAGACGTGACGTGATCACCCTAACGGACAATGAATGGGTTCTCCTTCGACTCCCCGCCGACACCCCCGGAGTGTGGCCTATGCATTGCCACATCGGATGGCACCTTGCGGCCGGCAAGATGGGACTCATCAATATGCAACCCGATGCCCTTCGCGCCGGCATTGCGGCTGGAGATTACGGTCCCAGTGCAGATGGCGAGGTCTTCCCCGCGGAGTGGAACGGGCTCTGCGCTGGTGTGAACGTTTCCGATATCGAGATTGCTCGCCGTTCCATCCCTCCTCAGGGCCGCTGGTCTTGATCCTCGGCGCCGTTCGCAACGACTTGCCGGACAATCGCTCTTCGCTAGGAAATCCATAAAACCACATAAATTTAAGATCTTCAGCTTCGCTGGTCGAAGACAGCTTCTGTCTGTACTCTCTGTCCTTCAATACTCCTTTTTAGCAATGCCAAAGAATGCTATCTCTTCTAACATGGCCAGATACCAGGGACTTGTTTCATGTAGAGGAGACGGAAGGTCTCATAACGCATTTCCAAGCTGGAGTTATGAACACGCTTAAGTGCCACTCGATTATGACGGAATGACGGAAGCAAAATCCCCGTTGACTTTCCTTTCCCTCCTTCAGCTTTGGCCACCCACCGCACATCTCACAACCACCCTTCCCTCCATCCAGCTCAACCCTCTCAACCATGGCCACACGGGCCAGCACTCGTGTCCGGACACGGTCCGCGAAGGCTGTGGAGGCCGAGGCGACCGAGAACCTGCTTGCGGCCGCCAAGGCCAAGCAGGGATCAGGCGCAGCTGCTGACTCAGAACAACAACAACCCAAGGAAGGACCACAAAATCATGCTGTCGATGAATCAACGGACGCGAAGAAGAATGAGAAACCTGAAGATGAGGGTACCGGGACGAGGAAATCCACGCGGCGGCGAGGGAAGAAGACCTACTGCGTGTGCCAGAAGGAGGCGAGGGGCGAAATGATCGAGTGCGAGGGCTGCAAGGACTGGTGAGTCATTTGCTTAACAGTGCGATGGGAACTGTCCCTTCCCGTCCATAACTGACATTCAGGTTCCACTTTGACTGCATCAATCTCAGCACAGATGATGCCGACAAGATCCGTGCGTATCCCCGATGCTGAGCTGGTTCCTAGCTCGTTCCCACCGCTCTCTGCTACGCGCCACGCTCGCTAGCTTCACGGATGGCAATCGAATGACAGCTAACCCTCCCAGAGACTTATGCGTGTCCCAGCTGCATTGAAAGCAAGGGCATCAGTATCACATGTAAGTTAACGCCTACTGACACGCTATCATTGCTCTTTCCACTCTTTATATGTAGATGTAGTTATCCAGACGCGCAAAAAGTACCTCTCGGCACTGGCTGTTTGGACAACCTAATGTTCTGTTCATGGGTGCTCTGTGGTCGGGACATGCGGGTGTAGGCTTGGGCCGTCGAATGAGAGTGCATTCTGCTCGATATGACTATGGGCGCCCCGATGTCACGGAGATCGAAGAGCGTCGTCCGTGTTTACGGTGCCGGTGGAGATTTCGGATCTGGACCCAGTGTGTAGCTCGCGGCATGAGCGTCCAATCGTTCTCGCATGCGCAGGAGAGGTGTCGCTGCTACGCCTGCACCGGCGAGCTCGATGTACTGGGCTCTGTCCAGCTCTGCATCTATTCCTGCGGCCCTCATCACTTTGAATCCCCCATGCCTATATCCCCCGTGACCCACTCCGCGAGAACGGCCATTGACATTAGATGCCGATGACACGGCTACTTCTCCAACACCGGCCGAAGGCGAAGACGAGCAAGCCAAGCCATCCCCACAACCTAAGGCTAAAGGCAAGGACAAGAAGAGGACGCCTGCGACAGGCCGCCGAGCCTCGAAACGGAAAGCAACTGGAAAGGTGAGTTCGACTTTGTTTACACATGTTGACTCTTCCCAGTCGAAGAAGGAGTCACCACCCGCTGACGCGTCTGCGGAAGAGGCGGCCGACGTCGACGACAAGCAGGACGACGACGCGAGTGACGACGCCTCGGCCAGTGATTCCTCGGACGATGACTCGGGATCTGAAGCTGCTCTAAGCGACAACGAGGAGGACGAGGACGGCGACGACGACTACGACGCCGAGCACACCCGCAAGAAGCCTCGAACTCGTGCTGCCAGGTCTCAGGACCAAAGGAAGCCCTCTCTGCCGTCACTGCACGAACGCAAGCCCTCGGCATCTAGCGCCGCCGCTCCTCAGTCACCTGTCACACCAGTCACTCCCGGGGCACTTCCAGCCGCTCGTCAATATGTCGCCGACAAGATGGCCGCCGTCATTCGCACAATCATCGGGAGCGACATGGCTGAGTCCGACGCCAGCGATTACGGGCACGCTGTCGAGTCGACGCTGTTCTCGACGCTGAACGAGACGATCAAGGGCAAGCAGACCGCGGGCGGGCGATACAAGTGAGTTGTTTCTTTGTCGCTATGCTAACTCCCAGGGCCCAGTTCAACGTTCTGCACGGCGCGCTGTCCAAGTTCCAGGACCTGAACCCCGACCTGGTCACTTCTATTCGCGACCGGACATTGACGCCCGCCAAGATCGCGATGCTGAACTCGACCGAGCTCGCGAATGCGAAGCAGCGGGCCATCATCGAGAAAGCTGAGGCTGAGGCGCTCCGCCAGCACGTCCGCATCAAGGATGAGCAAGAGGCTGTGCGTGCAGGACGAGACGGGCTCGAGTTCCTCCCTGACACGCGAGATGAGGAGATGGCCAAGATCAGGCGGCAGGAGGAGGAGGCTAGAGAGCGAGAGCGTCGGCGTGAGGCTGGCGAGACGTCACCATCGCCCGAGAGCGAGCGACGGACATCGGTCGATCACCGTACATCTGTCGACGTCTCGCATAGCCCTGTGTCCAACGTCCCCGCAAGCCCCAAAGCGAAGAAGAGCGACAAGCCGCCGTCGATGCGCCGCGTGTCGTCTACTCCCAGTGCTGTGCTACCCCGACCTTCTATCAGCATCAGCTCCGCGTGGGGCGACAGCAAGGCCGACGAGAAGGAGGAGATCGAGATGGGCGAGCAGGAGATTGACCTGAGCGACATGGTGCCGGAAACGGCGTTCTCTGACGAGGACGAGGAGATGCAGCTCGACCGAGAAGATGATGGGGAGTTGGCCAAGCTGCTTCAACAGCCTGCGGGCTGGAGCGGTGGCATCATCAACCCAGCTGTCCAGACACCACCGCCGCCAATTGAGCTCCGTCACTTGGCCGCTCAGCCACTTCCATCAGTCCACTGGTCGCGCCTCCTCCCCGGTGCCAACCTCACGATCACGGGTCGCGTCCCCACTGCCCACTCGCTCAAGTACCTCTCCGACCGCCGGTCAGACCCAAGCAAGCACCTCCAGCCCGTCCTCCTCTCGGTTCCCGCTGCCGCAAAGCAGGGGGAGAAGGACGCATTCGCGGCGCTCGTCGAGTTCCACGTCTCTCGCGACCGACACGGCATCTCGCACCCCTACGGCGAGCGTCCTCCGCCCGGCACGGCGCGTGAGGTGTACTTAATCCCTATCCGTCCGTCTGACCCCCTGCCTTCGCTTCTCGGCGAGCTCGGAGCCAGCGTTCCCACCGAGCGGCGAGACCCCATCATCGTCGCCGTGTTCATCGCCCCCGCACCACCCATGAGGTCTCCCGCTGACAGACCTCCGCCCGCTCCCGCCGCCTCCGTCCCTCCGCCGCCACCGGCGAAGCGCGGCCCGCCACCCAACGCCCCGACAGGTCCCCGCGGTCCGCCAGCGTCAGCCCCGATCGGACCGAAATCCACAGTCGCGGCAGCTACCAACGCGGGCCCGGTCCTGCCCAACGCGCAGTTACAGGCGCTCATGGCCAGCCTCGATGCCAACGCTATCGCCAACGTGGCCAAGTCGCCGTCTACCGGTGGCGCGAGCCCTGTGCATCCGCCTCCTGCCGGACCGCCACCCGGCATGCCTCCCTTTGCCGGCAGCCTTGCACCAACGCCCGCGCCGCCCGCGCCTCCCATTCCTACCCCGCCCTATGGCCAACGAGGGTTCGGATACTCACCGTATGGTGCGCCAGGACAGAGCCCGTACGATGCGCCAGGCCGCAGTCCTTACGATGCGCAGACTACGCCGAACCCGTATGACCAGGGGAGGAGTCCTTATGACCCTGCTCAGGCGGGTCGGAGCCCGTATGACCCTTACGAGCAGAATGATGGGGGATACAGCCCCAGCCGCTGGGGTCAATGAGCACTCGACCTACACTCAACGTTAAGCAGAAATGATCAGTACGATCCGGAGTTAATATGTACTATGCATATTGGGCCTCACGCCTGTACTACTGCCTCCTTCTGTTGCAGTCTCAAGAGATAGATGGCCGAATGTTAATAGCGAAAGAACATAATGATGCAGTTACATGTGACACCTCACTCCTCCTTCACCTCTGCCCCATTGGCAGATTTCGCCTCGACCTCGGGCTGGTTCCACACGAACCGCCGCTCGGTGACGTGCACCTCCCGCTCCTCGCGCACAGTCTGTCCGAGACCGTTCTTGAAGGTGCGGCTCTTGCTTTGCTTGTGCGTTGCGGTTAGACGCTCCGCGCGGGCATCGACACCTCCTAACGGGGCGTGGACGACCTGGCTCGTCTTCGCGATCGTCGGTTCGTGCTCGGTCCACGGTCTGAAGTTAGCTACGCCAGATGCCGGCCAGCTTACGCATTGCTCTCCGCGGGTTTGAGGAGTTTGAGTCCCTCGCCCGTCTTGCTCTTCGACTGGGTCTTGCCCTTCTTCCGTCCATAGATCTGCACCTCGGCCAGATCCTCGCTGAGGTCGGGCAGCTCGTCCTCGACTCTCCACTTCAACTCGTGGGCAAGACTGAGCGGCTCGGGGATGTCAGACGGGATACGGCCGTGGATCATCTTGCGGATCTTGTCATCTGTCTCCTCGTTTCCCATGCGTTTCACCTGGTCGATGAGGAATTGCGCGAGTACCCTCAGCCCGCGCAGGACGTGTTCACTGGGAATCTTTGCGGTATGCTTCCCGTTCGCGGCTGCCGGCCGGTATCGCCGCGCGGCGCGCAGGTTCTCGACATGCCGCGTCGCGACGTGCCAGCACAGCGTATCGAAGTAAGGGAAACGGAACCGTTGCGGTACTTTTGTGTCGATCTCGATCTGGCGGAGGCGGAGTTGCGTTGGGATGTCGTAGCTGTGCACGAAGTTGCCGCCGAAGACTATCGAGTCCACTGGAGTGAAGACGGCGTGAATGTAACCGGCTGGGATGATCCTGAAGGTCAGCTCGAGCGGTGTACCAAGGAGCTCACATCGTGTCGCCCGCTACGAGTGTGACTTTTCGCACCTCGTCGCAGAGATCGGGCAGCCAGGTCGTCGACTGGAGCTCGTGAGACCCGGACCCTGCACTGTCAGTTTTAACCCCAGAGTTCAAAACTCACACTGCGCGTAGGCGGCGAGGTTCGCCTCGGTCGGTCGAATGAAGAAGAACACCTGTGGTTAGCTGAGGCTAACGGCAGATAAGCTTACCTTCGAACCAGTGTGGATGTGGTAGTATACTGAACTGGCCGCAAAGTCGACGTGCCAATCCGTCCACGAGTCCTTGGTTCCCATCTGAAAGTTAGCAAGCGGAGATGTTCTAACTCACCAAGCAGTACAGCTGCACTTTGGGCCACTCGCTCTTCGCCTTGCCCTTCATGTCGTGTCCGTTCTGAGTCGAGTTGGCAGCCCGCATCGCCTCCTCCTTCCCGCCCGGAAAGGGCCAGTAGTTCTCCACCCAGTCGATGTCGCTGACAATACTCGGCGGGCGCACCTGCTTCGCGAGCTCGGTCTCGGAGATCTCGAGTGATATGATGTTGTACACCTTGCTCGAGCCTGGTTCGCCAGATTGCCTCGCGCGGATGTAATCGGCCCATTTATGCAGTGGCCATTGCGAGGACTGTTGCGTGTTGACGTCTGACAGTCAGCTCTTTCTCCAATGAGCGCCGAAACTTACCGATAACATCTACCATCTTGTTCGGCCCGACGAGGCGAGAAACATCATCGACCGTCAAGCTCGGACCAGGGACCTCTCCACCCATGGAGGAAAGGCCACCGTTCTCCGGACGGACGACGAGTGGCTCCCGCGTTGGACCGTAGAACAATGTTGGTGGCAGTTCGTTGACTGTCTCACCTTCCAGCCACGGACGCCGCAGGAGTTCTCCGGGTACGCGAGGGAAATTGTCTGGCTTGATGACACGGCCATGTTTCTTCGGGTCCTTGATCAGGTCGATCCAGCCCTTGGTCGGCGTCGCATTGTGGTGGTGCATGTTCCAGTAGTCGGGACGCTCGAGAGCCGCCTTGCGTTTCGGGCGGCCTTCTGCTGCGGCGTCATGGCTGGTGGAGGTTGAGGCTTGGCTGCCTTCCATTGATAGCCTTGCTCGTTTTGTCAGGGATGCTACGCCAGAGGGTCGTTTCCGGCGCTTCAGAGTCGTGACGAGGGGTTTCTTCCCCGCTGCATCTGCTGACGCCGCAATGCACTCCGGGCAGTACCTGAGGTCAGTTGTGGGTTGTACGAGGCAACTCGCCATTTCGATACTGGGTCGGTCCAGTCAAACCAAGGACCAGCATCTCCCAAAGCCAGCATCTGCTCCTTCAGATCCAGAGGTATTGTAATCTCAACATGCGTTGGTGACTTGGCAACGCATACGGAATGGAGCCATTTGTCGCACTTGGAGCAAGCGATCCACTCGAGATCGTCGGCGGAGTTGGCTGAGGTGGAGGAAGGTTTGACGGGCGGGCCTGTGGAAGCGCAGAGGTCACAAGTTTCTGGCTCGTCGGCCATGTCGAACGCGAGGATTGGCGCGGACGTTGTGCTCTTGTGACTAGGTGGGGACTGGGCGACGATGATCGGTGATCCAAGGACCTGGATCTCGTGAAGGGGTCGGCAATAACAACGGCACGGAGCCTAATTCACAAGTGCGTCATGGCCGTCAAAGTCGAGAGCGATTTGAGGATTCCATCTTCCTTCGTCTCTGTCTCTACCACGCCAAGTCAACGCAACGCAACGCAGCACTGTTACACGGTGCCCCTCGATATCAACGCCCTCCTCTCCCATTTATATGAGTTCCACACCTCCTGCCTCTGAAATCGAAAACACACAACCCTCACAAGCACCACCGATCGAGACTGAGTACAACTCCGAAGATGACCTCTACCCCGACGTTCCGTCCTCTGCAGCGAACGCTCGCCCCGCTCGCAGCAAGAAAACCCCAAAGAAGGGATTGAAGCATCCGCTGTCGAGAGGCAAGGCGAAAGATAGCTCTGACGAGGAAGACACGACCGGTGGCCATTGGTAGGTTTGAATTGCCGACCTTAAGGAACGTGCAAAGCCGATCGCTGACATCACGTTTACAGCTACCTCCTGGACCTTCCTTCCGATGTCCTCCACCTGCTCCTGGTCCGTCTTCCGCCTCGCAGCCTCTTGCAGCTGGGGGCTACCTGCAAGCTGCTCAACGAGATGCTAGAGAGTGAGGCTGTATGGCGCCGCTGCTACATCAACCGCTTCTTGTACGATGGGGCGGCCAGCTCCAATCGTGAGAGAGACGAGATCCGCGTTCTCGTGCAAGGCTGCAAGGGTGTTGGCGGTCGCGGATGGAAGAAGGAAGCTCTGTCCCGCGAGGCTATGATCGAGTGAGGTTATCTGGACGCGAGGGAAACTGACACCCAGGCGCTGGACGGCTTCCAAAGCTCCGAATCTCGTCCACATGCCCATGGTCGTGATGGTGCACTCAATGTCGCTGTCCTATCCTCCGAACCTCACCTCCAAGCGCGGCGTCCCAGGAAAGGTGTCGGGTGGCTCTGGATCCGGCGCTGCCTCGCCTTCCCCATCGACACCCACCCCGGGTCAAAAGCTCTCGCACCGCCAGAAGTACGAAGCGATGATTGCCATCTCTACCCGCCCTCCACCAGTTCTCTACAGTGCAGGGATGGAAGTTGGGGCTCTTGTGAAGAGTGACCCGATTACGGGTAAAGTTTCGAAAGGCTTCTGGGGTCCGGGTCCCGATGGTGAGCATCGTTAGTTGTCGCAATGCTGACATCAGCAAACTTCCACTTGCGTCCTCACTGGAATCCCACCCCTCAGCCTTCGGCCATCTTCATGCCGAAGCGTTCCCAGACTCACATCCTGTGGGGTCTCATTACCGGGCTGACTGTTCACACCACGATCCAGTCACGATCTCACGCCACGCACGGCGGCCGCGCTACCTCGGACAATGTGACCTCGGCGATCGACGACATGCATGAGGGCGCGATTGTGTCTATTCATCAGCCAGAGTCAACGGGTACCGATCCTCTGAAGTGGGTCACTGGTGGTGACGACGGCCGACTGAAGTACTGGCGCCTCAACCCTGGTACTGGACGAAGTGGGAAGAAGAGCGCAACAGATATTCCGGCGACGATCACCTGCGTCTTCTCGTCTGAGCCTGTGGAGGAGCCGATCGTTGAACGCGTGGAGGAGAGCCGTCTCCGACAGATGGCACACCCGGACGCCATCATCAAGGTCGCATGCGACGTGGAGAAAGACGTCGTCTGCGGTGTCACCGATGACGGTGACCTCCGGCTGTGGTTTGACGCGTCAACCGCTCCTCGCGAAGTTCGCGTGGACGTCGGATCGGAACGAGAGCTGGGCGGAGTGCGACAGCTGGAGCTCTTCTGCCGCGAAACGAGGGACGGACTGGTGGCTTCCGCCTTGATCCACCATCGCAAGAACGCCATGTTCGCTCGCTACGACATCTCTCTGAACGGCAACGGCAAGGAGACGATTAGGACGGTGTTCTACAGCACACCGGCTGAGGCGCCCCTTACCGCCATCAGTGCTAATCTCCTTCCTGTGCCGAGCATTTCGAAGCCTCCCAAGGCTGAGCAGAGCATGTTCGCTCGTATCATCACCCCAGCGTCCGCGTCTGCGAGCGCTTCGGGGGTTACTTCACCCCTGCTGTCGCCGGACCCCGAGCCGAAGAAGACACAAGACGAGCCCCACTTTGGCGGCTTCATCATGGGCGGCGACAACGACGGATACGCGTACATCTGGGAGTGGGACGGCGTGCCGTATAACGATGTCATTCAGCCGATGAGGAGCTGGCAAGCTGCTGAAGGACGTGTCACCGCTGTCGAATACTCTTGCGGCATTGCTGCCACTGGAAGGTAAGATGGTCTCTCCGCATGAGGAAACTGACATCAGCTACGACGGACATGTAGATGTGTTCGATCCCCTGCCATTGGAGCCTGAGCGCTTGCGCTCCTTCCGCCCTCCTGGACACCTTCGCCCTGGAGACCTGATGGTCGCGCAGAGCGACGAATATCGCGCCCGCTACCACAACACGAATCAGATTCTGCTAGACAACGACCTCGTCATCGCTGCCATTGGCAGGAGTGTTATGTCATGGCGCTCGGGGACGGGCAAGGGCCGTCAGAGCGGCAAAGACGGTGCTGGTCGCAAGGGCGGTAATAAGAGTCACCACGAAGGCGGCGGTGGACCGGGCAAGGGACAACTGCGCGGCACCAGAGCTCTTGGTGAGTTACCTGTGCAGCTTTGGAATGATTTAGCTAATACCGCAGACTTGCGTGACCTCCACGACGACGCGGCGGACAGCCACTATGAAATCCAGGAGGAGAATGAGGTGTTCCGCCCCCAGACAACGGAGGAGGATGCGCAGCGTGCGGCCATGCAGAACCTGGGTCTGGAGGACGGCGATGCCGCGCTCGAGTACGCCCTGATGATGTCGCAACAAGAGAGCGAGACCCCTGCACCGCAGCCTTCCTCCGACTATGACCACAGCGGTGGCGACGAGGACGCCGACCTGCAGTACGCCCTGATGCTGTCGCAGCAGGAGGCGGATGCTGAAGCGGCGCGTCAAGCGCAGCCTGCCGTTCCGGAACCAGTGCAGTACAACGAAGACGAAGAAGACGCCGACCTGCAGTATGCGCTCATGCTGTCGCGGCAAGAGGCGGAGCAGGCCGAGGCGGAGCGTGGGGACCACTAGACGACTGGATAGTATGCAACCCTTCCCGGAACGCCCATGCTGATCACCATGGCGCTCGAGCTCGGGGTCTGGACTCACTTCGGAACTGACCTGCAGCTGCCCCTCGGCGCTGCCTATCTCGTGGGCAGATCCTTAGGCGCGGAGCAATTTTGGGGGTATCCCAGCCACCTCCGCGCTCATGAGTTGCGCAAGCTTGGAATCATGGGGACATGAGCACCCGCGTGCGACTGAATTGCGCTTGATGCAGAGATGCATGTGTGTCGTCAGCTCTACTGTCAGTTGGGAGGCGAAAGGAAGGAGAAGATCCGGAACCAAAGGTCAACCAAGGAGAGACTTCAGGTGTGAAGACTTCCTCATGGCGATTCCTGATCTAGTTCTTGGGAACAGCACACTGGACGGGGCAAGTGCACGGAGAATGTCTTAAACTGTGAAGGCAGAACGGAATCCCAAAACAATGTCTCCGGTCGCGCGTTGTGTGTGTGTAGGATGCAGGAGAAGGGAAGAGACCGCTCATGGGACAGACTGGCCAGGTTCCTCGGACACGCACCACCGGGGCCAGGTCCCGGTGCCAGCGGATGCTGGTGTACCCGACCTCACAACTTGTCCGACAGCTCTGTCTCCGGTCTATCATCAACCGTTGTTAGGAGTTCCATAGTCGTGGGGAAGCAGTTCGGTCCACTGGACTCTGTTGTGGCGTCATGCAAGCCTGGACAACGCCACGGGTCATGAGGAGCGCAGGGTGCGGGATATGCATGGATGCGTCTTCTCGTACACCTTCGCACCTCCGTACCTGCACTACCTTCCTCTTCCATGGGTTGTGTGCAGTGCAGAAGTTATCATGGAAGACATGGAGGCAAGGAGACAGCAGAAAGAGGGCGCACCCCCTCGACAATTCAAATAGACCTTGGGCCGGTCCGTCTCCTGATATCGCCACTATGGATGGTCGCTTGCCATGCGAGTGTCAGGTCGAACTCAGGACGAGGCGCAGAGACGCACGGACAGTGGGCTTCTGGCGGTCTGTGGCTGGCCAGCTGCCTTGCACGCCTGGACTCACTCCCTTGCCCGACCAATGCTATCTCCTGCTTTCTTAGTCCCATTGACGTCGCTTGATCTCAACTGAACGAGCCGATGCACGGTGCAGAAGACACACCGACACGCTCCTAATTGAATGCGCAGACGCGTCGAAGAGGGATGGGGTCCTGACCGTGTCGGACCCCTGCTCCGCCAATCGTCCTCCGCCCTCCCTAACCCCTTCCCAAGCTCCAGCATAAGACCGCTCTGCGCATGCTATCGCGCATGCTATCTCTCAAGGCAGTCGCTGTCTCGCTCTCTGGCAACCAGGCAGACAGACAAGGGGCGATGGGGGACAAGCTCTGCAACCCAACCCGGGCACTCTTCATCCCTATCTTCGGGGACTGGTAATGTCTCAGGACCCTTTGATGTTCCGGCATAACTGGAGTATAAAGCTGCCAGCATGTCAGAGCCCGTTCGCTATGGTACTGCAGAGGTCCCCAAGGGGGAGCGCTGCGCTGCACTGTTTCTAACCCAAACGAAAACCATCAGTCCGCCAGGAGCAAGCCTGGAGCTTCAGACCTCCAGAGCTCGAGGCCAGGGGCTTAGCCGGAAGCACGGCAAGCGTTGCCCCTGGTCTTCCCCCTTCCAACCCCTGGCTTTCCGGCCCCCTGCGACGTTTCCCTCTTTCTTCCTCCTTCCACCATTTCTTCTCATTTTCTCAGCTAAATTCTAACGCTGCTAGTTCTGAACCGCTTCCAGGTTTCTCCACTTCTGCGCAGAAGCAGACACAGGGGCTTTCCCCCGAGCTCTGTTCCGGAAAGGTTCGCTCCCAAACAGCCCCCCTGGCACCGATGCCCTTCCCAGTCTCTCCTAGCCCATCGGCCTGGGGGCTGCAGCCAGCTGAACTATCTGCCTCCCTTTCCTCTCGTTCCCTTCGCCCCAGGCTGCACCTTCGACATGTCTCTCGGCTCAGTCTGGCTTGCGTACGTCACTGCCCACTCTCGCTCTCGTTCTCTCCAATCTCTGGGCTGCAGTGAAGAGGAAAGGGGGAAGAAAGGGCACCGGGCGGCTCGGGAACAAGGCACGCCCGGCCTATCCTGACTGACTGCGCGCCGCACGATGACCCGCCGGGGGGATTCGTTGGACCACGTCGCAAGACCCACCGCACCATCACCCGCGAGGAAGCCACACCTTGACTGAACTGGTAATGTTCGCTCCGAGGGCTCCGAGGCTTCCGAGAGTTTCGAGAGATTGCGCACATCACATCACCATCAACGTCGATGACAGAGTTTGGTTGCTAGCGTCGTGTCCCCCCGCTCATTCTTTGGGCACGGCAGCAGAGTGTATTGCCTCTTCAATCGGACGTCCAGGAGGGTTAAGGTACTGATTACGATCGCGTGTTTGGGAGTTTATTGCTCATTCTCCGTGTCTTCCTTACCAGTGTGTTGCTGTCTCCATGGGTTCCGTTCTCTGACTGCGACTCGAACTGCACCGTTAAAGGGGAATCGGGGCGTGGGAGAGGGGCCAGAGAAGGAGGTACGCCAGCCATCAATGACAAAAGCAGTTGGGGAGTACCGTCCTTGCCCGCTTACAGCAAGGGCGTTGACTGGCGCGTGCCGGATTACAGCATGTGCCCCTCCATGGCCTCGCGTGGTCTTGCGGTAGTCTCGTGCTTTCACCCCTCTCGGTTCTTTTCAATGCGGCCTACAGGATAAGACGAGGGGATGCGATAGGCCAGTCCTCACCTTTGGAGGGATTTCTTTGTCGCTAGCTTGTTGAGTGCTCGTCTGTCGTCTCTCGCAGCGTGAAGAGCATGGAGAGTCTCTCTGCTAGCGGATGGAGGGTTGAATTGTCTCGTCGCGGGTAGCGGAACGGTGGTTTGGACCCTGACCCTGCAGGCACGCCCAGGCACGGGCAGGTCATGTTTGAGCAGCCAGGAGGGATGGAGGGAAGGAGAGGGCAGGCGGAGGCAAATCGCGCTTGACTTGTTGTTGCTATACCTGGCGCTGTGTGTGAGCTCTGTGCTGACACTCACCGTAGCGACGCTTCCTAAACCTTGGTCAACCTTGGTCCGGGGGGGAAGACAAGACACTACTCGACTCTGCTCCTCCTCGAACAATGACCACACCCCAGTCCTAGCATCCTACTCCAGTCCTGGCTAGCTTCAACCTCTCTGCTCTATACGACAGAGTCGGCCTTGTGCCTTCCCCCCCGCCCCGCCGCTCACACCCAACAACATCATCTACCTTTACGCGCATCCTGACACATCCTTGACAACATCTCTACTTCAGCTGGAACACCCTCCCGACCTCTTCCCCGGCCTCTTACGTTTGTCTTGCCGGACCCCTTGCACCACCCTCACACCTCCCTTGCTCCTCACTCCGACCACTGTCCTGCACGGCCTGAGCCTCCGAGTCTTCCATAATAACGCTTTCCCCCCTCTCCCTACTCTGAACCCTGTGTCTTCCCTCGTCTCCGTCTGGCCGCGCTGCAAGCTCGCAGCGGTCTCTTCGCCTGCCTGCCCGCCTGCCAGCCTGGCTCGACCTCGACCTGCGCATCACATAGCAGATCCTATATTTCGCCTAGAGCCACTCCAACACGTAAACGATGACCGATCCCTCCTCTACTAGACGACGGCACAAGGGACTCGCCGTGTCCTTCGCCGACACGGATCCTGCATCTGTCACTTCGTCTTCATCTGCAAACAACACTCCGTCCAATCCCCCGTCACTCTGTGCCAGCGACAACACCCGCGGTCGCTCCTCGCGCACCTCCCACGCTCAGCGTAAACACCGCCAGCCGCGCTCTTCCTCGTCCTCGACTGCGAGCGATATTGATCTCAGCGACAAACTCGCAGGCTCCGTGGCCGCGACAACCGCCATGAACTCCGTCGCAGGACCTTCAGAGGAGAAGCGGTGGAGTGTGCCGTATGATGCGTCTGACGTCGACGAGGTCCAGGTGCATGTCCACACGCCGGCGCGCAGACACGGGCGAGGCTCGCCGTCGCCGTCTCGACGAGGTGAGTACAGCCCGTAACAGCAACCAGCCTTTTGCAACCATTACGGAAGCGCTAACTGTTTGCAGATCTGCCCCGCCTCGACTTCTCGCGCACCAGTACACCACTGCGCGCCAAGGCGTTTGCGTCGACGCCACTGAAGAGCGCACTCGCATCTAGCACATCTTCGTCGTCAACAGTCTCTCCCATTCCCCGTGACAGCTTCCACCATCGCGACACACTGTATGCCGAGGACGATAGCCCGGGCAAGATGGACCGGCCAGGGCGGCAAATTAGTCTGAACGGTTTAGACTTTTTCGATGCTGCGGAACTTGAGAAGGTTGCAAACATTGACGCGACCGAGGGTCTTGAAACACTGGCCGAAGCGGAGGAACCGCCAAGCGCCATCGACATTCTGCGCACCGCCGACATGAACCGGAGCGCGGCGCCCGCCATGGGAACACCGCCGTCACAACCGTACCGCCCGCGGTCGTTCGTTCGTGGCTTACCACGAAGTGGCAGCGAAAGCAGCTTCGTGTCCGCCCTCAGCGTCAAGGGTGTGCTGTGCCGCGCAGAGGCGTCGTACACAGACGTTCTGGACGCTTACACTGCCGACACTGAGGGTGAGGACGAGGGCGTGCCAGAAAACGACACCGGGTACGAGTCGCAGGGAGACGCGGACGCCGTTGACCTTACGTTAGACTTGTGAGCTCCCGCCACTCCAGATCGAGCTGACAATTCAGCGATGGGCTGTCAATTGTCACCAACAGGAGCGCTAAGAACATCGTTGATCTGTCTGACCCGCCGCGCACACCACGCGCTGTTAGCGCTGGTTTCGCAGAGGCCATGAGGTGAGCCAAGTTAGAACGTGAGTAAGCTGACGTCCCAGTGCCCACGCCTCTTCTTCTTCCAGCTCTCCGCCAACAACTGTACCGAGTGTGCCGGGGACGCCAGTGCAGGAGCTGAATGAGATCTCTGACTCGGACGACTGGGTTCCACAAGCGCCACGATCGGTCCGAAGGCGCCGGATCATGGACTCGGACGACGAGGCGCCGCTACCGGAGCCTAAGACCATTTCGCAGGTGTTGATTCTGAGCGACGGCGACTCGCCTCTCCAGACGCGGACACGGCTCCGAACGCCTGATGTCGGGCAGCGAAGGAATCGATTGATGGGAACACCGGCGGCGTTGCAGAAACTGCTGGATCTGGACGCGAGCGACGGCGAGGAGGACTCGTTCGAGACAGCTCCAGTCGGCGACGACTCGTACGGTTCGCTGAAGGACTTCATCGTCGACGACGATGATGCCAGCGATTACAGCGAGAACGAGTGCATCGACCTCCGACCCGGATCACGGGCCTCGCCGATCGAGCTGATGGACTCGGACGAGGACGACGACACGGGGATCATCAGCTACTCTCCGACGCCTGGACCGTTAGCTCTGCCAGACATTGGCGCGCTGAACCTTGACGACAGCGATGACGAGGCGATCCTGGCTCCGCGAAAACAGATTGTTCCCCCGCCACGCGCGAGCTCGACACAGTGGTCAAAGAAGGAGTGGACGTCTCGGCGGGAAGTCATTGCGAACAATCTGTTCGCCGAGCTCGACGCCAAGGTCTTCGACTCGCGGCTGGGCGCCAAGGGTGCCGGAGCTTACGTCGAGTGGAACAACCGCCTCTTGACCACGGCGGGCACCGCGCACAAGTCCCGCACCGGAGCGGGATACAGCTACAAGATCAAGCTCAGCGACAAGGTGTGCACTGGTGAGGCGCAGATTGCCTCGACCCTCGCGCACGAGATGTGCCACCTCGCTTGCTGGATTATCAGCAACGAGCACAAGTCGCCACACGGGCGAGTGTTCAAGAGCTGGGGCGCCAAGGTCATGCGCTACCGCCCCGATATCGAGGTCACAACGCGGCACTCGTACGAGATCGAGTACAAGTTTGAGTGGGAGTGCAGCAACGCCGTGTGCGGCAAGGTCTACCGCCGACACAGCAAGAGCATTGACCCGACGCGCCAAGTCTGCGGCTCCTGTAAGGGCCGCCTCGTGCCCAGATTCCAGACGACAACGTCCCCCTTCCAGGTCTACCTCAAGAACAACATGTCACTTGCTAAGAGTGCCCTGTCAGGCGCGTCGCACGGAGACGTTATGCGCGCGCTGTCGAAGAGGTGGGCCGACGCGGGCGGTGCAAGCGAGGAGGAGCACGTGCAGTACTGGCGCTACGCGGCGAGTGCGGCCAGCGGAGCGAGCGGCGCGAGTTTCGGGGTCGGCACGCCAGTCCGAGCATAAGTCGAGCATAGCGGGAGCGGGCTCCCGGACAATTACATTTATAATCCCAATCCTGTCATATACGCGAAATGTATCAGTTGCTACCATCTCATGTCGGCGCAGTGGGGTCGTGGGTTCGCGGCGTCGGGTGAGACAGGATGCAGCGCCGCTGATCGCCGAGCCAGGCACGGCGCATCCCATCCCTCCACCCAGTTCGGACCAAATATTCGAGAACCCCGCTCGGCGTTCGTCATCACACAAACAACCATGCGCGCCACGCCCATCAGCAGTATGCGCGCCTCAGCCCTCCTTCGGAGCGTACACCCCGTAACCCAGTCTCCGGCACTGACCTACGCCCTCGGCCTGTCGTACGCCGCAAAGCAGTCCCCGCCCTTCGTCCCATCCTCGTACCAGCCCGCGTCCTCCGGCTTTGCGGGCCAAAAAACCCCGTTGGGGCGATGGGTAGACCTGATGAAATCGCTCCCGGCAGGTCGGGGCGAACTGCGCAAAACGAATGTCGAGGAGGGTCAGGAGGACCTGAGTGACGGAGGCTGGGGACTGGACACGGCCTGGCAAGTCCGGAAATGGGGCGCGGGGGAGGACTTTTTCGCCGTTGTAGATGGGGGGAACTTTGTGAGTATTTGCAAGCCGAGCGACCGCCGAGCGGGCACCACCAGGTGCCCGCCGGTGCAGCGAGGCGGGCGGGACGCGACCTCTGGCCGAGGGACGGCTGAGCAGCGGCAGAGCCGCTGCGAGGACGGGTCAAGGGCCCTGGCCCCCATCCCAACCCCCTTCCCATTGTGGCCTGCGGCCACTTGAATCACACGCGCTGACTCGCAGACACACGTCGCGCTCTCTGACGGTGTGGGCGGCTGGGCGCCCGACTACGACCCGTCGCTCTACTCCCAGGCGCTGATGTACCATTATGCCAAGGCGGCGCAGGCGCAGCCGTCCATTGCGCCCTGGGAGGGATTGAAGAAGGCGTACGCGGCGGTTGAGGCGGATAAGCACGTCGAGGCCGGAAGTGCGACGGCGTGTGCGTGGAACCTGGCCGAGGACGGACAGGCCAGGGGTGTCAAGTGAGTAAACTTGCGAGCCGGAGGCGAGCAAGGCAGCCGAAGGTGACGAGCGATTATGAGTTGAGGAGTTGGGGAGTTAAGGAGTTGAGGAGTTGAGGCGATTCTCGCGGAGAACAGCCCCTTCTCTGGCCTCGGAAGCCACCCAATGCTACCGGTACCTCACTCGCCCTCGCTGCGCGCGGTCTCGTTCGCTCGCTGACGGCAGCCTCGGCGACTCGGGCTTCTCCGTCATCCGCCGGGACGACAGCTCGTTCCACTCGTCCCCGCAGACACACTACTTTAACTGTCCCCTGCAGCTGTCCAAGATCCCGCCCAAGCTCCGCGGCCAGGGCGTCATCATGGACAAGCCCGAGATGGGCGAGAAGTTCGAGGTCAAGATGGGCGCGGGCGACGTCATGATTCTTTATGTGAGTTAGCCCGCGACAGCGCAGCGAGCGATATGAGCTGGAGCGCAAGGCTCTGCTGTTCCTTTTTCCAGCTCCCTACGAGTCTGGCTTTCGAAGGGTGGACAGAGCCTCCCCTCCGCTCAGCGAGAACTTAACGCACCTCGCATCTTGGCTTCGCTCCGTGCTCGTGCTGACCCCAGTCCGACGGCCTCTCCGACAACCTCCCCATGGAGCACGTGCAGCAGCTCAACACGGCGATCGGAGACCTGCTCCGTTCCGAGGCCAACGTGCACCTGACGACCGAGGAGCGAGCACACGAGCACGCGCGTCTGCTCGCCGACGTGCTCGTCGCCGCGGGTCGTAACGCGATGACGCGCACGGGCAAGGAGGAGGGCGGCAAAGGATGGAAGACGCCGTTCGAGATCGAGGCCAAGAAGAACGGCAAGAACTGGCCCGGCGGCAAGATCGACGACGTCTGTGTGCTCGTCGCGGTTGCTAGTAACAAGATCTAGACTTAGAATATGTATGAGGGGATAGTGCTGCATGGTGGTCTACTGATCTATGACGTGCCGGGCTCCGTGGTCACTTCTGGATCAGCTCGAGGAGAAGCGCCCTCGCCGCCTGCGCGTCCGCTGCGCCCCGCGAGTCCTTCATGACCTGTCCGACCAGGCGCATGACGACTTTGTCGTTGCCGCTGCGGACCTTCTCGGCCTCCTTCGGCAGCTTGGCGATGACAGCCTCGCAGAGCGCCTTCAAGTCATCAGCCGATGAGGGCTGGATACCCAGCTGCTCGAGCAGCGGTTCCAGCTTGTCGTTTCCGGCGCCATTCTCAACAACATGCTTCAGTACACTCCGCGCCGTTGAGCCCGTCAGCTTGCCACCCTCCACGGCGAGGACGAGCTCCTTCATGAGCGGAGCAGGGACAATGTCTGGCGTCCATTCCCGCCCGGACTTGGTCAGCTGACCGAGCAGCTCGTGCGTCACCCTGCGCGTGTCAGCTAGCCTCCGCGTTGACATCAGCTTACCAGTTACAAGCCTTCTTGCCGAGCTTGGGATCCCGCACAACCGCCTCGAAGTACGACACGCCCGCACCGCCGTACTCGTCCAAGCTGAGGAGCGTGTCGACGTCTCGTCGGGTGAGACCGTAATCCTTCTGCAGCCGCGTGTCCGTCTCCCACGGCATCTCGGGCACCTTCTCGCGCAGCTTTTCGAGGTACGCCTGTCGTCAGCTCTCCGCTGCCCATCGAGCTTACCGGCTGGATAGCAAGCGCGGGTAGATTGTGATCCGGCATGTAGCGGTAGTCCTCTGCCTCCTCCTTGGAGCGGAGGGAGAAGGTCTCGCCCGTGAGCTCGTTGAGACCCCTTGTCTCCTGCTTCAGCGGGACGCCGGGTTGAGACTCATAGTGCGCGATGTGTCTCCGCCGCTCGGCCTCTAAGCAAATTCAGAAACGAAGCTACACCGAAAACTTACCGATCGCCTGCTGCAGGAATCGCACCGAGTTCACGTTCTTGATCTCACAGCGCGTGTTGAACGGCTCGCCCGGGCGGCGCACCGAGACGTTCGCGTCGACGCGGAGGTTGCCCTGCGCGTTAGAGGATAGTGGCAAATGGACGCACCTTCTCCATGTCTCCGTCGCCGGACCCGATGCGTCGCAGAATGCCCTGCAGCTTGCGCACGAATGCGCCAGCCTCCTCCGCTGATCTGCTCGTTAGCTGAGAGGTAGCGTGCCTTAAGCTTACCGCATATGCGGCTCTGTGACAATCTCCATGAGCCCCGTTCCCGCACGGTTCAGGTCGACCAGCGTCTCTCCCGCTACCGTCATCGACTTGGCCGTATCCTGCTGTCAGCTGCGCACCGAAGGTCTCAGCTCACTTGCTCGATCTGCAGCTGGTGAATGCCGACTGAGAACTCGCGTTCGACGCCTTGGTCGCCCGGCGCAAAATCCACGCTCCCTTTCCGTGCTAACGGGTCTGAGGTATCAGGTCTGGTCGCACACAAGAACCTACTGTAGTGCTGCGTGATCTGGTAGCTTGGCGGGATGTCGTGGTAGAAGTAGTGTTTCCGGTCAAACGTGCTCCTTGGGTTCTGAAGTCAGCTCGGCATCCGAAGGCCATCAAGCTCACGATGTCACACTTCAGAGCGAGTGCGGTCATAATCGACAGTTTCACAGCTTGCGGGTCGATCACCTGCATTGTCAGCTTCCATCCTCGTCGCACCGTAGCTACTTCACACTCACAGGAAGCGTTCCCGGGAAGGCGCTGTCAAGCAGCTCGACGTGTGTGTTCGGCGGGTCTTCATAAGATGTCGGAGAAACTGACGTCAGATCGACTATCCCATTCGCGAAGCTCACCAGAGAAGAGCTTCCTTCCCGTCTTCAGCTGTGCGTGGATCTCGAGTCCGACGACGAGCTCCCAGCCGTCCTTCGTGGCAACGGCAGAGGTTGACTGCAGCCGAACGGAAGCCTGAAGAGAGGGAGATTTCCGGTTTAAGAGCAACCTCCGTACTCCCAGTCTAGTACTGCTGAGCATGTTTGTCGACTGTTGTTGTTGTTGCAGCGAGGGAAGGCGTCACTGCCGCGAAAGTCAGTCCGCTCTCGACATTGCGACTGACCTCCACCAGCGATTCCGAGACGTTTACACGTGTGTATTCTGAGACATGCACACGTGCGGGTGGCGTGTCAGTGATAAGCGCGTGAGAGTGTGCTGATGCGGCTTCCTTGGCGTGCTGTCCTGAACCGACCTACACCACGACAACAACACACCACCCCGTCCAGCACAGGTCACCAGCCAACATGAGTGAGTGAAGCGTCAAGAGACACTGGACTACTGTGGAGGAACGGAGATTTCACTTGGACCGGCCCGCAGCGAAGGTAGCGTTGTCGCCACTGGCGGGTTACCAGGTCGGGCTCGAAAACAAGGCTAAATTACCTGCGAGCCTGCGACCCCACGAATGTCATGAAGGGTCCTGAACGTCGGGCACTGGACACGCGCTGACCACACCACAGGCTACGGCCAAGCACTCGATGCCAACCCGTTCGCGGATAACGGGTTCGGCCAGCAGTCCAACGCCTCGGCGTTCAGCCTCGAGTCCACGGGCCCGGGGCCGAGCGGCGGCGTTGAGAACATTCAGTCCTACGTCGCCGACCACGACCGTCGGGCACGCGAGCTCGAGCAGAAGCAGCGCGAGCTTGAGGAACGCGAGCGGAATCTCTCGCAGAGGGAGCAGGAGGCTGCTCAATACCGTGCCAACTGGCCGCCTTGTGAGTACCTTGAGCTACGCACGCCTTGCATCTGTAGCTGACAGCAGTCATGCCTCTGGTCGTGCACTCGCTCGAGTTCGTCCCGACCGAGCACCAGAAGCACGCGAAGCTCATGTACTACTACTGGCTCGAGCTCTTCGCTACCCTTATCTTCAACTTCCTCGGATGCCTGTTCCTCCTGACGTCCGGCGAGAATGGTGGAATGTGAGCTAGCATTGGCTGTCCATAGCTGACAATTGCAGTGCCGGCCTGTCGGCTTCGCTCGGTTTCCTTGTGTTCATCTCGATCTTCTCGTTCGTGCTCTGGTACTACCCCATCTACAACGGCTGGCGGAGAGTGAACAAGCGCGGCGCCGCGATCCTGTTCTACACGTACTTCATCTTCGGCGGCTTCCATCTCCTGTACTGCCTTTACATGACGATCGGCGCGCCCTGTGAGTTGCGCCCAGCTATGTGACTCTTAATCTAAAGCTAACGAAACAGACACGGGCTCCGCTGGCCTGTACAACACGATCGCGAGCTTCGTGGACGGCAAGATCCTGCCCGGCATCTTCGGCATCATCACCTCGATCGGCTGGATCATTCAGCTCGTCGGCGGTCTCGTGCTCTGGAAACTCGTGTGGAACTTCAAGCGCAACAACGCCGACATCAACTTTGCCAACGCCAAGTCCGAGTTCAACGGTCTCAGCGCCATCTTCCGCATCTTCCGTCGCACCCAGACTGCGAGCAACGTTTAAGCATAACAGCATCCGAACGAACGACTATTCACGAAAACAAAGGAAAGACGAAGGCGGGGGAAGGGGACCGGTAGGGCGAGGCGGTGGCCGCGCCAGTCACCTGCCACGCTCGCCTGCTCTCCCTGCCCCGCCGCCAAGTGTACGACTGCTGTGCCGAGTGACTCCTGTATCCTTCAACTGGACTGCTCTGCGGCTGTGAGACTCCATGTACCATGCAATAGATGCACGACAAGAACAAGCGACGCAGCCATTGTTCGACGGGACAACGGCGGACAATGCCAGAGTGGCTCTCACAATTGGTGCGAGCTGTGCTTCACCTTGTCCACTGCCACCCCACACTCATAGCTATTAACGAACAGCAGAACCTGTGGCGACACTGACCGCAGGTCCTAGGAGTACTTAAGCCGAAGTCTACAAAGCAGCAACCGGCATCCCAACAAGCAACTCGAACAGAATGACCAACTCATCACCAACTGCCCTGCCCACGACCGGCGACACCAGCAGTTCCAACAGCACTCCAGAGCCCCAGACACCGACCTTCGGGATCTTTCCCCGGCCGAGGGCTCTGGCCCTCTCAGCGACCGAAGCCGAGCTCAAGGAAGAGATCGACGACTGTGCACGCTGGGCGAAGTCTATGTCTTTGGAAGAGGACGCCCGTTCGGTGACCTCGTCGCAGGTGGGCTTGGAGGCAGGCTCAGCCTTTGGCGAAGAGGTGAGCTCACCCCCTCGGGGCTTCTGTGGCAGTGAAGCGCGGAGAGTCTGGAGAGTGTGGAGTGTGTGAGCTGACGCCTGATCGACGCAGAGGGCTTGAAAGTGTACAAGGCCGACACCGCGCGCCAGCTGGACGATATCGCTTCTCACCTAGAGAGCATCCTGACCGTGGGCGGGCGACGCCTCGCCCGCGCCCGGCGTATCTCTACCCTCGCGAGCTGTACACCAATTTCCTCAACAACTGGGACAGCGTGCAGTGGCTCGGCGCGCGGCTCCTCGATTCGGGGATCAATCTTGAGGCAGACAATCCCGCCATGTACCGATACGTCGCGCTCGCGGCGGAGCAGATGGAGTGCGATCATGCCGCCGCTGTTGCCCGGTTAATGGAAGACGTGGAGGGCTACTACACTCAAGTCCTGAGGGGATATGGCGCGCTTATGAGGGAGGAGGAGGGAAAGGTCGCCCGCTTAAGGGGTGAAATTGCTGGGGATATGGGCACGCTCGAGGCGAGGCTGGAGGTTGCGACGAGGGAGCTGTGGAAGGAGAAGGCGGAGAGAATGGCGCTCGAGAAATTGATTGGCAGGCTGCCCGGGGACGTGCAGAGGGAGCTCGCTGTGGCGAACAAGGAGGTTCTGACCGCCAAGCAGAGGGCGAGGTGGGGCATCCCTTGAGCCCTCCGTCGGCAGAGCTGGCCCAGACAGATGCCACAAGCTCGGTAGAACATGCACGACCTTTCATTCACTTCTGCGATAGCACTCACGGACCCGTTCACGGACAGAGGGATAGTTGATTGGCGGTCTGGCGCCAATTGGCCTTTATACGCCCACGGCGCCACTGACGAAACGATAACGTTGTCGGGCAGATAAGAACGTCATCGGCGGCACTGTGTTGCGGCGCATGCAGCAGAGACTGGTATAACTAGTGTGCTTTATGTCGACATGTAGGGGCATAATCCGAGGACGCCATAGGAGATGGCCTAGGAGACATAGGTTTGGGTGCACGGTGACATCCAATCGATGTTTGTTTACACCTTGGACGGTGATGGGCGTTCGTGACGTCACCATCTTCCGCTCTATCTTCCATGCTTCGGCGCTGTTCAAACAATGCACAGAGCAGACTTCTCCGCGATCAGTCCGCAGAGGGACTCACATCTGTGCATCCCCTCTGTGCTTCCGTTCCTCCGTTCGGAGCCTGTCCCGAAGAAGGACAGTCACGCGGTCCCAAAGCAAGATTCAGGATCCCGGGTCCGAGTTCCGGTATGATACTGGTGCCATGCCATTCAGGGGTCCCCGCAGTGGCTTTGCGCCGGCGGCAACTACCTCCCAGGCGTGCCGCTGGCAAGTGCCGGGAACCCGCGGATCGCGCTTGACTCGACTCTGAACGATAGAGATCGCGGCGTCTACGTCGCACGTTGGCTTCTCACCATCACTCACACCATCGACCATGTCACTCCGCGGTATCTCGCTTCTCCGCTCTGCACGCCGTGTCACGACCATTCGCGGCATCGGCGGCTCATTGCGCACATCCACTGCGGCAAGCGCAATCGGCGCTACGCGCTCTCACACTACTCGCGATCGTTACTTCCTCAAACCACTCAAGGAGACCGAGCCTGAGCCCCACTATGAATACGGTTACCTCAACGAGCCGGCGACTGTAGAGGTGAGTCCGGGCATGTAGCTTGCTGCACGCGAAGCAGCGTCCTTCGCTGCATCGGATTGCCAGCGCCTTCCCTCTCAACCCCCAGCTATGGAGCAAGGAGCGCGAGCTAACGACAGATTCTCTCGTACGCCTTTTCCGGAGGCCAGCCGCGAGCCGGCGTCGACAAGGGCCCCGGTGCGCTGATCGAGGCCGGACTTCCGGCGCAGCTGGAGAAGCTCGGCTGGTACGTCGAGCACAACTCGACGCTCGAGGCTGAGATCGCTGAGCTCACGAACAAGACGGAGGAGGAAGACAAGGCTATCGGCAAGCTGCGCAAGCCTGTCTCTGTGTCTGCCGTCAACGAACGGTTGGCCGACGACGTTGCGCGCGTCGCGGGCGAGGGCAAGCTTCCCCTGACGCTCGGCGGCGACCACTCCCTTGTAAGCTGGGAAGATGCGGGTGTAGCTGACCACCAGGCAATGGGAACAGTCGCAGGCACGAAGAGCGTCTACCCCGACGCAGCCGTTATTTGGGTGAGCTACGGGGTGTGGAATCCAGCTGACAAGAAGGTCGATGCCCACGCCGACATCAACACGCCGATCACGACTGACTCTGGCAACTTGCACGGATGCCCGATCTCCTTCCTTCTTGGCCTCGAGGGCACCGACATCCCGCCGTTCAACGTCTGGTTGCAGCCGTGTCTGCGTCCCGAGGACCTGTAAGCTACTCCCATGTTCAGGAAGCTAACGGCAGTGTGTACATCGGCCTTCGCGACATTGATGCGGGGGAGAAGCACATTCTGAAGTCGCTCGGCATCAAGGTGTTCACGATGCACGACGTCGACCGTCACGGCATCGGCAAGGTCGTGGACATGGCGCTGGCGCATGTCGGTGCTGCTCGCCCTATTCACCTCTCGTTCGACGTTGACGCGCTCGACCCAACTGTCGCGCCGAGCACTGGCACGCCAGTCCGCGGCGGCCTCACATTCCGCGAAGGTGAGTACTGGTGGAGGTGGAGGTGCCTTTCGACGCATCTGGCTAAGCGCCGCCCGGAGAAGGCCGTTCGAGCCCCTTCGCCGCTTCTGCCGCGGATATCCGGCGCAGCGCGTAGCGCAGCTGCGCTGCAGCCTGTCAGACGTGCTTGGCAACAGTGGGGGGTAGTGGGGGTTAGCGCTGACGCGTAGGCCACTACATCTGCGAAGCGATTGCAGAGACAGGCAACCTGGTCGCGGTCGATGTGATGGTGAGTGATTTATCATTGGTCCCGTGCCTGTCTGCCCTGGTGCCGCGCCGCCAAGAACGAGATCTCGTCACTGAGAGCCGGATGCACCGCTTTTTGGGTCTTCGTCCTTGGCTTCTCATTTACCCCACTGGCGCGCATGGCCGTGGCGCCAGCTGAGCATCGGGTGGCGAACGATTGCATGGGCCGCACGCTGACATGCTACAGGAGGTGAACCCGACGCTGGCGGACGAGGTCTCGGCGGAGCAGACGATTGCGGTTGGATGCTCGCTCGCGCGGGCGGCGCTGGGCGAGACACTCTTGTAAACAGTCAGCAAACCAGGCATGCATGCAGTAACGCGCTAGAGGTTAGGCGCGATTCCGCGATTCCAGCGAGTCGCGCAAGTGCATCGTGCGTGCGTCGGAAGAGCAAACTGAGTGAAGGCTGGAGGGACTGCACGTACCACACGGTGGGACATGGGACATAAGATTGGTTCCGCCATGTGGTGTGTCTTGGGTGGTCGTCGGTCTCGGTCATTTGCGTCATGACCTCTTCTTAGTCCGCCCAGAGACACTCTCTCGGCACCACGTCGTCGTACCCTCGTACCCTCCCCTCATCACCAACCCCTTTTCCATCCCTTGCACTGCAATCGCTCCGTCGCTCTTAACAATACCCAACCCCGACATCCGTGCTCCTCATCCTCTCTGTGGATAATAGTGAGTGCACCAACCCAACACTCGACGAAACGGCGACTCCACAATTCATGATGGTTGTGTTTCATGCGCGCCATCCTCCGCCTGAGAGCGCGTGTGCGATATTTGTTTACATCGCGCGTCAGCGTCGCATCGACGCCGCATGGCGAGCATCGGCGTCGATCCTCATCGTCGTGTACTGCACTGCCTTTGCCGTGCATGAATTCGCCGTCGGACTCCCGACTCCATCGATGAAGCCCGTGCTAACGACCAGCTGCACCTTCTCTGCCGAAGGCTAATACTGCCCCGAGTCACCTATATCACGCACGCCTGAGCCATGGGCAAGTCGCAATCCAAGCTGTCGGCGGATGAGCTGGCCGAGCTCCAGAAGAACACTTACTGTGAGTGGCGCGGGAGAGCGAGCGAGCGTGCCCTTCAGCTTCGTCAAATGTGCACAGCTAACAGCAGTCGACAAGAAGGTTAGTCGTCCGATTCCCTCGCCTCTCCGTCCAGGAGTGACCGGATCCGCTGAGTTCACCTCTCCCTCCACTGCCGAGCTTCCAGTGCGAGACCTAAGCTGACATCCAGGAACTCCAGCAATGGGTACGCTCTCGACCCGACCACGAATGCTGACCTCTAGTACAAGGGCTTCCTCAAGGACTGCCCCTCGGGCCAGCTGAACAAGGACGAGTTCAAGAAGATCTACCGCCAGTTCTTCCCATTCGGTGACCCGAGCCAGTTCGCGGACTATGTGTTCAATGTGAGTGAGGCTGCGGCGGCGCAGAGACGTTGCTGCCTGCATCGAGCGCCGCCTGGTGCTAAGCCGTGGGTTGTTTGGCGATCACTGGTCGGCCAGTCTTTCGCTATAGACTGGTGGCCGATTGGCCGCCAACCAACATCGCCCTCAGCACGCAGTTCAGGAGCGCCGAGGCCGAGAACGGCCCATGAGCATGCGGGGTCCCGCTGCTGCGGACGTTCCCTCGACTGTTCATGTCGCCGCCGGTCTATGTCATCGGTTCCGGAGCCTCTAAGCCCGGAGCCGGGGCTCTGCGTTCCTCGGCGTCTATACAGCAAATAAGAGGGCGGCATTGCTGACAGTACAGGTCTTCGACGAGGATAAGTCGGGCACGATCGAGTTCAAGGAGTTCATCTGCGCGCTGTCGGTCACGTCGCGTGGACGTCTGGACGAGAAGCTGAAGTGTGAGTGTGCGCGAGCGCGAGGGGCGCGAAAGCGCCTCACGTGAACATCGAGTCCCTAATGTCACCCTCTTCCTGGAGACACTGCTCTCCCCTGCCCGCCGCTCCTTCTCTACCCCTTCCTCCGCCGCCATGCTAACCATGTACAGGGGCCTTCCAGCTCTACGACATCAACCAGGACGGCTTCATCACGTATGACGAGATGCTCCAGATCGTGCGCTCGATCTACAAGATGACGGGCCAGATGGTCAGCCTGCCGGAGGACGAGGACACGCCCGAGAAGCGCGTTGACAAGATCTTCCGCAACATGGACCTGAACAAGGACCACCGCCTCACCTTCGACGAGTTCAAGGAGGGATCCAAGCAGGACCCGACCATCGTCCAGGCGCTGAGTCTGTACGACGGACTGGTGTGAGCGCTTGCGAGGGCGGCGAGCGCAGCGAGCAGGCGCGGCACCAGTACGTGCCCGTCAGCCTTATGGGCGAATGGGTATGCGGTGTCCAGTGGGTGCACGTGGGCTGTGCCCACAGCGCTCTGCGTGCTCCGCGCTTGCGAAGCAGCGCCCGCGGGAAAGCGGGCACACGCGCTCGCAGCCCGGGGCGAGCGCGGTTTCTGGATGTGTCTGGTCTGAAGGTCGTGTATGGTTTATGCATAGAGTGTTGGTTCCACTGACACAGCCGGGAAGCTGGATGGAGCTGGACGAAGTCCAGCAGAGTCTGGCGCACTCTAACGAGGTCACTGACGAAAGCTCGCGACCGGAGTCTGACGAACGCTGAGGTGCTGATGGATACACTGATGGTACATTCCTGGCAAAATAAATCCTGTCTACGCTACAGTACAATGTATAGAAATGTTAGGAGAAGGGAGAAGATGGACTCTAAGGTCAGTCGTCATCAGACCAGTGGGAGACCTCAGGCTCCAGCTCTGGGACAGGTTGGGACGGCAGAACCCAAGCGGAAGCCAGGATCCTGTGGTCCATCGCCGAAGCCTGGGAGTAAACCGAACGAGCCGACTGAGCGGACAGCTGGCTATCGTGCGAGTTCTCCGATCTGTGTGCAGTCTCCGCACTTGTGCTGCGAGAGGTGAAGTACGTCCCTCCACTGGTCCCACTCGACGATCCCGACTGATGGACCCAGGTCGGGAGAGGAGGGAGAGGAGGGAGAGGAGGGAGGGGCGGAAACCCGCCGACAGGCATAGGCGGCGGAGGCGGGAAGGCGTGCCCATGCCCCGTGCTCGTCTCCACTGATCCATCTCGGCCACTCGCTCCCTCGTCGTTTTCAGCCACCTCTGCCAACCCTGTCGACTCGGGGATCGTTGCCGGCCTGTGATCGCGGAAACGCAGTGTGGCAGGAGGTCCGGGGTCGATGGGCACATAAACCACGCGGCGGGGAGCGGTCAACGACAACGACCTGCGCCTCGTGTGCGCGTCGGGAGGGTAAGACAGGGAGTGGGAATGAGAGGGATACGGGGGATAGGAGTGGTTAGAGGCTGTGGATCTGGTCCTCTGCCGGACGCTGCCGAACTGACCTCCTCCCACTCCCCCGCCCAGTCCTCCGACGCCAACTCCGACCAGATGCCAGCCCTCTGATCCCGAGCCCCCCGAGCCCCCTGATCTCCTCTCCCCTCCGGCATTTGAGACATTGGACCGGGTCCGCCTCCGCTGCGCCCCCCACGGCGCGTTCTCCAACAAACCCGCCCCTTGTCGCGTGAACACAGCCCCCGCGTTAGACGGCAAGAGGGGCGCAGTCGGGAAACTGGTGGGAGCTGAGAGATTCGCGAACGGGTCCTGCGTATGCGGTGAGTGCGGGGTACATCTCTCGCCGCACTCGGTGCACCACCCCTCTTTCTCGCTTGCCTCACTGCTGGGGTCTGAGGAGGTACGGAGATGAAGCAGGGACCGGAGCGATGCCTTCGAACGCGACTTTTTCAGCCAGCGTTCCGATTTGCTGGGGCTGGGTTTCTCGGTGGAAAGAGTGGGACGGCGCGGCGTCGATGTAGCTGAGGGGGGTTGAGAATCGGCCTGCGAGGGTGCGGTGGTCTTCGACCGGAGAGAGGAGAGACGGAGCGTGCGCGCTTTGCTGAGCGAGGCCTTGAACTTTGACGGCGAGTCTGGTTGGGCGGGGGTATGCTCGATGGTCGTGAGAGGGGATGGTGGGGCGCGAGTCGAGATGAGAGAGGTGATGCTCGGCGAACGTGGGCGCGGCGTCGACGGGCGGCGGAACAGGCGCGTTACCCAGGTCGGTTCGCGGACCTCGCCGTCCTTCGTCTCCTGCCCGCCTGAGTCCTTTTTCTCAGTCGACTGGAAGCTGGTAATCGTACCGTGGCCGAGCGTGCTGCGGCCAGCTGTACCATGGTCAATGCTGCGTCCGCTGCGCACAGAGTTGCCCGTGGCACCTGTCACTGCAGCAGCCCGAGGTGAGCCAAACCACCCCTCGTCACTGAAGAACGAGAATCTCGTCCTCGTCGGTGTCGTCGCTCTTCCTCCATCAAAGTTCACAGGCTGGTAGCTCTGCGCCGACACAGTGGTGATCTTGATGCCCCCTTCCTCCGTAGTTTCACCTGCACTCCTCAGAGTTCCAGTCGGACTCGCACTTCGGAGTGGCGGAAAAGGTGTCGTCCGTCCGGGAATAGTGGCTACGAAGTCGCGTGTCGGCGGTGTCGGCGTCGGACTGCGCTCAGTACTAGGGACGTTCGGCGAGCCGCCGAGATGGTATTTTGACCGCAACCGGGTAACTTGGCCCGACTTCTTGCTTAACTTTGACGGCGCGAGGGATTTCTCGGATGTGATGGGTGTCAAGGGTTTGAGTCTTGAGCCCATGCCCTGTGGGTGGTAGTGTGCGGATAGAGAATTGGAACGGGGTGGAGTGTACACCGGTGGTGTCTTGGGTCTTGTTGGGGTGGGTGTGGTTGGACGAGAAGGCGACGGTGCCTCGGATTCAGAGTCTGAGAGACGGCCATGATCTGTAGAAGGGGGAATAGTCGAGGTGGGGAGTGGCTGGAAGAGCATGCTGAGTCGCTCGGCGCCAACCGAGGCGGAGAGAGGCGCGGGCGGGGCTGTGTGAGAGACACCCGGCAGAGGGGGCATCTTGCTCTTCCCCTTCTTCTTGCGGCGAGGAGGTGCAACCGGCGTGCTTCCTGCCCTCTCCTTTCCCTTGCGAGTTGTCGAGTTTTGTTCCTTGCTGGACCCCGAAGCGCTGGGTGTTTCGATAGAGGTGTCGGGGGACGAACCTTCTTGAGCCTCAAGAGAAGGGTCCGGTGATGGGTTGTATGGAGGGAAGCGCTGCAGATGTGGCCGCTCCGAGCCTCCCTCACCACACAACTCCCTAGGTTCCTTACCAGGTCGGACAGAGGACACACTCTCTCCCTCCTCTCGCTCCCCGCAGTCATAAAACGGGTCCGCGCGCTCCAACACGAGCGGCGGCTCCCACCTCCAGCTCGACGGGGGCGAGGACGCGAACACGTCCATCTTGTCCAGTGGGTGAGTTGGAATATGCTGCGTTTGCTTGGCAGAGGGGAACTGGAGGGTCTGAATCCTGCTCCTCGGGTATGCTGTTGTCAACAGGGCTTCGAGGGGACGACTCACGACTACTCTTCAGCACGCCGCTCTTCTTCGGCTTCCGCTCTGATGCTGGCCCCGGCGTGCTGGTCTCCGGCGTTGTCGGTCGTTCGGAAATCATAAGGCACTTCGTGGAGCGGAGACTGCCTCGCTTCGGTGTCGGTGCTTGTGGCTGGACAAATGGCGAGTCCTTGTCTCCCGCCGCTAAGCTCATCGAGATATCCACTGCTGAAGGTGATGGCGCTGACATGGCGATGGTGTGTCTGATGGCGAAAGTCCGGACGGACAGCCCTCTGAAGAGAGCTATATAAAGCCCAAAAAACAGACAATGACGCAGAATGGCGATGACCAGTGATGAACAGAGTGAGCAGCAGTGATATGCATTGTTGATGATGGGTTTTTGGGGCTGTGATTATGCCGGCGGCGGGTGAGACAAAGGATCGACCCCTGGCCTTAGATGTTGTCACTGTGAGCAATGTATGGTGTGGTGACCGCTGATGGACCGCGTCTTTACAAGAGACGGTTTCCAGTGGGTGGACAATGGAGGGAGAGTTGCGGAGACGCACTGTAGCAAGCGAGCTACGTGATGATTGCAATTTCGAGCATTTTCGCGCCAACGTGCCACTTCCGCCTCTAACCTTGCGCTCATCGTTCGCAGTGCTACGATGTTCATGCATTGGCTAGAGGAGACATACACTATTGCAGATGGATGAGAATAAAGGGAATAAGGAGGGGAAACAGTGTTGTAGAGCCGGGGGGCGGGGAGGATGGCGTGCGTGGGGTAAAGTGGGCTGGTGCAATATGGTGGATTGCAGACGGCGACGAAGGGACTACGATGGCATGTGTCAATGGGGTCATGTCCACGACCCCCCACTTGGGTCCATGTACCAAATGCCCTGCTCGTTCATCCTGAACAGACCACTTTCCTCCCCTCGCTCCTCCCTCTCCTCCTCCACGTAGTCGAACTCGTCCCTCACCAGAACATCAGACATGCTCCGGTGCAGTCCGCGATGTGCCCCCAACCCACCCTGAGTACCAAGATACTCTCCTGCTCCCCCATGGTTTCTGTAGTGGCCATTACCTCCGCTGTTTCCCGCGCCTTCGTAGTCGTAGTCGCCGTTCGTGACGGGGTATGTGGCCACCTGTCTCGAGCTCCCCACACCCCTCGTCCACCCAGAACCCAGCTCCGCCATCGAGTGGGAGCGCTGAATATCCCTCCTGTCCTCGGCATACTTGTCCGCCCAGCCCAGAGGCTGATGCAGTGGCGCACTCTGCGGCGCGGTGAGTTGGACGGTTGGCACAGTCACAGCTCTGCTCACAGTCGGTCGTCGCGGCTCCAACTGCTCCTCGACTGCAATGGGGCGGTCGGGGTACCGATAGTCCACGCATCGGTGCACCAGCACTGGGACCGGCAGGTTGCGCGGGAGGGGGTCGCGGGGGGTGAGGATGTGCACGGCAGACGAGGCGGGCATGGAGGCGCGCCTCTGGGCCATGGCAGCCAGGGGTGCCAGTGTCGCTATCGTCGAGACTGGGAGTCAGTTCTCGTCCCTCGCTCGAGCTGGATATGGGGAGACTCACGTCCTCGTTGTTGCTGCTGGCCGAACTCGGGCGCCGAACCGCGACGGTCACCAATCACGCCAATACTGGGCTGGGATGAGGTGGAGGGCACGGCATCGTCGAGCGTTGGGTCGAGGCGTTGGACGGACGGGAGGAGGTGACCCCATTCCAGCCCGTCATCCTGTGTTCGACTCGTGTTGGTGCCCGGAACCGCAAGGGTCTGCGAGCGCCGGAAGGAGTGGTCCTCGAAACCAGGCGGAGGGCGGACGGGTGCGCTCGTCGGCGTGGCGGCGCTGCGGGTGATGGGACGAGACGAGCCGGCAGAAACACGCGGTGGCCTGCCGTCCTGTGTCTGGGTTGAGCTATCGCCAGATCTTGAGCTTGCATTCTGCGGGAAGGTAGAGCTGGTCGCGGATGGGGGGGAACTGGCCATTGAAGACGGTCCAGAGTTGGCCGTCGAGCCAGAATGTCCGCGTGCAGCTGTGTGTGGGCGGCGGCGTCTCGGCATTGCGTGGCTGAGGTTGATGCGGCTGCTGTTGCGTTGAGATCGCTTCTCAGACTGGGGTGGGGGAGAGTCGAGCCTGGATCGAGGGATGGGCCGATGGCTGAGGGTGAGGGCTGGCCTTAGTGGACCATGAGTCAGTGGGTAGTTGAGAGATTAGAGATTGATGGGCAGCAGCTGGACGCTGCGTCACGCTGAGCTGTGTAGATGCGGGGCGAAGGGTGCGGAGGTGCGGAGGGTGCGCTGATGGACAAGCGGGAGCACACCTGGCCGGAGCAGGGCCGGAGACGGCGTGCTGCAGCTGCATTGCAGGCTGGGCCAGCACCAACGACCTGCCACACAGGGTCCCACATTGCCAATGGCGTTCCGCGTCCGTGCACCACCTTCCTGCTTCACCTTTCCCCGTCCTGCCCTTGGCCCTCCGTTCAACGGATGACAGTGGTACGCTTACGTTTATACATATCGTGTCTATGAACATCCCGCTCACGGCGGGTTGATCGTCATCAGGTTGCGCACGTTGGCGGGGAGCAGGCGCGCTGCGTCCTCCTTGCTCATCTTGCGGAGGCAGGCGAGCGGGTAGAACTTGGTAAGAGCGACCAGCTCGAGGCGCAGCTTGCGTAGGCCGTCTTCGTCGTCGACCTGGGCCGCGGCGGGCGCGGGAGCACCGGGGGCGGCTGGGGTCGACGCTGCCGGAGCGGGAGGCGCGGGTGCGGGTGTTGTAGTGGCGAGGGCAGCGGCGGGGGCTGCTGGAGCAGGAGCGGCAGCCGGTGCCGGAGAAGGGGTGGGAGGTGCAGTTGCTTGTGGAAGAGGAGCAGGCGCTACCGCAGTCGGGTCGGCGACGGGTGCTCCGTTCGGTACACCCTCGACCTTGATGCGCTTGGCGTCACCGCCCTCCTCGTCCTCGGCCGGCCGCTTGTTGGAGGTCGGCTCGGCCATGACGACGTCGCCGTTGGGCTCTGTCTTCGGCTCAACTTTGACCTCCTTTGCCTTGCGTTCCTCGATGACCCGTGAAATCTCATTACCGACCCACTCGAGCGACTCCTTTACGCCGCTCTTGCCGCCGACGCCGACGTACATAAAGTCGGCGGGCTCTCGGAGTAGGGGCTGGATGTTGAGCGGGTTCATCGGCGAGGTCAGCTTGCTGAGCGCGATGCGGGCGTAGGCGTTCTGAGCCTTCTCGACCGCCTCGGGCGCCTGCTCGCTGAGCGCTTTCATGACGCGCTGGGCTGTGCGGCTCACGTCCGTGTGCAGCACGCCGTTGTGCCACTTGTTCGAGGCGTAATCCCACAGCGCGGCTTCAGGGTCGACGCCGGTCGCCTCGCCCTCCTCGACCTTGACCTCGCACGCGGCGGAGCGCTCCTCGGCGCCCTTCAGAGCGCCATCGATGAACCGCTGCACGCTGTTCACATACGCCTCGCCGCGCACGTTACCGAGAGCCATGTTCTCGAGGTACTCGGCGGCAGGCGCACCGTTGTCGTGTACGTTGGCGAACGTCTGTATCGGCCAGCCGGGAGGCACACGTTGTGGTCGGGGAAGGTCTGGTCGGAGCTGCTGCTCCAGAGGCATCAGGTCACCAGTCGGCGCACGGCGCAACCACGCGACCTCGTCCTCGATCGCCGGGTAGTCACCGAAGTCGAGCGTTCCTATCTCCTTCGTCGGCAGTGGGTCGCGCTGCAGGCGTGGTGCACCAGGTAGTGGTGGCTGGCCAGTCGGCCCACCAGGTCCGTCCCATTCCCACCACCGTGTCTCACCCTCGCACAGGGATCGCCAGTCGGGCACAGTCTTCCACTCGTCGCCGCGTTTCTCCCGCCAGATATCGAGAATCTCCTGCGGATCGTCCATTTCGGCCACGTCGCGGCTTCCGTCGGAGCAGTAGTCTCGCCACCGGCCGTTGAACTTCTCGCGACCACGGACGAAGCGCTTCGCACGCACTCGCCTTCCACCGGTCAGGTTCCAGCCGATCGCAGCGGCCTGTAACGTGTTGGGCGGGAATGGGAGCATCTCCGCGGGGATGTAATGCTGCACCTGCAGCTTCTTCGTCCGTCCAGGGTGGGGAGTGCTGCGCTGGGACTCCGGCAGCTCCGATGTTTGTCGCTCCGGTGACGGTGATGGGGAGAGCACAAGTGGCCGCGCTCGGTCGATGTGCTTCATGCCGTGCTTGAAGACTTTGTTTGCTTCTCGATATGGTGCTGTGCCAGGCAGGTTGAACGTCACAGCAGCGTCATACATCTTCTTGAGATCGGACTGAGGGTTAGCAAAGGCCAAGCGTAATATAACCCACCTCGAGCTCATCCATCCCGCGGTAGTCACCGTCGTCGACCTTCTGCTGCATCGTGCCGAGATCCATCATCTTGTCTTCGCCGCCGATGATGTCCAGGTAGTCTGGGTAGTGCTCTGTCTCGACGGGCTCGAGGAAGAATCCGTACTGTTTGTCAGCTGGAATTCCAGGCCTGGTTAGCTTACCTCGTCCTTCCTCCTCATCTCCTGGAGCACCTTGTCGGCAAGCTCCTTGAACGGGCGGCGCACACGCTTCCACTTGCCGCGAGTTGTCGGCGTCTCTGCACTGCCTTCCCGCGTCAACGACCCATAGTTATCGTAGTACGGAGTAGACGCTGACGGAGACAGAGGCAGAGAGAGAGGGTCGACATCGTCATCGAAGTGCTCCAACTTAACGTCGAAGTCTGAGCCTGGAGTCGAGGCTGCTGATGGGGACAGCGCTAGCGCCGGCGTCTTAGGCGTTGTCGAGAGATGAGGCGGGATAGCGCTGGGGCGGCTCTTTGTGGGGCGTCGCTTTCGCGGCTGGCCAGAGCCAGGCGTTGAGACAGGCGTCGCGGCTGCGGAGCCTGGCGCAGACTGGGTTGTAGATCCGGGCACCGACAGCGTGAGCTTGAGCGATGAAGGGCCAGGACCGCCGTTCTCCTCGTTCGAGTAGCTGTTCGTCCGTGACGGTGCTGGCGACTCGACGGCCTCGACCTTGGGAGTCGCGCCTCCTAACGACAGCTTGAGCTTGATAGGCGGCATGACTGGTTGACGAGGTGGTCGGGTGTAGTGGTGGGTGCGCCTGTGCGCGGCCGCAGCCACGGCGGGTGGCAAGGGCTCCTTATGAGAGGAGTAGGGTAGCTCTAGACAGAGGTAGAAGAGGGTAGTGATGAGACCACTATCCTACTTTGGGCTTTGACGTCGAGGGCGACCAGGTGGACTCGCCGAGTGGAGGCAGCTGGCCAGCGGTTGCGGATTGCGGAGATGAAGACGAACAAACCTTTCCACTCCACGAGAACAGCGGAGTCAAAATCACGCTGCCTCACCTTGTCTATTGTCACGTGGAAGATATTTAGAAAACAGAGTAATCAAAATTGCTTCCGTTACTAATGGCCTGTCCGCAGGTGTTCGGATTGCAGGGTACACTGAAGGGGCGCCCTATGCTTCACGCAAGACATTAGCGCGATGCACTCAATGCATGCCGAGGACCAGCTCTTGACCAGATGTAAAGCCATTCGGAGGAAGAAGAACGGAGCACTCCTCGTGCGAAGCCGTTGAAAGGTGGTCGCGTGATTGGCCACATGTCGGCCCGTGGGGCTCAATGCGGTAACCTGAGTGTATATTTTTGTTTTGAAGGCGTTCGTCTAGACATGAGCCTGCGGCGTTCATATCTGTGAGGTCCGTTGATCTTCTGCGCACTCTGCACATGCATGCCTACCCCGTAGAGCTCCAGTACCCCAGTTTCAAGCCGGAATCACACGATGAATTCACCTCGAGTCAATGTGCCTAGGCGGAGAGCGGAGTGACTACCGACCTCGGAGCCAGAGCCTGGCGACGGATCGGGTGACGCCGATCGTAGAGGCGAGTGAGACCAGACGCCGATCAGGAGAGAACATGTCCAGTGCACCACACTCTTTCCATCGCTCACTACACCACTCAACAACCATGCAGCGGCGGTCATCATCCGTCTCGCCGACGCGCAGCATGGGCCGGCGACTATCGTCGTCGTCCTCGCGCCTGAAGCGTGTCGAATCCCCCGTCGACGCCTACCACCCACCGAACAGGGCTGAGCGGCCGTCCAACCCGCCAGAACCGCCGCTCACGCTCTTGCACACTACGACGTCGCGCGCCTCTCGCAGAGCCGAAGCTGCTGAGGAGACCCCGGAAATCACGCGAGAGAAGAGCCGGACTTCCGTCCATGCGCCGAAGACGTATAATGTTCTGATACCGTTCTCGGGTATCATGCACGATATCCGCGCAAGGTTACCGTGGTACTGGTCAGATTGGAAGGATGCCTGGAACTATCGCGTCATTCCGGCTACATGGGTAAGCTGAGGTTGGCTCCTCCTTCGCTGACAACCAGTTCATCTTCTTTGCGAACGTGAGTACGCGGGGTCGAAATCGCAAGCCGAAAGACATCCAGAGGTGCTTGTAATCATGCTCGGTTACTCTCCGAGCTCGGGAACCTTGGCGAAACGTCGCTTCATCTAGTCATCAGTGTGAAGCGTTGTGCTTCTGTCCTGCGCCCTCCATCTTTTCGATCGTAGACAATGCGACCGCGCTGGCACTCCTTCCTTTACATGCTGACGTCAGGTTCTGCCCGGCTTGGCCTTCTCGCTAGACCTCATCGTGAGTAGCTACTCGTTAACGATCCTGCAACTAACAGTCAGGAAGCGACCGGCCAGTATGGGGTGCAAGAAGTCCTCCTCGCGTCCTTCATGGCAGCGTTCGTCGCGTCCGTCTTTGGCGGCCAGCCTCTCCTCATCTCGGGCGTCACCGGTAAGTTGTCCGAGGCTTGCCCCAGCTGAGCTCCAGGCCCGATCACCGTCTTCAACAAGACGATCTTTGACATCTTCCGCGGCCGCGACAACTTTAACTATCTCCACTTCATGGGCTGGGTGTACCTGTGGGGCGCCATCTTGCACTGGGTCGCCGCGGGGCTGAACATGGTCAAACTGATCAAGTACTTCACGCGGATGTTCTGTGATACGTTCGGATTCTGTGAGCTACGGGTTTGTTCAACGCAGCTGACGTTCAGACGTCGGCGCCGTCTATGTTCAGTACGGCATTCAGGTCGTTACGAGGCAGTTCCATCAGTCCTCTCCCGGATCTGCGATCCTGGGCATTCTGTGAGCTACGAATTGACTGCATAAGTTAACACCAGCCTGGCGATTATCACGCTCGTCCTGCCGCACTACTTCAATGCGCTCGCCAAGTCGGGATACGTGAACAAGCACTTCCGCCGTTTCTGCGCCGACTACGGCATGCCGATCACTATCGTGGCCATCTCTGGCCTGGCGTACTGGGGCCGCTTCGACCCGTAGGTGCCTTCATATTCGCAATCTGACTCCAGTTTCGTGCTCGAGAAGAACATGACGCTCCCGACAACGGCGCACTCCTTCCAGCCTGCCGGGGACCGCGCGTGGCTCGTCCGCTTCTGGCAGCTGCCGGGAAATTACGTCGGCATCGCCTTCCCCTTCGGCATCGTGCTCTTCATCCTGTTCTACTTCGACGCCAACGTCTCCTCCCTCATTGCCCAGGACTCGGAGTACCCGCTCCGCAAACCCGCCGCTTTCCACTGGGACACTTTCCTCCTCGGTATCACAACTTTCATCGCTGGGCTGCTCGGTGTGCCTGCGCCCAACGGTCTGATCCCGCAAGCACCGCTGCATACTGCCTCCCTCGTTGTTATGGGCTACGAGGACGGGGAGCATGCACCCCTCCAGCGCAGGGATTCGGGAGAGGACAGCGCAGCGAGAGAGTTTTCGGACGCCGAGGAAGGTAGAGCCGTCCCGCTGAAGGCGGTTAAGAGCCGCGCTTCTAGCGTTGGTCTCACGAGCCGAGTCACCCAGCTCTCAGACAGAGCGCAGGAGGCACGCCGCCGCCGTGCCGTCGAAGCCGAGCGGAGGAAGGAAGAGCGCGAGGTCCCCGTCGCTGTCGTCGAGCAGCGTGTCTCGAACCTGGCCCAGGGCTGTCTCTGTGAGTGCCTCCCCAGCTGCGTGAGCCCTGAAGAAAGCTGACCGCAGGCCTTGTCCTCATGACGAAACCCTTCGAGCACGTCCTCGGCCTGATCCCGAAGGGTGTCATGGCCGGTCTGTTCTGGTACATGGGCACTGACGCTCTACTGAACTCGGGCGTGACAGCCAAGATGCTCTACCTCGTACGGGATCCTAGGGCGATCTCGCCGAGTGACCCGCTGAACCATGTGCGGAAGAGCCGTATCATCCTCTTCACGCTTATCCAGCTTATCGGTTTCGGCGCAACCTTTGCCATCACGCAGACCATTGCCGCGATTGGCTTCCCAGTCGTCATCATCCTCATGGTGCCTGTGCGGTTCTTCATCGTGCCCCATCTCGGGTTCAGTAAGGAGGAGCTCGAGATTCTGGATGGGCCTGTTGCCAGTCCTTTCGTGAGTACCTGCAGCTTGCTTGTATGGGTCGTAAAGCTGACGCACAGACCATGGAGTCCGTGGGCAAGTAGAGCAAAACCCTGGCTCCACTCTAGAGGAGCCTGGTATTTGCAGCTCCATAGCTGCACAATGTGTATTTCTGTACGAAGGAACGATAATGCGAAGTAAAAGATGATCTTAGCTATTGGAAACAGGTACGGCGGTGGTATGCGGTTCCTGGCCAGTAAGTCGTCAGTCGGTAGATCAAGGGTCAGTGATGCGCGGTATGACGAGCACGGTCCAGTCCCCCGTGCATGACGTTCTTGGTGCGAAGCGGATCGCTCCTCTTGTGATCCCTGATGCGAAGCATTATTGCATACCGGCTTTCCTCCAACTTGACTCGTTGCACGGCGAACATGCAGCGAAAGCCTACTCGGAAAGCATCCTCTCGCACCCAAACTCGGTGCGAAGGACTGATGTGCAGAGGGCTCCGGTGGAGGTGCCACTTTACGTCATTGCTATATGTCCGGTTGCATGCGGGTCACTGCCAGCACGCTGGTGGGTGGTCGCAATGACGGAAGAATACGGCCAGGACGACCACACCCAGTCAGTACCCCGAGTGCCCAGCGGCCAGTCACGATGTAAAGAAAGAGCCAAAGCCGTTCTCTCACCTTCTTCTTTCTCTCAACTACCACAACTCAACACTAATCAACAATGTTCCGCCTCGCTGCCCGTGCCGCTAACGCTAACCGCGTCGCTGTGAGTTGAACCTCCATGGGTGGGCGTTGCCCTTTGTCGGCTTTGGACGATCGCGCTTGCATCGACCCGGAAGTGGACGGGATGTCTGGGGGAAGCTCGCGGGGGTCTGCGGCTGCCGCGATGCTGTCGTGTGTCGTATAAGGCAACGAGATGGCAGTTAACGCTGCTGGATTCTGCTGTGCCGGAGTGACACCCGTGACTCTTATGACGCTTGCGCAGCGCCGGCACCCCTCGGCACAACTCCACGGCACACGTTCTCGGCTCACCACCCTTCCCTTTGCTTTATTTGTGCTGACGCCATTCTCCCTCGTCTTGCAATCGCAACGACCATGAATTACAACTCTCAGTTCACCCGCGCCTACTCTGACGGCGTTGTCGGCGGCTCTGCCGGTGCCACTGCCCGCTCGAAGGGCTTCTCGTGAGTATCCAGAAGGGCTTGAGTGCCGGACGAGGAAGAGGCGGAGGATGTGACGTAGTGTGCCTTGCGCTCTACAGTCGTCTCGGTCGCCGCTGGATCGATCTGGGCGTTGTGGGCTATCCGGTGGACGTCATCCAGACCGCCCACTGGAAGGACAACGTTCGGCGGGCCCGGCAGTCTGGGAACCCCGCTTCGCCCGCCTCTCGCTTGCGGCTCCTTCACATCAGACCCCGCTAACCTCCAGTGAGCGCGAGCAGGCCCAGGAGGGTCAGTACATCCGCGACCTCGAGAAGGAGAAGCTCCGCAAGCTCAAGGAGAAGGCCGACGCCGCCAACAAGGAGGTCGAGGCCCAGAAGGCCCGCATGTCGGCCAACGGCGACAAGGACCACTAAGCGGCTCGCCCTGTGCGTGCTCGCTGCTGAGAGTGGACTCGTCTGAAGGTCTGAAGTTGTCAAGATCTGGAAACGTCGAAACAAAATACGTGATGCATAGGTGTCAACAAAGTCTAGTCTGGGCATTGAGCAGCAGGGGTGGGAGGGGCTCAGGAAGGAGGGTGCAGTGAGCTGGAACCGGGGATGGGCGTTGCACGGTATAGCAGAGCAGCACATGCCGAGCATCGAGGAAAGTAACGTGCATGCAACATCGGACGCGACGTATGTAAGTGTCAGCCAGTCGCAGGTCGGAACTCCGGAGCATAGAGCCAAGGGTATGGGTCCGATCGGCCGGGGCAGAGTGATGACGCGTGACCGTCCCAACCTCCACCAGGCGTCTCCATCACCCGCCCACAATCACTAAATATCCTTCCTCGTCTCCTCACCCCATCTCACACCACATTCCAACCTACATCTCTCACCCAAACTGCGAGGGAACACATACGACATGGCAGGCCTGCCCCCAGGTCTCAGCGCGCAGTACTGGTCGCGTCTGTCCGTGTCTGGCCCCGGCGTGGAGGGACTCGGGCTGAATGGCAGCGAGGCGTGGATCGGCGGCTGGGAGGGGGTTGGGTTGTATGAGGGGTGAGTCGCGAGCGAAGCGAGCACAGATAAGCGCTGTACTCTCTGTCGCATTCTCCAGTCTTTGCTCTGCGCAGCGAGCACGAGTACGAGAACTGGGAGCGTCCTTATCTCGCGCTCCGACTGGAGAGGGAGATCGCAGGGTCGCGCGAGCTGGAGTAGAGCAACGGTAAGCTGACAACAGCAACTCCAAAGTCGGCACCTATCAATCTCTCACCTTCCACTTAACGACGCACCGGCTGCTTCTCGTGCCCTCGTCCGACTCGCCTAACGCCTTGCCGCTACAAGCACCGCTATCCTCGGTCCGGCAGACCGAGTTCTACACCGGCTTCATGCGCTCCTCGCCCAAGATCACATTGTATCTCGGCCGGGGTCCCGTCGCGAAATCAGCCTCTGCGATCCCAGAGCTGGAGCCGGAGACGGGGAGAGAGAGCCCCGCGGAAGTGGGGAGCTGGACTTGCGGCGTGTGCGGCTTTGCGAACCCGCTTCCTGCTGGTGTGACTCTCGGGCCTGAGAGCAAGTGTGCACTCTGCGGCGTCGGGTGGAGTGTGGGCCGAATGTTGACGCCGGCGGGGAGTGAGGCGGCGAGTAGGACGGGAACGCCGGTACCGAGCTCTATCGCCCCCACACCGGCGAGGGCGGGCACGCCGGGCTCAACAGCACCAGCAACACCAGCGAAAGCAAAGGAGGACAAGGACAAGGGGAAGCAAGTAGCCTGTCCGGCGTGTACATTCCTCAACCACCCGAGTATGGCTCAGTGCGAGATTTGCGGGACGCCGTTACGAAAGCGGACGACGTCGACTACGAACGGGGCAGCCGCGGCGGCGGAAGGAGGAGAGGGAGGGGAGAAACACGATATCGTCCGACTATCGTTCCGAAAAGGAGGGGCCGCGGACGCCTACAAACGTCTCAAGGGTGTTCTGGGTGACAAGGCTTGGGAACGTGTCCCCGCCTCGACGGTAACGAAGGACAGCGATAAGAGCGGCGCGGGTATCGGTACGTTTTCGACAATAGCTGTGGGGCGAATGGTATCTAAGCTAACATCAGACGCGATCATGCGCAACATCACCCTCTCGGCGCGACAGGCTGACGGACACGTGCAGTCTGCCTTCCGCGACTTGGAGGTCATGATGGTGCGCGCTGGTGAAATGGTCAGTCTCGCCCAATCACTCGAGGCGAAACTGGCCGCAGCGGGGCACGGAACGGAGGAAGAGGAGACCCTCGTCCGCTCCTCCCTCGTCAAGATGGGACTCCCCGCGCCGGCACTCACGAGCGACATGGTCAAGGACGAGCGGGCGTACCTGGACGGTCTGGCGCGGGAACTGGGCGCGCTGTTGACAGGAGGCGGAGCGAAGGGTAAAGCCGGCCTCATGCTTGAGCCCGGACATGGCGTCTTGGCCCTCGACACAGTGTGGGGAGTCTGGATGCGTGTCCGTGGTCTCGCCCTTCTGCCCCCCTCGACACTGACGCTCCTCCTCGACCTCCTGCCGCAGCATACCCGCCCAACGATAAGGAAGATGCAGCTTCCCTCCGGGCTGCTCGTGCTGTATGCGCCAAACTACGACCCGGAAGCCTGGCGACGGCGATTGATCCACCGGCTACGACAAGAGCCCCCTCCTCCCGACGTCGAGGAGCAGATCGAGGAGAAGGAAGAGATGCTGGATCTCGTGGGACTCAGTCCGCTCGAGATATGCGCTGTGGAGGGCGTGCCGCTCGGCCTGGGGGAAGAATTGACCGAGCTCGCGGCGCGGAAGGGAGGTATCGTGAGGGATAATCAGGCGCGGGGCGGGAGGTGGTATGCGGATCTCATCTCGGAGTGGTCCCTGGGCCAGATGGCATAGGCATAGGTTGTATTGGATGTTAGTCTTGCATTGATTCTTCATTGCTTCATGCTGATGCGGTTCTATTATGTACAAGGGTTGCACTTCTAACTGTCCTGTCCTTCTCTCTACTCTTCTCCGAAGTACATGAGGCTTGGGGCTCGCCTTCGCCATTCGGGCTCCGGCTCGCTCACGCCCACGTCTCCTTCACCTCGACCCCAATGTGGGCCAACTCATCCAGCACACCCGACCAGACATCCTTGCTATACGGCCCCTGCACGCCGCGCGCGTCGACCTTGCCATCCGCAACCCGGAGCGCGGCAAAGGCGAGCGTGCATCCCACAGTGGTCGCCATAGAGCTCGCCTTCTCGTTACCCGTGCAGAGCAAACTCGCAGTGACAGTCTGCTCGGGCGTGCCCTCCGGCGCACCCTCGGGAACGACGCGGAAGCCGTGGTACAGGAGACAAGTGTCGTGCTCGCCTGGCTTGTACGCCAGCTTGTTCGAGAGCAAAGAGGCGAAGTAGTCGATCGGCGCTTGGGCGCGAGGAAGAGCGGGACCGGAAGAGGAGGAGGGCAGGAGGGAGAAGTACTTCAGCGCGTCGAGGGTGCTGTCTGCTTCTTTGCCGAGGAGCGACTTGATGGCCGGGACGAGGTTCTTCTCGGTGACCTTCTCGCCAGTGACCTGGCTCATGGAGGCAGCGAGAAGGGCAGGCCAGCTCTCAACAGGCGCCTTGAGAACGTCCTGCGAGATGAGTCCCAGGCGGCGGAACGCGTCCATGAGTTTCGAGAACCCCTGATACCTGAGTGTCCCCCTGTAAAGATCATTCAGGCCCTCGACAGGTCCCAGCCCGTACTTGGCTGCATACGGCATCGAGTCGCGGTTCGCGAGTCCCTCCAACTTGAGCCCCTTCCACAGGTCCACGTTCGGGAAGTGTTTCGCCAGCAGCTCGGAGCCGGGCACAGTGTGCGTCACACCGTCAAGCTTGTAGTGCGCGTCGTTTTGGGACGCGGTGAGCACGGCTCGGGGGCTCCAGGAGAACTTGTATGCCAGCGGTACGTTTGAGGCGGAGGGTTCGGGGAGGCCGCCACACCACGAGACGAAGGAGGTGACGCGCTTGCCCTCGCGCTGGACACGTTCCATGATTCGCATGGCCGCCCTGTCTGTCAGCTCAGAACAAGTGGAGTAGCTTACATGGAGTCGATACCCGGGTCGAGACCACATTCGCCGAGGAGGAGGACGTCGCGAGCTTCGGCACTGTGGGTTAGCTAAAATTCAGTCCAAAAACAGCTTACTCCTTAGCCAGGGCCTTCATCTCGGGCGAGACGTAGGAGGCCGTGACGAGGTGCTTGCCGTGGGCGATGCAGTGCTTCGCGACCTGCGGGTGCATCGGGGCGGGCAGGAGCGACACGACAACATCAGCAGCCGAGACAGCCTCGCTGAGCGCCCTCTCGTCGCTGACATCGAGCAAGGCCGTGGTGACATTCTCCCTGTCCTTCGCGAGAGCCTTGGCCTCGGCCACATTGTTGCTTGCTGTTCGTTAGCTCACCTTGTCTTCCTCTCAAGCTCACCAATGACGAGGCTGACATCAGGACGGGCGAGGAAGACATCGACCGCGGGACCGGCGACGAGTCCACTTCCAAGGAGCAGCACGCGCTTCTTCTGGCATCCACCGCCGGGAGCCGCCTTCTTCCAGTTCCGGACGTTCTTCTCGAGCCAGTCGTGGGGCTTCTGCAGCTCGCCGTCTTCGACGATCATGGCGCGCGAAAGCGTCTTGTCGATCTCATCGCCGATCTTGCCCTTGCCGTCATAGTGCTGCAGGGTGCGCTCGACGTAGGGGTACAGGTGCTTTGAGAAGTGGCCGGAGGCGTCGGCCGCTGGGCGTCAGTCCAGCGACGGTTCGAATAACTTACGCAGCTCCGTGGGCAGAATGTCGGTCGATCCGATCAGCATCCCGCCAGGACCGTCAAAGTACGGCTCGTCGATGGTCGTCGACTTGTTCATGAACTCGAGCGCGCCCTACCGTCAGTTGATACCTCATCATCCCACTCACCTCGATGTCGCAGCTGACATCCTGGAGTCCGATCAGCTTCTGCGCCCCGCCCTTGGCCTTGATGAACGCATCAGTTTGCGCATTCGTCATGATGCGGGGGTAGCCCGCAGACCAACCCGCGCCATGGATCAGAGTCGTGATGTAGGGTGCGATCTGTGGTTAGCTGGAGGGCACGCACAAGTGAGCTAAGGAAAAACAAACCTTCTCGTCAAACGTGCTCTTGTACAGCTCCGGCTTGGCGTAGTATTCGCTCCGGTCGTAGCCGCCACCCTCCTTGCGCTCAAAGTACGCAGACGGCGGGATCTGACACGCGTAGATCTGTCGTCAGCTTGAGCGGGAAAGACTAGCTTACAGTAGACGTGTTAGGAAGGTTGGGCAGGTCCTTCGCCTCGACCCATTCGACGCCGAGGGCGTCGAGCATGTCCTTCGCGCCTGTCGAGACGTTGCCGGCTCTGTTTGTCAGCTTCTGTAGTTGTCGCTAGCTCACCCAGTCAGACCGATCACGACGGGGCCCTCCTTGTCTAGCGGCTTGCCTGCCTTGGCTGCCTCGCCAGTCTGCTTCAGCGCCGCCTTGTACTCCTCCATCGAGCCAAAGGTGTACGGGCGGGGAAGGTGGAGAAGGGGGTGGGCGATACCGCGCTTCAGAAGGGCGAGGCCAGTCAGACTGAGACCTTCACCGGCACCGACGGCTGCTTGTCAGCCCAGAGAACGGCGACCAGCTTACCTCCAGCATACCACCCGAACGCAGCTACGCGCTTCAGCTTTCCATCCTTCGTCGGCGCGGTCAGGAGTTCGTGGTCGATGAGAGTCTGTCCCTTAGTGGGAGGAAGGAAGGTCGCAAGGAGCCCAGTGTTGTACGGCTATGTACACGTCAGTTCATGATCGGTAGGCGGAAGCTTACCTGCCCCTTGTGCGTGTGGCTGAACATCATCCAGGTCCTCTTCTTGTCATCGCGCGCAATCAGCTCCTCCACATCCTGCACCCTCGGCTCCTTGATACCGAGCACGACGTCGACTGCGTTGCTCAGCTTCGGCACGATCTTGGCGCCAGCCTGTCGTCAGCATTGGGAGGGAAGAGGTACATACAGCCTCGTACGCCTCGTCGGGGAAACAGCGCCGCTCGCAACTCTCCACCTCGACCGTGTTGTCCTTGATCAAGCTCTGCACCGCGTCTGGCGTGAGGGGCGCGCGGCGCTCCCAGACTCGGCGCGGGTCCTCGCGACGCATACCCAGGGTTGCGAGCGCGGCGGAGCTGCTCGACAAACCCCTCGAGCTCTGGTGGAGCTGGACTACTCGTGATGTTGGTCGTGACAGTGATCTGATCATGGTGTTCGTGGTCGTGTAGAGAAAAGAGAGGAAGACAGAAGTGTTCATGACGACGTTCTAAAGGGCCCCCAAGGCCGACAGAGCAAGGAAAGCCCCAGCCCCCCAGCACCGCAGCCCAGCCGGCATAACGGATACCTACCAGTCTGCTGACAAGATGTTGACTTTTGTGTTCCGTACTTGCGCACTATGGACGCGTTGTTGCCTAGTCGCCACCAAGGGAGGCAGGATCCGACCGGATTTCCACCCCGGCCCTTATGATGTCATGTCACTTAATGCCCCATTAGACTTTGTTGTATTCGCCACTGAGAAAGTATTAGAAAAACCACGTGCCGCATTACAGGAGATGCCCGATACGAGACCGGGTGAGCAAGGTGGTGCGCCGGAATTGTGAACCCGGACTCAGCTATGCAGGCTGGAACCCGTGGAGTTCCACCCCACTCATCCTGATACACGAGGCGCTGTAAGCGCTGCACGGGCATAACTGTAGAACAAGCTCAAACGTTGCAGGTGACAGACCATGCCGAACACTGCCGTTCGGAGAGAGCGCCGATGGCGGAGCCGGGGCCCAGTTGTCTCCAAGCAGACCACAATTCCGGCAGCCGAAGAGGTGGATCAGAACACCGATGGTTGTGCTAGGACGCATCTCCCGATCGAGGAAGGGGTAATAACCGAAGCCATAGATAAGAAGAGTCTCAGCCCAGGCGAGACTTCTGACCCTTTAACTTTGTCTTCCTCCGACTCCTCGGTCCGGTTGGAGAGAGGAAAGAAAGCTGCTTACATCGCGATACCTCTCGCCGCCCCACAAAGGAGACTAGCATTGATCTGCTCTCGTTTCTGACATTTCCAAGCCAGTCTACTGCCAGTTCCCTGTAGGCTGTGATCCCGGATCATGCGCTAACGTCCACACCAAGCGGCCCCGTTGACCTGCTGATCAGCACGTCCTCGCGAGGACCCGCTATATCAGTCGACTGCTGTCAGTTGGTCATAACCCGATATTTGTTCAGTCGCAGCATCACCACGTAGATCTCAGTGCTTCGGATCACAGATACTGTCAGCACTCCAGCACTCGTTGAATGACCAAGCCCGAGCGGGTACCAAGTCGGAACTCCCTGTGAGTCGCCCCGCAAAGCCGTCGCGCACGTCGTATACAATTGAGCGATGCATGCGTCTCCGTACCTCCTACGCCATGAGATCTCCTACCGTCGTATATTCGACGCCGTATTTAGTGGGTGCGGGCCTTGGCGCCGTCAACGTACATGTTGCGGGTCGCGGCGGGGAGGCGGGCGGTGATGCCGTCGAGGTCCTTGGTCAGGAGAACCTGGCAGCCTAGCCGCGAGCTGGAGATTAGCTAAGCACAGGAAAGACCTTCCAGCAACGCTTCTCGACCTTCCGAGAGCTCACTCGGAACTCGTCTCGAGCTCCGGTCGAGCTCCGATGAGGAGTCAGAGCTGGAAGATCGCGGCCAAGCAGGAAGTGAGGCAGGCGGCGAAGCAGAGGGAGAAGGTGTTTCACGGCCTCCGACTTCGCCGCCAGCTCGAGCAAACTCACGTGTCCTCAAGTCCGAAAGCCAGGTCGAGCATGTCGTTCTCCTCGTCATCGGCCTCGGGAAGCTTGTCGAAGCTCTCCGGGTCAAGGATGACATGACATGTTGAGCACGCGCACGACCTCTCGCAAGCGCCTGATGTCAGCTTCGAGCCACTAACCGGCCTTCCATCCGGAATAAAAGATACCCACCCTCCAGGTCAACATCGTACTCGTGCGCGAGCGAGAGCAGGTCGTCGCCCTCGTTACCCTCGATCGTCTTGATCGGGTTTCCCTTCGAGTCGACAAAGTTCACCTTGATTCTGCAGGTTAGCTTACAGCTCGACGCCAGTCAGCTAGAAATACATACCCCGTTCCAGGCTCAGGCCGCTTGATGTCGCCGTGTCGTGCCGCTGTTGTCAGTTAAGGTCGCTGACTCCGCAACTCACGAGCAGAGACGGAGAGATGGCGGAGGGGAAGAGCAGCGGGGCGGGGAACGGAGGGGCCAGCGCGGGTGACGGGGCGGACAAGAGCGCCAGCGCGCACGGCCTGGCGCAGAAGTGATGGTCGGAGCATGATGTTGAGGATAGAGTGAGAAAAGGTGATGAAGGAAGGTCAAGGCCGAGATATTTTGCGATCGCCGACTTTACGCTCGGCGTGCGGTGTGCGGCAACCGTAAGGAATTGGAATTAGCGAGTCACCTTGTGCGGAGACCCGGGCCGTGTCCGCCTCACCCTGCGACCCCGCCTCGGGAAATGCGCCCACTGACATTGCACGCAGTTTGATTGGTAGCGCTCCGACGATGGTGCACCGAGGTGAATGCATGCATGCACGCGCTGTGTCTGCTGCTCCAGACAATGCACAGAAGAATAGAACGATATTCCCTTTTGTGGAAGGGAACGGCGTACGGGGTGAGGCTGACACTGCCAAAACAGATCGCCGCCGAAAGTGCGACTCGCTTGACTCGGCAGCACTCCAAGAGCGATAATCGCGCACTTCGGTCATCACTCTTAAGCCGAGCTGCTCTATTTGATCCCCGAGGGTGCTTGTTTACACTCTGCTTGCGTCGGGTCAGTACGTCTGCAGAATCCCGGACGTATACATTCTATGCTGCTCTGCTCTACCGCCTGAGGGGGCTCATGCCCGTACCCGCCCATCCGGGGCCACCGCCGCCGCCACCACCACCTGCGTTCCACTGATCATAGCCTCCTCCGTTCTGGTCGTAGCCGCCTCCGTACTCGCCTCCGTTCATGCCACCCATGCCGGGCTCGACGATACCCTCGCCCTCACCCATCTCATCCTCATCCACGCCAGTCTCCTGCTGCACGGCGAGAATGACCTGTGCGAGGTTCTCGACCATGATGTCGCACGACTGCTCGAACACGGAGCGAACGGGGACACTGCCTACACTCTCAGCAGTCATGTAATACGTGCTCGGGACAGCGTTGAAGTCGAAGGGCTCGTTCGGGTTCGGGGGCGTCTCGAAGTTGGCGTTCGAGGACAGGGGCCACTCGGCCGCGGAGTCAGTCTCGAACCAGTAGTCCGTGTGTCGCAGCTTGTTGTACGGGTCGTATTCGTAGGCGACGGCTGAGAGGGGAGACCACTTAGCATGGTGCTTCGCAATACCCTTATAGGCCTTGCACACAACCTCGATCTCCTGCCCTCGCGAAATACGGGCCAACTGAATCGGAGACGCGGTCGGGTCGCCCTTGCCCACCGGCATGCCAAGCTCGGGGTCGTGGTGGGCAATCAACTCGCGCTCCTCCTCACCAATCTCGGGCGGAGGACCGTACGGGCTCTGCTGGGGCTGTGGGGTCAGCTCAGTCCACCGTCCAAGACAGCTGGTGGCACTCACAGTGTTCGGGCTCGGAATCACTTCGAGCATGTCGCTCGTGACCGCCATTGGGCTGCCGTAATCGCGGTTCACGGCCGAGACCTTCAGCCGCAGTGTGACCATGCAGTAATAGCATCCTTCGTCGCAGTCGCAGTCACGAGTGTACCTCAGTCCCTTGCCGACGTCTCGCGAGATCAGCGGCACCATACCGAGACGATGGGCAAGCATTTCGTCGGGAATCGGAGACGTGTTCTGGTAGAAGGACACCTGGTCAATAGCTTCACGTCAGCGGACGATCCAATACCGACTTTCTTGCTCCTTGAGCCACTGCAAGAGCTTGATCATCCACGAGAAGAGAAACATGGACGTTTCCCGGATCGAGAGTTCCCAAGCTTCCATGCGCTCCCCAACGCTCCCCAAGCCTCCAGACTCACCCAATGTGGGAACATCCGCCATCATTGTTCGCCTGAGTGAGTTTGCGTACGCCATGTCAACACCGCTGAGGTGGAACGTCGTCTCGTCGCGGTTCAAGCTCCGGACAAGGATGTTCGGCTGGTTGGTCGGTCCCTGCGGAATCTGGATCTGTTCCTGCGCAGCCTGCGGCTGCTCCTCCGCGTATCCGTTCATGATGTTCGATTAAAGTGTGATATGTGCCGTGCTATGCAAAGATCAAGTTTGAAGAAGAAGAAGATGGATGCGGAACGCGTAATGTTGGGGTTGATCGCTCGAGTGCCGCTTTTCACTCCTCGAATCCCAGGCGGCGGATGTCCTTCTTTCCGGTAGAGCTAGAGAATCGACTTCGAGTGTAATTCGCGAGTTCGAGAATCGGTGATGGCGAGGCGATGGGGCAGGTGTTTTGATGATTGCTCGAGAACGTCGAGCGTGAGGTACTGTTCTGACGAAATCGATATGGTTGAGGTGAGCCAAGTTTGAGCCTGACATGCATCCACGTGGCGTGCCAGGAACATCTGGTTAGGTGGAGATAGCCGTGTTGCCCGTCACTGGGTCTGTTGTTTGGTTCCAACGGCTCCCTCCGATAAGAGCTGCTGATCTGCACAGACCGACTGCAGGGCTCATGCATACCAAGCAGAACTCGACCAGAACATACATAGAGCACTTAAGTTTGTGCATAAAGTTACACAACGGGACAATCCGCCCAACAGCCCTACGATCCGTGACGGAGGCCGGGCATGATTTCGTTTTCGATAGACCACTCGGCAGCTCCAATCCGCGCCTTGTACTCGTCGTGCGTGAGGAACTCGAGGTTGTCCATGTATTTCCTGAACTCCTCGTCCCACTTCTCCGACGGATCCTCGACCTCCCAATAGATTGACCTGGTGAAATCGTCCTCCTCCAGTAGCCGCTTCGCCTCGTGCATCCTGTAGTCGAATTGTGCGATCTTTTCGGCAGGAGTCGCGTTCCTCTTGAGAGACAAGGCTCCTGGCGGGACGTCTTGAAGTCCGACAATCGTGAGCTTGTGGGTCGGTTTCGAGGCTTCGGTGAGCACGAACTCCTCGAACCAACCCTTGCCGTCGTAAGGTCGGGCGTCCCTGCGATTGCCCTTCGCAGTCGGCTTCATGTCCCAGGCGGTCTTCGTGAGGATGAGGACCACCTCCTCGACGGTATCAGGATAGTCATCGAACCTGATACGGCCGTTGCGCAGACCCTTGCAGCCGACATCATAAGCGACGTTGAACACAGCCTTCTTGCACCCGCGGCGCAGCTTTGTGGAGTCGACGAATCTCGTTGATCGACCAAGAGCAGTTCCGGGGTTGCCCTCGTCGAAGAGGTCGTACTGCTTGATGGGAGCGAGTAGACTGAACTGAACAACGCGAGGTGCGTTGGAGGCATAGAAACACTTCATCAATGAGTGAGGCTGAGCGTGAGGGAGATGATATCGCACGCTGTGAACATTGTTGGTGGCTCGCATCAGTCGAATAATCCCGCGGTAAGGTGGGCGCTTGAAAATGTCGACGACCTCAACGCTTTTCATCGCGATTACAGCCTGCTTTGGAAGCTTGTGACTGAACTCCTCGATGCCCGTCTCTTCTTCAGAGCTGTACTCATCCCCAGTATCAGCGTAAGCTCCACCGTCTCTCCCAATTATGTCGGCCATGAAGTCACTCTCTCCGTCCGACAAGCCGTCAAGGTCGTCCATGACGTCGTTTTCTTCGAATTCGTCACTGAAGGTTTCCCAACCTTCTCCTGCTTCGCCACTGCCGGCATCATCTGAGTCGCTAGCGCTGTCGTTCCCGTTGGCTGCAGCGATAGCTGCGGCGAGAACTTGACCGGCATGGCCGCCGTTGGCGTTGGGAGGCAAGATGCTTTCGTTTCCAAGGATCTGATTCTGTTGAACCAGCATCTGCATGAGGGCCGTGGCCTCCTCCTGCCCGCCTTCCGAGGAGAACGACAGCTCGGAATCATTGTCGAACTCCTCGTCCTCTTCCTCATCCACATTTCCGTTACCAGGGATATTATCATTCACGCCAATGCCAAGGATGGTTCCGAGGTCGGGCACGTTTGCGTCATCGATGTCGTAACCATCGGGGTCGCCGGCGTCCGAATCGAACTCTGGGTCATCAGGCTCCTGACGGTCGTTGTCGTCGTCTCCGTCCTCGTCCTCATCCTCGTCCTCATCGAACTCATCGTCGAGTTCGTCGTCGCCAAGGAGCATGTCGTCATCCAATGTCGGCACCGGTCGATAAGGGTCGATGTAGTCATTGTACCACCCGTTGAAAGTCGGATTCGCCTGCACTCGGCCGCCTTCTTCGAGCGTTCCGACGCCAACGTTCACCATCGTGCCGCGGCCAGTTGTCATAACCATGCCATAGTCGGGGTAGATAACGAGATGGCGGCACAGTTCAGCTTCGGCGAGCTGCTTGATGCTCCTCGACACGCGTCGGAGCTGCACCAGAGAGTCTCGCGGAGCGAACCGAATGACAGACTCGAGGATATGCGGGAACTTCTCGTACGCGAGCTTGCCGTCGGAGGCTGTAGCGGTCGCTTCCGAAGTGGTGGAGACTCTCCCAGCGGAGCGCTTCTTACGTCCGCCCGGTCGACGGTCGGGGTCCGACTTGCGCTTCGGTGCCATGTCGTCGACTGGGCTTGCTGAGCTGTAAATTTGGTGAGTGAAGAGAAGAGAGGGCCGTTAGAGTGAGAAGTGGAAGCGGCTCGGCTCGACGGCACCATTGCCGGAACGCGTCGCGTTTGATTCCGAGATGAGTAACGCCATCCAAGTACGAGGTCGAGGTGGTCAGTGCGCCAGAAAAGCACAGGTGGAAGGTCTTCCTGACGGATGTTCTGCAAGCTGTAGCGCAACAACGCAGCACAACCCCTCTCGTTACGAGCTGACTGACGTGTCCAGGAGCTGATGCATAAAAGCTTGACGGGTGCGGGTTACGTGGTGCCGGTTCTGCCACGTGCCAAAGTCATTATAAACAAACGTCCTCGCAGGTACAGGCGCAGGCGGCGTCGAGATGGTGTCGATATATCGAAGGCCGCAGAATCTCATACGCACGTAGATCTGGTCGACGGAGTTTGGTCGTTGGAAGAATGGTGCAGTGACGAAGCGCAAGAGAGTCTGCTGGGGAAAATCACGGGGTGGCGAAAAGCAGGCGCGCCGTTCTTTGTTTACATCCACCAAAACGGAATCAATTACCAGTGCACCAGCCGACAGCAGTTGATCGGACAGCACCAACAAACATGTCAACAACCGCTAACCCATCTCGACCGACGACTATGGTGCTCCCAACAGCAACACCGAGGCCCTCAACGAGGTCGCGGACTGGTGCGATCCCCCCGCCGACGACTCGAATGACCCGACTTCGAACCCGGGAGGCCGCTGCTCCATCGCCAGCCTCGTCAACTCGAACTGCCGGAATTCTTGCTAAGGGCAAGGAAGGATTTAGGAAAGTCTCTGACAAAGTCAAGGAGAAGGAGAAAGAGATGGAGAAGCACATTGGTGTAAGCTTTCTTTGAGGAATGAGGCTGACGCTCTGCAGCCTAAAAAGGCCGCCTCGGCGGGTCCAGCGTATTCTCAGTCGCTTCAAGCTTACCTCCGTGTCCGGCCAGTGGACGCCGTGAACGCCAACCCTTACATTGAACTCAAGGGCGACAAAGATGTCTTGCTCCAACCTCCTCCTGACAACAGGGGTCTCCCCAAGCCTACCCAAGTCTTCAGCTTCGACAAGGTCTTTTCCCCTGAATCGACGCAAGCGGACTTCTTCAACCAGACAGCGCGGCCGCTGGTCGAGAAGCTGCTCCACGGAGAGAACGGTCTTCTCTTCTCGTACGGAGTGACCAACAGTGGCAAAACGTAAGCCTTAGTGAAGTGCACGAGCTTACAAAAGTTACACTATTCAGGGGGGACAGGCAAACACCATCGACGAGCGCGGTGTACTGCCAAGGGCTATCGACCTTGTGTTCAACTCGATCTGCGGCATGGAGAGCAAGGCGAACGTAAGATCTATGAACCATGGGGATACTACTAACTCTCAGCTGAAGACACTCGGCCAAGCCGACGTTATTCTCACAAACGAACGCGAACCGTACTCGCTGAAGTCTCTGCCTCAGGTTCCAGAGCCTCAAGCTAACGACTCCGTCAAGGTTGATCGCAACTTCTCTTACGCTGTCTTCGTCTCTTACGCTGAAGTCTACAACGAGAAGGTATGTTTCTTTATGTGGCCACATCTAACCGCAGATCTTCGACCTCCTCGACTCTGTCATCCCTTCTGGACAACCCCCGACATCGACCCGCCCCAGTGTGGCATTCACTTCTCGCACTACGAGCATGGGTCTGTCAAGCGCTTTTGGTTCTAACATGACGCTGGCGACCATGGCCAACGGAGGAGGGGGCATTCTGAAGCGCCAGGCCCTTGCCCTCAAGAATGACCCGGACGGCAATGGCAAGTTCATCGCTGGCTTGAACGAGATTCGTGTCAGGTCTCGCGAGGATGCTCTGGCGGTATTCCGCTCCGGTCAGAGTGCGCGTCAGGTATTCGGCACCATGGCGAATCGCGAGAGTTCACGCAGCCACGGCATCTTCAACATCAAGCTTGTCAGAATCCACAACGGCGCCCCTGAGGATCCCGAGAGCGCCAGTGTCTCTCGCCTGTCCATCGTCGACCTTGCTGGTTCTGAGCGCTCTCGCAATACGGGAAACACTGGTGACCGTTTGAAGGAGGCAGGCAACATCAACAAGTCCCTCATGGTGCGTAAGACATCCATCCATGCCCTCCGCTGACAAACAGGTTCTTGGTCAATGCCTCGAAGTCCTCCGCGCCAACCAGCAGAAGATGGCGGCCCCGGTTACGCCTGGTCACCGCCGTCGTCTGGCTGTGGTGCCCTTCCGGCACTCCAAACTGACCGAAATCTTCCAGAATTTCTTTGTGGGAGACGGTCGTGCGATCATGATTGTGCACGTGAACCCCTGCGACACTGGCTACGATGAGAATGCCCACGTCATGCGCTTCAGTGCTGTAGCTCGCGAGATTCAGACGACCACTCAGGTCAAGAGCCACTTCCCCACGCTCAAGCGACAGATCAGCACTCAAATTAATGCCTTGAAAACTGCTGTGACCGGACAACGAGTCAAGGTCGTGGTTCCAGTAATGCCTAAGGGTCCTAGCGGGATTCCGACGCCAGTTCGAAGGGGTGTTACCACATCCGGCCTGCCAGCTCCGCCCCCGCCTCCCGCCATCCCCGTGCGAGCGAGCTCCCGTCCTACCGCCTCCAAGCCGGCCCCCTCTCGTGGTACTACTCCTCGTGGAACTACTCCTCGTGGTACTACTCCCCGTGGCGCTACTCCTCGTGTTGAGACGCCGCCAGCGGCCGAGACCCCTGCTACTGCTGAGGCTTCATCGAAGACCGAGGTTGTCCAGCAAGTGCAGATTCAGCAGGAGGAGGAGATTGTTGAAGTTATCGAGGAGGAGATCGAGGTCGTCGAGGAGGAGCCCGAGGAAGATGAGGAGGACGACAAAGACTACTTTGTGGACTACCTCTTCGAGCAGCTCAAGGAGCTGAAGGCTGCTCTCTATGAGAGCGAGATGCGCAACGCTTCCCTTGAAGTGGAGATCCGCGAGGAGGCGTCTCGTGACATGCAGGAGACCATCCAGCGCATGCAGGCTGACTTCAACCGTCGCCTTCTCGAGCAAATGGCTAGTGGCGAAGAGAAGGCGGACATGAAGATCGACATTCTGCAGCGTACCATGGCTCCCGACTCTTCCTTCGAGGACTCATTCGTTAGTGCTCCTGACGAGACTATGGTAAGTGCCGCTACCTAGTCACTCAAAGTTCTCGCTGACATCTGCAGGATTCCGACGACGGCACCGAAGTCGGAGAGGCGTCTCTTTCCGACCCCTTCGTTGTTCCCCGAGAGCCCGCCACAGAGATGAACTCTGATGCCGACCACTCTCTTGATGACTTGCGTCTCGAGTCCGAGGAAGAGGAAAGTGACGAGGAGGAGATCGACCAGGAGCTCACCCTGGCCAGTGAGACTAGCGACGTTCTTGGCACCTCTTTCATGGGAGAGCCCGAGATCACCGGCCGTGGCGCCGATGACTCTTTAGCAGAGAGCTCCTTCGCCTCCAGCGATTCCGACTCTAACGAATCCGACTCTGAGGAGGAGGAGGAGGAGGAGGAAGAAGAAGAAGAGGAGGAGGAAGAGTCAATCGTGGACCGGAGCGAGCGCGTCAGGGAGATCGACGAGGAGCAGGACGGCTACTCTGATGAGGACGAGTCGGCCGACGAGGGCGATGACTCCACCGTCAACCGAGGCGCTCCGCCGAAGGAGGTTGCTGATGAAGCCGACGGCTACTCGGACGAGGATGAATCTGAGGAGGAAGGTGGCGAGAGCGGCAGCGAGGAGGATGACGACGAGGAAGATGAGGACGAGCAGGAAGAAGAAGAGGAGGAGGATGAGGAAGACGACTACGAAGAGTCTTCCTTCGATGCGACTGCCTCGACCATTTCCGAACCCACACCTCCGCGCCGCAGGACGGTCTCCCCCCGCAAATCCATGGCGCGTACGCCATCAAAGGCTACGCCGAAGAAGTCGCTCAGCAAGCCGCTTGGTGAGTCCCTCCGCCAGGCTGTTGTCCGCGAGGAGGACGATAGCATCGAGTTCATTGAGCTCGTCCAGGGCAAGACACCCGCGAAGAAGAAGCGCACCCTGGGCAAGCAGAAGATCGTGACCGAGGACGACGTGAGCGCCCCCGTCGCTGGTGCCGAGGTCAGGCGGATGGTTCGCATGTGATGATACCCTGTAGAGCGATTTTTTGTACTATTCCCGATAATCATTGTGTCATGCTACTGCTGTAATGTCTTTGACTGCGATCGCCACCCCTGCTCTCCAGGAACCAACGTGATGTTGGCTGAGTACCTCTCAGATGCTCCCTACAGAGTTTCAGTCACTCTAGGTCCTGCATGATGATTAGAGATAGTGCGTAGTGTTTGACGGCTTTCATCACAGCACAGCATTGTGGCATTTTCTGAGTTTCGCAAACACTAGCCCGCTGCTCTACTCCCTGATGTGGAAAAGGGCATCAGCTGTTCCTTAACAGATGTAGGCTGTCATACACCATCCTCTTCCGTCGGAGAAGATGCACGAGGACGTTGGCGAGAGGCACCGTAACTAATGATGGGTCACACACACACACAGCGAAGCATCTGGCCAACGTCTAGGTCAGTGCCTCTCGCACCGCTTGGGAGCCTGGCCCTAACTGCCTGGTCAAGATAGGCGACGCCTTATCAGCGTCCAGCACATCTTACGGCACGCGGGCATGGCGTCGCCGAATGCACACAACTCATCCGTCGACCATGCTCGGCGTTCAAATGCTCAGTGGCTTCGCAAAGTCCACAGTGAGTCCCGTGATCAACTTGAAAGGGTCCAGACCGTGTAAGAGAGTGATCAACACAGCTTTGTGGAAGGCACGTCTTCATCATCGCCGCCGGAAAGCGGTCATCCACAATTGACCGAGATTTCCCTGATTGCACGAGTACCATCGTTATTAGCATTTCACGAAAAGAGTAAGGTTGCCACTTGTGGCGCGTGCCCTGGTTTCATGATAGGCTGACGCGAGTGCACAGCACACGTTCACCTTGTACCTGCACTCCCTCTCCACCAGTGGCGATGCAAGCACCTTTTCGAGAAAGCCCATGGAGCCTCGTCCGACAACATACATAAACAGTGCTTAAAGCGGAGGGAACAAGGCAGCTATTGTTACCCCACTCAACTTTCCAACACCATGCTGGCACTTTGGAGCTTGATCGCCACCCTCGTCGTCACGCCTGTCCTGGCCGAAGATGGCAGGACGCTTGCCACGCGCTCTGACCTCGTTCCCCAAGATCACGTACTGCAGGCATACCCTGCTAACCGCTTCAATGAGGACTGGGCTAAGAACCTTCCGAAGCATGAGGCACAGATCCAGAGCTGGAAGGACACCCAGCCCAATTTAATCCCGAAGTACTGCTACGACAACACTAAGGACGCTGAACTTGATCCGCACGACGTCGAGGTCTTCGATTTCAAGTACGACGACTGCGACTCAAGGTGGACCATGTGCCGCCACAAGGACGCGGAATGGTCGATCGAGGACCTTGGCCACCGTTTCGGCATGCTGCCTGTGTGGGCACGTGGGCTCGTCGCCAACGTGCTGCTCCTTCCTTATCCCGGTGGCACGGCTGCATCCACGGCCGGAGGCGGCCTGCAGCTAAAGGGGGACGTTGATCTCGGCTCCCTTTTCCACGAGGTCGGGCACAGCGTGGACACGAACTGCCCGTTCCCCGGGCGTACAGATAACTCGCACGACACGCAGGAGTGGATGGACGCCTTCCATAAGGACGGCTGGGTGCCTAGCCCCCTGGCCAACGGGGGCATGGGCGATGACTTCGCCGAAGTCTACCTCCACGCGCTCTACGATGTCAACGTTCCCGGCGGCCTCGCTAGCCTCGGCACGCAGTCCGACGGCAGGAACAACTGGGATCTGATCAAGAACCAGATGGACCTCGTGAAGCGCTACTGCAAGGCGGCGCTTACTTCCGGCTCTGGCGACAAGTGCGAGAACAAGAGGGAGTCCACAGACATCATCAAGAAAGACGGTACCAGGCTGCAGGGCGGCAGCCGCAAGCGCGGTCCCCAGCGCATGGCCGCTTAATCCCCGTAGACAACGTTTCTGTAATGCGGTATATGAACTCGTTAATCAAACTTCAACAGACTACGTTCTGCGAGGCTCTTTAGGCGTCCGGTACCTGGCGGTAGGTTTTGTCGCTGTCAGTCCATGAAGACTGAACGCAAAAAGGCAGCCACTGGTTACACCCTCAAGCGCGGCGATAGGAGACTATCCACACAACATCGACTACTGCTTAGCCTGTCTCCTACGAGTAACTAATCTTGTCCTGGGATCAATCCCACGGTGCTCAGCGGCGTTCGGAGAACCCCAGCACAGCGACGGCTTAACAACCCCGCATCACCTCCTCCCAGTTGACTGCGGACAGGTCTATTCATGCAGAAGTGTGCATACGCACGCCTGAGCGGGGTCGACGGCGCTCCTTCCCGATAGGCGTACGTTAAGACCCCCGCGTCACCTTAGACGGTCACACATGTTTGATATCCATCCCATGAGTCGCTAACAATACCTCCTCGGTCTGACGCGGGCACATTTGCGGAAAGTCCGAGGAGATTGTCGACTTGCCCTGGGATAGTTGTGCTCGAATGGAACAGCCAATGAATTGCTCACCACATGCATGGCGTCCCGAAACAGACTCCTCCTTCTCCTCTTAATGAACCTTGAGACCCGTGGTCTTTGCTAGGCCCTCGAAAATCCGGCACACTCTCACCAAAGATAGCGTCCGCTGCTTAGTGAACTCGGCGAAAGTCCCAGCACTTTTCGAGCTAGTTGGCGGTGATAGCAGGCATGGCCGCGGATAAGTCCTCCTTCTCAATTGATCGCAGTACTTTCTTTCCACTAGCGCGCCCTCCGTTATCGGACTAATCGACATAACACCAGGAGTATCGACGTCCCGCGCTGCACAGACGGGCACTGACCGTCTCCCCTGTGATCTAGTCCAATCCAGATAGCCACCGCGGTATCGGCGCCGGCGAATCGTGAACATGCTTCTAGGTTCAAAGCGGTTTCGGCGAAGGATAAACAGTCACCCGGGTCTTGCGCAGCAGTGGCTCGCTTTGAGGGAATGCTTTCGGTCTCGGGACAACACCAGCACATCTGCGGTTCCGTGTCGTGATCAGGTCTTTACTGGATGAGGAGGACGGTGATGAACAATTGACCGTGATAACTGTGGCCAAGCCAAAAAGCCGTCGCTAACGGGCTTTGAGAATCGACCGAAGTCAGCGTCCAATATCCAGATTGAGGCACTTGAATTCGCTGAACATGTGTTGTGAGATTGGGGAAGTCCGGATGACCGTTTCGTGTATTTAATGAGACATCTCTGCACTGTTGGTCTTCAACATCTTCCTGTTCTCTTCCCTCTAAATTCACTTGTTCCTTCGCTATGCTTGCCCTTTGGAGCCTTGTCTCAGTCCTCGCTGTCTCTGGCGTTAAGGCTGGAAGCCCCGATGAGGATCTTGCCAGCCGTCCCATCATTAACAGCTACCCGAGCGGCAAGATTGGTGGTGACCTCTACTCGACTTTGCAGAACCACGCGAAGGTCCCTTGGCAGTGGGTCTGGCCCGACTCGAGCCAGAACACCAAGGACTCTATCCCTCGAGCCTGTTACGACCACGCTAGGCGCGAGGGTCTCGACCCGAGGGACGTCTCCGTCTATGACGTCAACCACGACGACTGCCGTCTCACCCACAGGCTGTGTCGCCACAAGGACGCCAAGATGTCTGTCGAGAAGGTTGCCGAGCACGTCGGCAGGCTTCCGGCCAAGGTTCGTGCCCTTGTGCAGAACATCTTCATCGCTCCTGGACAGGAGAGCGCGTACTACGCCGGCAACCTGATCCTCTACCGTGGTGACCTCGGCCTGGGCTCTATGTACCACGAGTTCGGCCACGCTCTCGACGACCACTGCCCCTTCCCTGACAAGAAGAAGCTGGCCCACGACACCCAGACCTGGATCGATGCCTTCTACAACGACGACCACGTTACTGACGACTACGCCAAGACCGACCAGGGCGAGAACTTTGCTCAGATCTCCGTCCACAGCCTGTACGACCTTAACGTGCCCGGTGGCATCTCGAACCTCGGCACCCAGACCGACGGCAGGAACAACTGGGACCTCTACGATGATGAGAGGCACGCCCAAATGCAGTACTGCAAGGAGTTTCTCACCGGTAACGATGGCGCCAACTGTGGCGATGTCAAGGACGACTGGGACTTCGTTAACAAGAACACTGGCGAGAAGGTCGAGAACCCCTACGCTTAAGCGACTGTTCTGTTGCCCGCAGTGATCACAACCTCTTTCGTAATCCTTATGATTGTAGTTAGTGTGGGTTATGAATGGGACTGCGGATGATGGTAACTGACGCGGTACGTTGTGCTGCTGCGGATAACGCGCGCGGGTGTTGTGGTGTTGAGGCCAGTGCTACTGCGGATAAGGAACAGACAGTGACAGCAATTCGGGGATATTATCAATTTAGAGTGCCACCAACCGGGGCAGTACCCCTGGTCGCTTGGGCGCACCCAAGTGGCGTGCAATGTTGATGCGGCATCAAAAAGCGACGGCTGCAAGTCCACATGCAGTGCGTGTACTCCTAATGGCAGAAACTGAACGTTTACTTGCCACAGAACCGCGAACTCGAAGTCTGGCACCGTTAATCGGAGCCCTGACGGAGGCGATGCTAACGGGATTGCCTCCGGGTCCGACACGGGCGCCGAATCTAGCCGTCTCTGTTGATGCATTGGGAGTGGCCCGACGCCGGGGGCAGCTCTCCAATAAGCGGAAGTGTCGGAGTACGGCCCTGCAAATGGTCGGCGACCCACTCCGCTCTCAGTCCTCCGCTCTCTCGTGCGACCCTGTATCGGCGCTCGTGGCGAAGTCCTAGCGCTTTAGCCTACTAACACACCTCTGGTTTGGCACGCGTCGTTCGTGGGGACAGGTGGGTGGGCCACTTGACCAGTTGAACGTTGTCAGTCTGATTGCATAGCCTTTTCCCGCTACATTAAGCCGCCCCGAGCTTAAGTGAGAGATCCTTGCCAAGAGTTCACATAGACATGAGAACAGGTGCCAGCAACGGAAACGGATTTCCACAATACTTCCGGGACAGGGCAAGTCTCCTCGCATATCAATTGTTGGATGAGGTCACTCGTCGGCGATCGCCAGTCCGTCAGTATTCAACAATGACCACGCCTCGCGCGAGTGTCCCCACGTGCAAGTTCGAGTGTAGGGCATCAACACCGAGTAGTTGTATATATGCGCAAAAATATCCATGCATTCCTCCTCTATAACCAAGCTGGCGATACCTCATTACCATGCTCGCTTTCTGGAGTCTTGTCTCGATCCTTGCGGCAACCACTGCCCACGCCGACGACAGCGGCAACGAGCTGCGAACGCGCCCGAAGATCAACCCTTATCCACCTGGCTCTCTGAATGCTCGTCTTATCGCGGGCACGCCTGACCACCACTCGGAGGTGAAGAACTGGACCGAGAGCGCGCCTCTTCAAGATGCGATCCCTCGAACCTGCTATGACGTGGCCAAGCGCGAGGGCCTGAATCCGGCGGACGTCGAGGTCTTCACGGTGACATACGACGACTGCGACACGCCATGGGAGCTCTGCCGACACAAGAACGCCGAGCGCAATCTCCCGACCGTAACCGGCCTGCACAGCAGGATACCCGTCAGAGCGCGAGAGCTTCTGCCGCACGCGATTCACTTGCCGGGACCCGAGCGCGCGTACCGCACCGACGAGATTCTCGTTCTCGGCGGCAAGCCCGACTTCTCGACGATCATGCACCAGGTCGGCCGTGCCATTGATGACAACTGCGCTTTCCCTGGCAAGGACCGCCGATGCTCGGAAACAGACGCCTGGCGCAACGCCTTCGGCCGCGACAGCTATGTCGTCAACGACATTGCGCGCACGAGCCAGGCTGAGAACTTTGCTCAGATCGTAATCCACACAGTTATGAACCTCAACTTCCCTGGTGGCCTTGCCTCGATGCGCACCCTTACGGATGGACAGTTTAATCAGAATCTGTACGACGATGAGGTCAAGGTCCAGACTCAGTACTGTGGGCCGTACCTCGTTGCCAATCCGGACGACAAGTGCGATAACTTCAACCCGAAGCGCAACTATGTCTCGAAAAGCACGGGCGAGGACATTTAGGTTCCCTTGACGGCCGTCTAAGCGGCGCCTAACATCCCGACTTCCTCGCTTCCCGTTATCTTATCAACAGGGCCATCGACGCCATAGTGATGCATGGTCGATGTAATACCCTCTTTCATACGATGAGACATGACAGTGACAGCTTACGATATGCAACCTGCAGTACTTTCCCGACCCACTACCTCAGAGAAGGCACCGCCCCGTCTGCGGTTGGCGTTCAAGGTAGCGACCGCAAACTCTTGACCCGATTCGATCGCCGTCTGCGCAATGGCATGTGAACCGCTTCATCATGTTCCCGTCCGACAGCGCGAGCGGAGTCGACATCACACCAATCAGCGTAGCATCGTACTCTGCAGGCACCAAGTGTCGTTCCGTGGCCTCCTCCACAAAGTCTACCACTGCGTGGATGCAAGCTGCTCCTTGCGGGCAACGGATAGTCGATCCAAGACTAAGTACTCCCAAGATCTCTGCTCCTTTGAAGCAGCGAAGTGCGCTTTCCGCAATGACAGAACCGGGATCTTACCTGGGATCGAAGGGTACGCGCAAGCCACAGAAAAGTCCGATGCGTTCAGCCAAGCCCTTACGCGTAGAGATCTGAGCTACGGCTGCGCCCGATGCGCCTCTTTGAGATCTAACGCCTTTTGGACTGCATGGGGCAGTACATTGAGGAATCACGTGAGAGCACAATTGGCGCACTTCGCAGCCGGTGCGGTCGGGCAGGCACATGGCAGCTACGGACAAGCTGGTAGGACCTGACGGTGCCCGCGCCAGAGTCATGACCGGTCTGATCTAGAGATCACTCAGCGAGCCATTTCTTGATCTCCCCCCTCAACCCCGTCCTCTTCCTTCTTGTGCTCCCACTGCATTGCCACCGGCAACCTGAGTTCTTGTTCCACCTTCCTCCTTCCCGCCTATTTTCCGTCGCCTGTGACCCGCTATGGCCATGTTGACGCTGGACGCCGACAACTTCCCTCATATATTCTAAGCCGTCTTCGGGTACGCTGTCGCCGACGGCAATGTGCGCACCGTGGCCCGGCTGCGTGCCATCTGTCGTGAGACGCGCGACCACATCGACCGCATCTGGTACCCCGCTTGCGTCGATGAGCTTGGCCTGCGTGCCCTCGGCAACTACCGCGACAAGCCTGTCGCGCGCACTTCTCTCCCGGGTGGAGCCGGGTACCCCGCTCTGCTTTACGTCCGCCTTACCGGAGTCTGGTAGTACCAGCTTCCCCTGTGCCCTCTCAGTCTGCGCGTGCTTGGCCTACCCCCTCCCTTCCTTCCGGGGCGACTGCTACCCCTACGCGGCAAAGATGTGCGTCCTCCATGGCGTTGGTGCCTGGTCGCTCGCACCTCTGGATGTCTTTCGCATCACGGTGGGTTGCTTAGAGATGGCCCGTGACGAGCTCCGGGACAGCTATCCCTCCCCCATTCCCCCGAGCGTGCGCGACATCGTGATGCTGTTCCAGGTCCAGAAACCGTGGGAGTTCTCGCACTCGACCCTCTTCTTCGTGCTCGCGTGCACGTCAACGGCTCTCGGCCGCCCGGCCGCCTGACCGGATAGCAGTCACTCAGCATCGTAATACAGGACGGCGACACATGCATGCCCGAGCACAGCGCAAGCCCGGGTGACTTCGAGTACGACCCCGCCCAGGAAGTAGTGTTCCAGAACGTTGCCAGCATCGCGCAATCCGTCAAGGCCGCCTTCCAGGTCCACACCTCTGTCCACGGGACCAACGATCGTCTCGTTGCCAACACGCCGCACAACTCGCCCCAGGGCTCCAGCACGAACACACCCACCGCTCCGCTTGAGTGGCAACCCGGCCACGACGAGGCGTTCCGATACAAAGGCTTCGACCCCGACCTCCTCCCCACGCGCCAGCTCGTCGCCAGCTGCCTCCGCATGTGCCCTACCTGGACCGGCCGGGGAATGTGGGATATGCCACTCCCTGCTATTGACTGACTGGCCGACCTCCGACCGCAGGTCCGCTTCATGACCATGACGGAGTTGGATCGGATCATTGGGTCGCAGATGATGCGCATCGTGAAGGCAGACACGGGCGACGGGGTCGTACTCGACCGGCGGTGTAGTGAGAGTCTGAAGTGGCTTGGTTGTTTCCTGTTTCTGAGTTGAGTAGTACCTGCACTTAGTTCATATCGAGTTGTAATAGCCCATAGACAGTGTAATCGTGACCCCTTGCCTCGTAGATTGCTCTCCGCCCACTCAATCTCCTGCGGTCAAATCCAGGCCCCACCTCCACTCGACCTGACCTCCACCTCCACCCGAAATTCCACTCACGACCCTCACCACGACGCCTCTACCCTTCCCAACCATCCAACGATGGTCCTCCTTCGCTCCCAGCGATCCTTCAACACCCCGCACAACAGCAGCAGGCCAAAAAGGTCCTCGCCGGGATTTGAACCCGGGGCCACTCCCAATCGCTGTCCGAAGACAGTTGGAGGCAAAGCTCAAGATGTTAGATCACCCTAAGAGAGTATGATAACCACTACACCACGAGAACGTCCGTTTTTGGACGAGAGTTGGGCGAGCCGGCTGGCTTATGAGCTTCGCTTCGCCACATGAGACTGTGGATGAGCGAAGGTGGTGTGGGGTTGTTTCTGGGCTCTGTGTCGGAGGTGTGGTTCCCGGGACGGGATGAGGTCAGGCGGAACTTGATCGAGAGACGTGCGTAGATGTCTGCTGCGAGGAGGGCACTGCAGTAAATAAGTCTGAGTAGCTCTGAAACTTGAGTTAGCTGGCTCCCGTCGCAAAGCACAATGCCGACTGATGAGACCGGCATGCGGCCCATGGCGGCCGAAGGCCAAAGCCGTATGATCGTCATCGGATAATGGAGAGAAAGGGAGTTTGGGCAACATCAGGTGCTGCTGGTGGGCATGTGATCCTGCGCAACTGTCAGGGAAGTAGCTTTTACAAGGAAAAGCTAGTAAGTTGGGCGGCATTGTTAAGAATAAGTGAGACTGATTAATGCGAGGTAGTTTGCTGGAATAAGAATGACACGGCCGCCGAAAGTGAAGGCGCAGGCGGCAGTCTCCGAGCTCCGAAGCACAGCCAGCGGCCAAGGGCGCCTCCGGGCCGTAGCGCCCGCCACCAACTGTGTCAGTTGAAAATGAGCATGAATGTTGCGCCCTCGTCCGGAGAAGCGATCTTGCAGATGCGCGACTTCCCACGGTTGCCCCTCATCTGAAACCACCACCGCACGACCCCTTATCGACTTGTTCTCACCCAGCCTGGCTTGTCCTCGCGCAGTCCGGGCGCCCAGGTTGGCCGATAGGACAATGCCGGGAACCTGGTGAACTGTCACGCAGCTCACGCTGCTCATGTTGCATTCATGACCGCTCATGTCACTCATGTAGATAAGCGGAAGATTGGCCCGCTTTCTCCGGGAACGGCGGGCTGATCGTACCGAGTTGACGACGTCATGATCAGTACCATGGCCATGGTTCGAACTGGACCACGCCCAAACCCGAGACTACGCTCTGGAGCAAACATGTGTAAGAAGTTAGGTACAAGCACACCATCGTTGGGGGCATGATGTGCGGTAGGCTGCCCGCCAGTGCTTCCGTGCTTCGCTGGCAGCTCGGCGTCATGGCAGAGCGGCGAAGCCCACAGAGCCTGGAGCCCGAGGAGCCTGAGCGGTCACCCGCAGTCGGGGAAGGTACTGCCTGATGTGCAGTATCCAGCAGGCGAATGCGTCATGTCCAGGTCCTCCGACGTCTCCGGGGAAACTTTAGCTTTGGCGAGCCCGGGAGCATGGAACCGAAATAGCGCTGCCTTTCCAAAGGTGGTAACGGTGCTCGTCTGAGAGTGTGAGACCTTGGGAGAGTGTGCATGGTTGTGGGAGGCGGTTGCAAGATGCATGGAGGGCGCAGACACGGCTGAAACGGCGGCGAGGTGTGCGTAGAGGAGGATTAGTCAAGCGGTGGCCGGTGTTGACTGCCTGCTCGGGAAGGATGGATGCCGGAGAGGCTTTGAGCATAGGGATCGCCCTCCACCCTGGGCCGGAGTAATCTTTGCGCAGGGCGGTGGTGGAAGGCAGGGCGTGATTGGACGGACGAACACATGTGCCGTGCGTTCCTGAGACGCAGGGGTCTATTCGCCACCCACCGTACGGGCGTTTGGTCGGTGCGTCGCCGGGCAGCGGGCCTAGGATCGGGTTGGGTTCGCTCTCGGTCCCCTGTTCTACCTGCCGTTTGACGCTTCCCACTCGGCGTCCACCACCGCCATTGCACCATCCATCCTGCGAATCCTGCTCCTACTCGGCCCGCCTGCCCGCAGCCTGCACTGACGCATACTCGGCCTCCCTCGGTCATCACGGCTTCTCTCGCCTTCGAGCCTTCTCTCCCGCCCCGCCTCCTACGCCTCCCTCGCATACACGGCTCACGGCCCATCCTCACACCCGGACTCAACTTTTCCCTTATCTCGTCTCATCTCCTCCCACTCTCACACTCATGGAGTAAGTCTACCCGCTATCTCTCCCATCTTCTCTCCTACTCTTCTTTGATTCTCGGATTCTTCGCCCCCTCTTCATTCTTTCACACCATCCTTCGCTTTTCGCTTTTTCTTCGCCGCCGACCTCGACATCCGCCGGTCTGCACAACCAAAACATTACTTCGCCCTTCCATCAACCATCCTGACACGTTGAAGTGCCCGCCATGCTAGGCATGTTCCGTGTTGAGAAGAGGGATGATTACGCCTACCGGCGCTACGACATGCGCAGCGTCGGTGTCGGTCCCGCAAAGACGACAGAGACTGCGGTTAGGGGCCGCGAGCGCTCAGTGCGACAGCGCGAGACCGAACTTGTGCAGGGTGCTGGACCGTCTGTGGCCGAGATCCGTCGGGAGCTCGACCGTGCCTCGGCAATGCAGGCGGATTTCTATGAAGACGACGAAGACTACCCCGACGACGACGACGAATACTACGATGACGAGATTGAGGAGATCGAGGGCCCGCTGGCGGCGCGCGATCTCGTGCGCCGTCTTGACCGGCTCGAGGCTCTCGATGCCGCTGCAAGGGCGTATGATGAGAGCTTCGACCTGCGGGATCTGCGCGACCTCCGCGACCTCCGCGAGCTGCAGCTCTCGGATGGAGAAATCTCCCACCCCCCGCCCTACCCCGACAGCCGGGGCTCGCCTCGCTCCCACTCCCCACCCCGCAACCGTCCGGTGCTGACCACAATCTTCATCAGCTTCGTAAACCGGTACATCGCCCCGCATCTACCCGAGGACATCCAGGCGATCCTCCACGACCCGCCGTCGCTGAACGACCCGGCATCGCTCGTTCCCCTCCTCCGCGCCGCAGCCCCGTACACGCAGTACCTCCTGGTGCTTGTCGCGCTGTACGTCGTCTGGGCATTTGTGACGGGCATCGTGTTCTACCTGGGGCGCTTCCTGCGCTTCTGCTTCCGCATCGGCCCCGTTCTCGCCATCATCGCCTGGGTCATGGCCAGCACGGGCCAGGGCGGCATCGACGTCCTCTTCGACGCTCTGAAGGCGTACGCCGGCGAGGGAGCCGGCAACAACCGCCAGGCGGGCCGTTACGGTGCCGGAGCTGGTGGGGCTGGCGGCGTTCCCCGAGGAGCGGGAATGTATGAGGCTGGGCGGCGCACGCGGCGCCGCGGCCCCGGCGGTGGAGAGCGGTACGACGCGCGCGAGGCGCGGGGCTACTACAACAACCCGCGGACGCGGACGCGCCGCAACGAGCCCCAGGAGGCGGGAGCCGACGTGCTGTCGGCTTTCTTCAACAACGACGGGCTCGCCGGCACCGTGCAGGAGTTCGTGAAGCGCGCCGTTGCCAAGGGAACCGGGCTCGACTGGCTCTTCGCCCAGGGCCAGAACCAGGACGAGCAGCGCGACAAGCGCGACGGCGCCCGCACCACCCGCACGAGGTAGATCCCGTCCAGTCCAACTTAGAGTACCGATCCATGTCCAGCTAGACGCCTGTTGATTGTAGATTGTTTGTGCCATGTATCGAGACGACCTAATGCCGCATAGCCTCAAACGTCTGGTGCTTTCTCTTTTCTGGTGCAGAACCACTGTCGTGGAAGCAGCCGTGTCCGCTGCGTGTGTGCTTTGACCGGGCTGAGATGGCAAAGAAGCCTGCGCGGCAAATGTGACACGCCCAGCTCAGACCGACCCTGACGTCAGTCTGGCAGGTGCCAGCCAACTGTTCGGTGGAGGTCGATCACCCCCTCTCGACACCTCAACATCAGTCAGCACCGACACACCGCCATGTCCGAGTCACCAAAGGAAGTGCGCCTCGACGGCTTGCAGAAGGACAAGGTACAGGGTCTGCCGCCTTGTGGATACTAGTGAGTAGACACAGCTGTGGCTTGCGCGAGGGTAAGCTGACAGGCAGCATCCGCGACTTCATCACGGAGGAAGAGGAGGAGCACCTGTTGAGGAAGGTGAGTTTCGGCTTCTCCTCCTCCACAGCATCTTAGTCGAAGAACGTCTCGAGAGATAAAGAGCCTCTAACTCTACGTCTGTTAAGCGCGACGGGCGGACTGGCTTCACTGGGCCATGCCGCCTCGCCTACCTTACATGACCATATGGTCTTCCTCCCCTCCCGTCCTTCCCCACGAGAGCAAAGGGAGTCACTTTCCTCTCCTTGCCAGGCTTGGACTCCATTATTTGTCAAAAGCTTTGCGATTGCCTTCATGACGTAGAGCTAACATACAGATCAGCGAGACGCCGCAACCGAAATGGAAGACGGTCGGGAGCGGGCGACGGTGAGCTTGGCCATTGATACCTTCAGCTGACAGCCAGATTGCAGTATTGGGGTGCGTCCTTCTCTACACAGCTTAACCTGCAGGCTTGCTGAGCTGATGTCCAGGTGGAACCCTCAGTAAGAACGGTGTGCTGCTTCCTGAACCTATGCCGGAGTGGTTGAACTCGTGAGTTCAGATGCCCGTGCCGCCTGAGACGGGCGATGCGACGGACCCTGTGTGGGAGGAAGACGCCCAAGAAGCGCCCAAAGCTACACCAATTCCAGAGTTAAGCTGACTCCAGACGCGGCATCACGGAACGTATCGACTCGTTACTCGACGACGCGGCGGGATTGAACGGTGGAGAACACGCGCTTGGTATCAACCAGGTCCTAATTAACGAGTACGAGCCGGGACAGGGGATTGCTGTGAGTACCGTTCTGATTTGTCTTCCTCAACATCTTCACCACTATTCGACCCCCTTGCACCCTGATTCGCACGCCAATCTGAATACTTTGCACCATAGCGACAGCTAATCTCAGCCACACGAGGATGGCCCTGCCTTCTCCCTCCTAGTGACGACGCTGTCGCTCGGCTCGGCCACCGTCCTCGACCTGCACCACTACGTTCGCCCCGATGCTCCGTCACCACCCATGATTGCTGTTGCGACCGAGGACAATGAGAGCGGTCGCGCCATAGCTGCCGTTCCGTTGGGCCACGTGCTCCTCGAGCGCCGGAGTCTGTTCGTGCTGTCGGGGGCCCTGTACCAGAGCCATCTGCACGGCATCGCCGCACGGAAGGAGGACTGGGTGCGCGCGCCGCATACCGAGCCCCCGTCCGACTCCAAATCGACCAACGAGACTAACAGAGCAAAGGAAGAGGCCGAAAAAGATGAGGAAAGGGAAGGAGCTGCTGGCGAGACGCAGCCCGGTGCCCCCGTCGTCATCGCGAATTCGGACCTGCTCAGCCCGATATCGAAGGCGCTTGCTTCCAGTCCGGAGGGTCTCAAGTACGAACGCGAGACGAGGGTCAGCCTCACGTTCCGGCACGCGAAGAAGGTGCTCAAGGGCGGCAAATTCAGCATGCTGGGCGGCGCGCTGAGGAGGACGTAAAGCATGCATGTGCTTCACAAAGCAAAACCGCTCTGGAGGATTAGGCAGGCTGACAGGAGAGACTGACGATCGAGGCATGCTCAAGCTCACTGTAGTATGTTGATCACTGGTAGAAGTATTCTCCGGACTGATAACCAGGTCGAAGCTCGTCACTTCAGCCGTCGGAGGCGAGCAAGGTCCAGCGTGGGACGTGAGTAGCCTGTAGTGACCTATGATCGATCACTTAGACGTCTCAGACTACGACCACACCAGGTTGGTCGATCACCCCGCTCACTTACAGAAGGTAGCCGGGGTGACATACCTGGGCACGCACTAGCAGCATAGCCGCGGAGTCGAGTCCGGCTTGGCTTTCACCTCCTGTCTCGACATTCCATCGATGGCCATTCCCGGCTAATATCACTGATTTTCCGAAGTTACGCCAGCGTGCCGTGAACGAACCTCGTTGAAGCAAATGATCACTGTCGTTGGTTCGGTTCTGGGTGTCGAGACGGATCACCCCCTCCCATAACTTCGGACTCCCAGGATCGTGTTCTGGTACATGGTCTCTTCGCTCTCGTCAGTTCTCGGTTATCGGATTCGAGAGAAGTTCAGCGTGTGAACCTCGATCTTCTGTCGACAGCGAGGCGGATCTACCAGAACCTGGGTGTAGGTGTGGGATCTCCCCACGGTCGCACTCTGCTCACTTCGGGCGCCGGTAGTTTCACGGCAAGTGTTGGTGGCAGCTGGTGTTGAGGTATGGAGAGCGGAGCAGAGTCCGTGGAGCACGCGGAGCACCTCCGAATGACCCAGCCTACATTCGGAGACGACCGTCGGAGGGGGATTGGTGGCATCGCATGGACGTGTGGTCGCACGTGAGATCCGATCTGTGCCGTCTTATTGTTCCAGCCCTCAAGTTGCAATGTACATGTCCTGTCTGTATGTCTGTACGCGTGACGGGCCTCTGATTCTGATCTCTGAGTCAGACACCGTGGCATGCGAGAGTCGCCAGCAGGTCCGTGAGTCTGTCAAGTTCCCACTCGACTACGGCCCGTACGGCCCATTATCCCATGCCACGCAGCCCATAGGAGATAGTGACTGAGTGATGGGTGATGACGATGAACACGAGTTGTGATGGGTGGCAAACTGCATGGCTGCCTGGGAGCTCGCCGCAGCGCTGCGACGCGCCATCGACCTGCGATGACCTACGAGTTGGTTCCAGTGTCTGACAAGTCCGGTATGCTGTGCCGGGCGCACGAGGTTGCATACCTCGATATCGGTGTCCAATGTCTGGACCAAGGTCCATGGCACCATGTGCTCCATGCGCGCCATGAGGTGCGGATCGGCTAGAATACGCCCCGGGCCCCGCTCGAGCTGAGTGGGAGTGACTAAGCTGTATCAGTGCGGAACACTGGTACACTGGGTCGGCGATTCGGCGGGCAGTCGGGCAGCGTCGGGCAGCGTCGGGCAGCGTCGGGCAGCTAGACAGCCTGGCGCCAAGCGGCCAAGCGGGTGACTAGGCAGCCATGAGCGAGACAAGCCAATCAGCGGTCGGGACCGCGAGACCGCTCTGAGGAAAGACCGCACCCCACACATGCGCACAGATGCAGCGCGCAGCGTAGAGAATGGGGGAGGGTGACACGACTCGTCTGGACGTCTGTGCGCGCTGACGGGGCCGGGGAACGCACGGCACTCTGAAACATCTGTCACAGAGTGCAAGGCAAATCCCACGCACTCTCACCCCTTCGATCCCTGCCGTTTGCCGGGCTACCATTGTGCCGGGTACCGGATGGTACCTTGACATCACTGTGGAGCGGCTTCCAAGCTCTCGGAGGTCTTCAGGACGAAGTGGAGTGCGGGAACCCTCGCCGCCACGTGCAGTTGTAGCCTACAGTTGCTGAAAGGGGGGTGGCTGCTGCGTCGAGAAGCAGGGCTGGACTTAGGATCCTAGGACCGATGATGGTGACCGACGTTGGAAGGAGTGGACCACAGGGCGGAGGGAAATTACCCGATCGATCGACGCGACAGGCGGACAGGAGCAGGATCGCGCAGGAGCGTGCCGGACCAAGGCCCCAGACCCGTCTCAGTCAGTGGGCCAGACCTCTTCTAGCGCCGGGCGCCAGGCGTGCCTCGTACCCCCCCTGGGCTGGTATTAGCTTGCGCCTTGGCGCTCCTCCTGGACCTCATCAGTGGTTGTCGAGCCGCAAGCCGCAAGCCATAGGGTCCAGACACGACGCTCACGGGCTCACCGGCGCTCACCACTGGCTGGTACTGGCTGCTGCAGAGAGGGTGACGTAAATACCGTGGTCGTGGTCACCACCTTCACCACTCATCGCTCCCTGGCGACGGCGACGACCTGAACTGCTCCTGCTCCCACCCACTCTGACCTACTCCCACACGAGACCGATCTCGCATCTTGCCCACACGAACCACTCGCACGCACGCACGCACGCACCTCACGCACCACACGACCGGGCAGGAACGCACCGCCTGAATTGCTGATTCACCCCGTACCACAGTACCGCCCACCGACAACAACAGCGTCGCCAGCTCTTGTCACCTGTCGCCCGCTCGACCGCTCCTCGCCCCCCTGACCAAACTGGGGACTGAGGGATCTCCTGATCTCATCTCGTCCAGGTCGAGTCCTGATTCCGGTTTCGGAACCATAATCTCTGACAGCGCTGTGCCGCAGCCGCGTTCCACACCCCCCATCACCCAGCACTACAGCACCCAGTGCAAGCCGACCCCGAGCCGTCTGTTCCCATTCATTCATTATTAACGCGCCGCATCATCATCGTCTCAACGTCACAACCTCCTCATTCCTCATCATCATATCGTTGCTGGTCTCTGATCTGATCAAACCAGCCCTCCCCATCACCCCACGACGAGACCGACTCGCTCTCGCCCCCCTCGACTCCGACTTGCGCTCGTCGCTGCTCTCCTCGCCGTCGCCGTCTTCACCCTCACCACGCTTGTCGACATGCCGTCCTTCAGCGCGCTCAAGAACAAGCTGCAGGGCGTGCTTTCGGACGAGAAGGCCCCTCCCCCTGTCCCCGGCAACAAGCCCGTGAACAACGCCCCCGGTACCCCCATGGCGGACGACGACTGCGAGTGTCCCCCTTCCGGAGGCGGCAGCAGCAAGGTCCTCGGTGTCCCCAAGTACCCCGATCTGCCGCTGATGCCGACGTCGCACGAGCCTCTCAACAACAAGGCCGTCGAGCGCCTCAAGGCTCTCTGCGACAAGGCGCCTAAGAGCGGCGAGACCTACACCATCACCAACTCGCCCATCACTTGCCCCGTCGGCAAGCACTATCTCTACACTCTGAAACCCTACTGGTGGGAGGTGAAGCCGGGGTGCTGGGGTAAGTCTGCGCAGGTCCTGAGCTAATTCTTCGTGACATGTAGCTGACAATACTCAGAGCAGCGCGACGGACAGAGGAACCCTCGTGAGTTCATTTGCTCACAGTCTAGAGCTCTATAATTGTTTCCTGGGAGCTGACGACAGTGTGTGACAAGCCGCAGGGTCAGAAGCAGCTCCAGGGCTTTGCCCAGGCGATCTACCAGATGGCCTACGGATGCAAGTACATCGGCGACCAGAGCTACAAGGATTATGCGGACAAGCTCATCAACGTCTTCTTCCTCGACCCTGACACGCGCATGGACCCCGCCGTCAAGTACGCGCAGAGCAAGCCTGGTGCTGAGCCTGACGGAAACGAGCTCTTCGTTGTTGCAGTGAGTACTTTGGAACGTCTCCCCTCCACCTCTCCCCTATCTCGGGCCGGGGTCCGGCAAGCCAAGCCGGTCCAGTCCCTTCTGGGGCGTCTGGAAGGCCTAGCCCGCATTCCACCGTGCGTTGCCGGTGCAGCAGTTACCCCTCGACAAGACAGCCCAGACCAAAGTCCAAGAACGGGCTGGACTTGTGGAACCATGCGGTGCGCATAGCTGAGCGAGCCGCGCGGGCGCTGCTAAGATCCTGCCATATGGTGGTAGCCTGGCTTGCGCTGTCTGTGCCGTCCGAGGTGACTGTGCCAAGATCCCGCAGTCCGCACAGACTCGAGTTGGCGAGCCGTGGTCCAGATCAGGTTGTCCGTCGGGCATGTCCGTCGCCACTCCTATGGTCTGCGCCACTCGAGTGCAGGTCACGTCTGGGGAGGTGGCGGGCCCCGCGAGTCGAGACTATCGCAGACACCGACACTAAGCTGGGACCTGTTCATAGTTGAGCTGACAGCCAGGACCGCTACATGATTCTCGTCTCCCAGGCGCTCCGCCAAGTGCCGTGCGAGAAGTACGACGGAGTTCTCCGCGACTGGTTCAAGCAGCACGCCGACTTCTTCATGAATAGCCCACAGGGCAAGAGCGCTGCGACGTACCCGAACAACGTCGGCATGTGGTATGCTGCTGGAGTGAGTGACCTCTTCCTGATCTTCTCATATTCCAGTTTCCGCCGCTACCAGCTTAACTGACCTCAGCTCGCTACGCACCTCGCGTACGCGGACCCCGGGCAGGCGACGACGTACGCCCGCCAGGCGATGAGCCAGCAGATGGCGCGCACGCCGTCCGAGTTCTTCGCGCACGAGCTCAAGCGTACCCGCCCGCGACACTACGTCCTCTTCGCGCTCGAGGCTATCTTCATCCTCGCGGGCGAGATTAGCGGCGACCCCGCCCAGCCCCCGCCGCCCGAAGTGTGCCAGTGGCTCGCGAGCTTGGTGCAGTACGCGCGCTCGGTTCGCCCCGGAGCCATGGAGGCGGAGCGCGAGGCCGACAACCGTTACCAGCCCGAGATTGCTTGGTTCGACCGCCAGCTCGCGCGCTGGACGGGCAAACAGGTCTCTGACGCTGACCCCGACGGAAGCGGATGGGAGGGAGGATGGAACCAGAAGAGCAAGCTTGCTTGGCAGATGATCTAAGCGGCGGGCGAGCAGCAAGCGACAGCGAGCTTGCGAGCTTCCTGCGCTTCCATTTCTGCCCCGCCGGATAGCTCGTCCGAACGAGCCAGTCATCTATCGGGCCGCATGCCCAGCTCCCCAACAACCCACCGACACCAGCAGTCCAATCCCACAGACTCACCAATACCCACAAAAGTCAAACCACCGCTCCCTGCAGGCAGCAGGGGAGCATGTGCAGTCTCCGAAGCAGACCCTCGCAGTTCCGGACCTCACAGTGACATATAGGACACACATCTCATCACCCAGCTCAAGGCGACCCAGGCGCCGATCTATTGTTCCATATACGTAGTACCAAGTATACATACATAGCCCCGTGCCTATTTGCGCGCCGCCACTCTCATGCATGTGTGATTCCACGACTTCCCCCTGGTTTCTTTTGTTCTGTCGGTCCTGCCTGGCGTCGCAGAAGGGGCTCAGCGGCTCTGGTGGGTGGACGTCAAAAGTGGAGGTCCAGGTCGAGGGATGGAGCCGGTCACGTGATGCAGTATGGGGATTCTCCGAAATAGCCGAGGGTTGTGGCTGCCCTTCCGCTTCGTCTCGCGTGCGCACTCAGGGCGGGCGGGGCTCGGAGGTACGGCGGCGGCTGGAGTCAGAAAAGTCAGCGACATCTTGGTGTTGCGGTGCATCTTGTATCTAATCAACATCTAGCTTTCTTGCATCGACACCTGGCCGTCTTTTTCGCCTCGTTTTCCCGTCTCGTTCTACCCGATCTCGCGCAGTCTTTCGCTCCGGTCTACATCAGCGCTTCTCGTAGCGTCCTCCCTTTCTCCCTCAACTTTTCCCCGACCTCCACCACTTCGATCAATATGGTGAGTCTTTGCCGCCCACCGCACACGACTGGGATGAGGATGGAAGGAGGAGCCTTTTTGCAGTGAAGGGGCATGGAAAGGAAGCTGGAAGAGAAAGGAGGCAAGACTGCGGGCTGTGCTCGGAGAGCCGGGGCTGAGCAAGCTCCGACGTCCGGTCGAGCGCTTGTCCGTTCTGCTCTTCCGTGAACGTGAAGACAGCCTCTACCGTCCCCGGGGCCCTTTGCTGTGGCAAGAGGCGGCCTGGAAACGGGCGACTGGACGATATGTGGAGGATCGAAGAGGTATCCACCGCTTGTGCTCTACCCGGTGACTAGTGAACCCCCTTTTGGATTGGCATCAGCCGGCTCAACGCCGATCTGCAGCTTCCTCCTACCACCCGGCGACTCCAGGCCTTCCCTCCACCTCCTACCTTCATCGTCGTTGCGCCCAGCTCCTCGAACGTTTGGCAAGCTAACCGCAGTCCGCCCCCCGCGCGATCGCGGAGCTCGTCACGAGCAGCATCAGGATATTCGGCAAGGCGATGGCTGCTGCCGGAAAACAAGCAGCGAGGAACGCGCGGCACAAGCCCGACGCCGTTGCTGAGGCTTCGTCTGGTGGCGGCCGCTCCCGCTCCAAGGTCACGAGCCAGCTTGGCATGAGCCTGGAGGAGGCGCACCTTATCCTCAACACGAAGAAGACGGACAACATGGAGACGATCATGGCGGTGAGTATGAGTTCAGAGCAGTGGCGTTCCTGTTGTGGCATGGGCCGGTGTCGAGCCGCTGAGCGACGCACTGAGCTTGCGGAGCCGCGGTCGCTACTTGCTGGCCAGCGTCGCCGTCCCAGCTATGCGTGCACAGAACCCAGCTGACATGCAGAACTACGAGCGCATCTTCAAGGCGAACTCGCCGCCTGAGGCGCCCAAGCCTCCCCCGGCGGTGAAGGAGGCTGTCGGCGCGGCGGCGCAGGCGGCGGCGGCCCAGGCCGCGCGCGCAGCGAAGAAGGCGCCCAAGGGCCCCACGCACTCCCACTACCTCCAGAGCAAGGTGTACCGTGCTCTTGAGAGGATAAAGGCCGAGGCTGCGTCTGAGGGCGCCGCTGTTGAGGGCGCGGCGGCCGAGGCTGCCGCCGCTGAGGGCGCTGCTGCTGAGGCGGCCGCGGAGGGAGCGGCCAAGGCCGAGGCCAAGGCTGCTGAGGGCGCGAAGAAGGACTAAGGAGCTGGAGGAAGGGGTAGAGCCACATCTAGACATGCATTGCATTCACATCTCTGCATTCTGGGAGCGGGAGTGGGAGGAGGAAGCGGTAGCCGGCATTGAGGACAGCGGACAGTCACAACTAACATGCAGGCAAGCGTCGACCACTGGGGACCATTCGGACTTACATCGAGACGTACTCACAACAGCCTTGACGCTCAAAGAGACCAGCACAAGCCAGCGACCAACGTACCGAGAAGTCACCCCAAGGGACCCCCACAATCCCGATGGTGGCCACCTAGGGATTGCTGTCCGAGCCGTCGCGCACATCCTAATCATCCTCAGCGTTCTCCAGACCACCCAACCTCGCTCAAACGGCGCAGTCCGCACTCTGCAAGCCATACCCACGCCGCCGGACGCGTCTCTCGTCCAAAACAGGACGTTCTCGTGGTGTAGTGGTTATCATACTCTCTTAGGGTGATCTAACATCTTGAGCTTCGCCTCCTCGTCTCCTTTCGGGAGTCGGTTTGGGAGTGGCCCCGGGTTCAAATCCCGGCGAGGACCTTTTTGGCCTGCTCTTGATGTGCGGAACGTTGAGGGGTTGTTGGGAGCGAGGCTGGACGGATGGAGACGACGATTGGAGAGGTGGAAAGGGTCGTTGGAAGGGCGAGGGGTGGTCATGTTTCGGTGTGGAGGTGGAGGTGGAGGTTCGGCGTGCCTGAATCTGACCACTGACTGTTTCCTCGATATGCCGCCCGCCCGGAGACCTCCGGCGAGCGTGCACAGGTGAAAGTCTAACGGCGTGGTCAGCAGGGCTCCCGTTGATCCTGCGGCATGACGGAGCTGCATTCGACTATCAGAACATAGAAACGATGAGATGCGGAATACGATCATCGCTGAAGCTTCGGCGAGCATCTACTTTGGCTATGAGTTTTATTGTCGGGCACTTGGACATAGGGCACAGCTCACTACCACTGCCAGCAATGGAGGTACGGCATGGCCTTGTCGCTGGTGAAGCCGTTGTATTCGCAAGTCTCGGGCTGCATAGAGTCTTTCTGGCATTGGCCATGGACGGTTCCGTCGCCATTTTTCTCGAACATGTTGTACGTGTTCGTGCCCTCGATTCGCCACAGGTCCATCCAAGCGGCATTCTCCTTTTGCAGATAGGCATAGCCGGACGGGAACCGGCCATCCCACTTGAAGTGTTGCAGCCCCTCGCATTGGCCGAGATCGCACCAGTTGTGCCACCCGTTGCACATGTAGTAGGTCGTCCCGTGGCTTCCCGGGGGGTAAGATATGAGGCGCTCGTAGGAGCTGATGGTGAAATCGCCGGGCCAGCCCCAGAGCCAGGCATTGACTGAGCAGGCGAAGAAAAGCAAAAGGGAGGTTGAGTACAGCATGGGTTGAGCGGAGGCTGTGGTGTTTTGTGGTCAGTTCATGATGTTGGCAGTAGTAGCGGCTGGGCAGCCCAGGCCGTCTCGGAAACTGCCGCCACAGTCACCACATCGACTCACAAAGTAGGTGGTGAGACCTACACGGAAGAGATACTCTAGTCAAGTGGGAGCCAGGTCTCTTTAGTACCATTCGCTGATCGGAAACAGCCACAACCGCCCACTTTGCTCCAGGTTCATCAGTGTAGGAACTACTCACTCTTGGGGCGGTAAATCACCGCGCCGGCATGAATTGCACGCCTCATCCCATTACATGGCACATGCATAGCCCTGAGCCGTCACATGTCATAGTCAATTGATAACTGTTGGTGCAGGGGGTGAGAGTGTTGTGCAGCCATTGGCGGATGACCTTGACCCGTGGCAGCGCCGCTCCGCATGGGACATTGGGAGCGACGCCGAATGTGGAGATCGGAGCTTGGCAGGCACGTCGGCGACGGAACGGCGCCGATGGTTTGCAGTGCTGCCTCCAGCGTCCAATGGGTGTGGCGACTGTCTACCGCCACATGCGACCTGGCCTGCAAAGCCGCTGGGGAGGAGATGCCAAGCACGAGCTCGATTCAGATACGGCAGCCGAGAGGTAAGCAGCGGGTGACTGGGGCCCAATCGCAAAGGATCACCATCCTGATGGCGGAGCGTCTGGTAACGGAGCCGCTTCTGCATATGTATGGCTGTCGGTCTGATTGCTTTGATTGCCAACACCGAAAACAGCAAAAAAAGCATTGCGTGCATTGATCTGAAGCGAGTTACGAGTAACTTAAAACTGTTTGCAGTGAAGCCTGGGCATTACCTGCTCCCACCAGTCATACGGCCCATCGACCTTCTGCTTACACCAGTGAATGCCAAGGCGTCCGTCGCATTCGCCCTGCTTCGTACCGTCGCCACCGTGGACGTACAGATCATACTTTCCAGTGCCCGAGTTACGCCACGCGTCGACCCATTCGGCCCCGTCGGCTTGCAGGTAATACGAAGACGGCGAATAGTTGCCCTCCTGATTCAAGACCTGTAGCTCCTCCCATGCTTGGTCGCCTGTGCGCGTGATCTTGCGGCACCAGTCCTCGGCGCCGCCATGGCATACCCAGTTGGTGAGGTGAACTCGGTCTCGGCATACGGGTAAGAGCTCGAGCCCTTTTGGATATGGACTGTAAACTCGTAGGGCCAGCCCCAGAGCTTAGCTGAGGCGGAGGCCGGGAGGAGCAGGACGTGAAGCATGTGGCGGTGTTAGGTGAGTCAGAGGATTTTGCTGTCAGCCTGCAGACGTTCACAGGTCATCGGCTGTAGTTTGAAACTGTCGTGCACTTACCGAGAAATCCTCTGAGAAGCAGATGAAAGATATCCTACGATGGGGATGACAATTTCTTGAGCTGTTATAGCCTTCGCCTTGTTAGTCCATGAACCCATCGAGGCGTCCCTAGCGCCCAAACGGGACTCAGCTGACAGAGCATCAGCACTTCGACGACATCTCTTCTCCTCACTCCGCAACACTTGCCCACTCGATGGCCAGGCTTGGCAGCGGCGCTAGTCGGTCAGCTGATGTGCAGGAGATAGACTTAGGTCTGGACGTGATTCGGCCCAAACGTAGACGCTTTATCAGTTTCGATACGAGCGTATGAGAACGTTCCTGAAAGCAGCGGCAGCGGCGGGCAACGGTGACAAGTTATGGCCGCGTACAGGAAGGACGAGAGTCACACACATTTCCCAGGCAGCGGATCAGTATTTGCCAGGTTAGATGAGATGTTTGTCTGATGCATCATACCCCACCACCGCTCGCTTCCTCTCCAAGCGTGCGCCTAGTTCGCGATCTGCTTCTGCTTCCACTCTCTAAGCAGCTTCGATCCCTCCTGCTCCACGACGTTCCAGATCTCCTCGACATCCTCCCACGTCGTCTTCTGCGCGCCAATAGCGAAGCGGATGCAGTACACCTCGCTCTCGACGGACTTGAGCACCGTCTGGGTCAGCATGACCTCCGGGCGGGAGTTCAGGCGGTCCATGAGCTCAGCGTTGAGCGCGTTCAGTTCGAGGTCCCCAACCTTCGGGTCCGTGATGAGGCGGAAGTCGAGCAGACCCAGAATTGGCGGGGCCACAATCTCGAACGACGCGTTGCGCTTCACGAGTGCCGTGAGCTGCTCGCAGTACTCGATGCCCTGGGATCAGTTAGCGAATGAGAAAAGATCGCAACTGCTTGAAGTACTCACGTTGCGGAGATGTGCCTGCAGACCCTCCACACCGTAACCGCGTAGGACGAACCAGAGCTTGATGCTACGGAATCGTCGGCCGAGGGCCAGCTGCCAGTTGCGGTAGTCGATGACAGCACCAGAGTCACCCTCCTTCGTGCGGAGGTAAGCCTGGGCGTCAGCTGAAGTACTCCTCATAGATTTGTGTCCTTGCCACGGCTAGCAGCTTCTTCCTCAGCTCTGACACTTACGGGCGTGATGTCCAAGGCTTCGGTCAGGTCGCGCCTGTCACGGACGAAGAAGAGCGCTGAGAGTTAGCTATATCGCACAAATCGTAGCTAGGCAATATTCTGTACTCACAACAGTCAAATCCGACCAGACCCCACTTGTGCATGTTGGTGCAGAACGAGTCGGCGTACTTGTTGACCTCGTCGAGGCGGAGAGGCTTCCTCTGCTCGGGGAGGGCGTACGCGACACCGGCCCAGGCAGCGTCGACGTGGAGGAAAGCGGTCGGGTAGTCCTTGACTGGGCCGTCAGCATCCATCGCATCCAGCGGCAGCTACTCACCAACTTCGCCGAGCTCGGCGATGTAGTCGACAGCACCGGAACTCGTCGATCCAACAGTGCCGACGACGAAGAAGGGGATGTAGCCGTTCTTTACGTCCTCCTCGATCGCCTTGCGGAGCACGTCGCCGCGGAACGAGTAGTCGGGCGCGTGGACGGGAAGAGCGCGGCACTGCATGCCGAGGATCAGGGCGGCCTTGGAGCCGACCGAGTGCGTCTGGGTCGAGACGTACATGACGAGGTTCTTCGTGTGCTTCTCGCGCACAGAGAGCGGGACAGCGGTCGGTCCGCCGGCCGTCTGAGGCGTAGCGGTGCCGCTCTCCGTGACGTGGCCCGCGGCACCGTCGTGGCCCAGGCCGTTGAGCGCCTTGGACTCCTGCGAGGCGAGGTAGCGCAGGGCACGCTCGCGCGCGGCAATGGCGGCGGTCAGACACGACTCGGACGCAGAGTTCTGCTGTCAGCTAACTACGACCACGCATACCCAGCTCCGGAGAAGCAAGGAGCCCATTGAAAGTGTTACTCACGCCGATGATGCCACCGCCCTTTCCACCAGAAGTGCGGAACACGGGGTCCAGACCGAGGACCTCAACCATCCAGTCCGTCACGACCTGTTCGAGCTCAGTGCACGCGGGGGAGCACGACCACTGCATGTCAGCTGTCATTCCCGGTTCCGGAAGCATGTGTTCAAATTCCAGCGCCTCCCTCTGGCTGTAGCAAAGTGCGCGCCAGCATACCAGGTCGAAAGGTAAGACTGGCGCCTTGCGGCAACTCACGTTGAAACCGGGGTTCGTAACGGAAGACGAGTACAGGTCACCAAGGATCGACTCGAAAGTGACAACGGAGGGGAAGTATCCGAACCACTTCTGATGCTGCCAGTGTGTGATTCCGGGCATGATGCGGGCCTGGAAGTCGGCCGCGATCTCATTGAACGGCTGTCCCTTGGCGGGCGGAGAGTCTGGCGTTAACTTTCGCTCATTCGCTCACAATGACTCAAGCTGCCTCGAGATGCTCCAGAGTGCGCCAACGTGGAATGAGGTCAAAGGTCAGGAAGCGCAGGGATAGTGGACGAGATCATGGGAAGGAAGACCAGTGACTCACTGGGCAGCTGCTCGAGGAGGTACCCCGGCTTGACCTCGGACTTGACCGGACGCTCGTTCAGCGTCTGGTAATAGTCGCAGATCTGGTCGATGGCGGCATAGCCTGAAAGGTCAACAGTTTGCGAGCCGCATGTCGAGAGATGGGAGACGAGAGCCGAGATGTAGTGACCAGGAAGGCGATCAAAGTCGAGCAAGGTCGAGTCAGCACGGCGCCCACCTCCACCGCCGATCAAACGAACGCACCTGCCTTCCGAAATCTGTTCTGTCAGGCGATTGCTCTTTTAGTACAACTCACTCTTCGATATCCATTTTGCCTCGGATCAGAGATAGTCCAGCGTCGAGATCTCGATGACGCCTGATATGTGATCGACCGCTAGAACGGAAAAACCAAGACGCGTCAGAATAGTGGAGAGATAAGGAGGGGTCCCCAGTTCCACGGAGCGGTGAGGTGCTTGAAACGGTGGGTGGAGGTCGCCAACCTCGGGACGCCCGAGATTCGGAGTCAGACGACAGGTCTACTCAGTTGCCCGACTGTTACCCGGACGCCAGCATGTCGGGACTTACTCATCGGGCGGCCCGAGCGCTGAGCACCTCTTCCGTTGGGACTCCCAACTGCTCTTGACGACGTTCACATGCATATATGTATGATGGCCGGGTACGGCCAGGCGTGGACTATGATACAATGGTGACAGGCAGGGGTTCACGTTATGCGAGCCACGACCGCCAGGTGAAGCCAGTCGCCTGCACTAGCACTCGGCTTTGGCGGCGCGGCTGGATTCAATCCGTGTTAGAAGTGTTGCTGCGCTGGGATAACGCGGATGCGACACGCTTGATGTTGGGCATCGCGCTGCCCATGCCGCTCAGCAGCGGGCTGCCGCGAGGCGACTGCTTCCTCGGGAGCGGAGGCGGGATGTCGCTGGAGCGTCGTGAGGGAGGCGTGATCTCGCCGGGCTGGGACTGAGCAAGCTGGGCGCACATAGCCTTGTACTTGACCAGCTCAGTCTCCATCTCCTCTCTAGCAATCTTGGCCATAACAAGTTCCTTGACTAGATCGACGTGCTCTGTGTTCATAGCCGCGACGCTCGCCTCCAGAGACTTGACCTGCGCGCTGAGATGGCGGTTCGCCGAGCGGAGTCCCTCGACCTCGCGCAGGTGGGCCGTCTGCGCCCGGCACTTCTCCGTCCACTCGCTCTCGTACGCATCAAGCATAAGAGGGGTGCTGGGGTGTCAGCTCTTGGGGCTCTGGCAAAAGCTCAACTTACATTCGCGCATCGTAGGCGTCACGGACGAAGTCGTTTGTGCGCCACTCGCCCTGGGCAGCGGTGGGCTGACCCTCGGTCTCATCCATAACGTGCTCGCCTTCCTTCGCGCGGTAGACCTCGAACAGGTCACCTGACAGATAGTGTAGGATGTCCTCGAACTCGTTGAGTTTAAGAAGCTCGTCCTCCGATCGGCGAAGGAGTGCAAGCGAGAATCGGAACATGGCCTCAGTACCCTCAGCAAGGACGATGTCGAATACGCGGTACACAAGGGCGAGAGGGAATCTGCGGTCAGCTAAGTGTATGGGAGGTGGAGCTCACCGGTACGAGAACAGAGTCATGAACCACTGGCTAGCAAACATGGAGCTCTTGATACCCTTGCGGACGATGTGGTTGTGGAGGAGGGGAAGACAGTCCTCAACGAGGCGATCGAACTGATAAAGACGCAGCTGGAGACCAGGCATCTCGGCAAGGTAGTGCGACCGGAGGTTGTACGAATCCATGAGTCGAACCAAGACGCAGAACGCTTCCTCGTCAGGCATCTGAGGGTCAGTGTAAGCAATAAGAAGGCAACTCACATGAAGCAGAAGCGCTGCGACGACGAACGCAAGGCCCTGGGTGTAGCCGACCTCGCGGTCGTACAACGAGTAAGCCTTGACGACCATGAAGAGGCTCTCCTGTCCAGTTCCGGTGCCTTGGAAGAACTGGTGGTTAGGGAACGTTCGGGCAAGGTCCTTGTGGATCGCCTTCTCGTGCGGCGAAGTGAGCTTGAGTAAAGCCTTGTATGTCTCCTCGAGCTCAGTGTCCTTAGCGCTGGACATGAGTTGCCAAATTGGGCCGCGGATTACGGGAGGGATTCCCTGCTGAATGGCGCGGGAGAGCTCCTTGGGGCGAGTCCGGGCAACTTCCTCGTAGTCCTGCACGACAGCACCCCAGAAGGTCCAGTCGACCTCGTCCTCCTCGCCCGGGGAAGACCCGCGGGCAGCACGATCACGTCGAAGCTCACGGGCGGCGCCCTCCATCTCGTTGCGCACGCGCTCAAAGCCCTCTCGCAAAGCGGTATTGCCACCCGCCTCGCGTGAAATGCGGCGGTCGCGGATTGAGGTTGGAGAGTCGATCTGCTTGAGGATGAACGCAGCCGAGCTGGAGCCGGTGCGGATAGGAGGAGGGGGAGTGGCGTTTGATTGTCCACGGAGAAGACTCGACATGGTGTTGGACATGGTCGTGCGCCAGTTGGCGGCACCGTGACTTCCGGTCTTCTGATGGCCGAGCTGGTGCTGGTGCGGGTCTGCGGGGGTTAGGTTATCCGAGCTGACAGGGGATGTGACCGGAGGGGTAGAAGCCTTATCGCTCGAGGCAGAGTCAGGGGCAGACTCGGAAGTACGAGCCACTGTGGGCAGAGTCACCGAAGGTAATGAGAAACCGCCAAAGGTCTTTGACGCAGACGCGAAGAACGTCGAGACCTTCGGAGTCTCAACCTTGAGAGTGTCCGGCTTGCCCTCAACTGTGGCATTCTCATTAACGGGGCTCTCACTCTTCGCGGCAGCATCCTTGGGGGCGGTAGCTCCGTTCGCTGTCTCCTCAACGGGCTCTTCAGCAGCCTTGCCCTTGCCCTTGACATCGATAGCAGTGGAGACGGTGGGCGACGTGGGAGTGACGGAGGGGCTGACGCGACCGAATAAAGAGTTGAAAGCCGACTTGACAGGCGATGGCTCGGGAGCGAGTGAGGTCGTAGGCGAAGCACTGTCCCCGTTGGGAGTTGCAGATGAGAGGCGGTCGGTGTCGGTGCCTGAAGTGGCCGCAGCCGGGGTAATGTCTTCCTCAGGCGCGTGGGTCACATCAGGTTTGGGCGACTCGACACGCAGTTCAACATTGGGAGACGAAACCACGGCAGGCTCGACCACGGGCGAGGTGGCCACCACGCTGGGGCTCATCTTGATAGGTGAGATAGATCCATTGCTGAGTTTGCGTTCGGGCCCCGGGATGTCGTCCTCGTTGAGTGGGACGCTGTCGAACTCAGTGGGCGTGTCGGGTGTCTCGCTCTTGATCGAAGGGCTTGGTTCCAGCTTCGTGTTCACAATGCTTGGGCTCAAGGTCGAGACAAAGCTCTCTGTGTCACTCTTCGATGCCGGGTCCGCGTCAGCGGGGGCCAGTGCGTCCGATGCCGTAGCACCTGCCGAGCCGGAACGCGTCATGGCCGTACCGTTGGATTTGACGGACAGAGAGCCTCCACTCAGGCGATTACCATTCTTCGACTTGAAGGATTTGGGGTCGACCGATTTGAACGAGTTGGGCGAGGTGCTGCTGGGCGACTTGCTCAACTTCCCGCCAGGCGAGCTCAGTCCCACACCTGGCCGCGAACCCAGAGGATTGGGCGAGCCTGAGCGGGGAGAAGCTGTACTTATGGTCGGACGCCTCGCATTAAGACGCTTGGGCTGGGCTTTGGCCTTTGCTGCCGGTGCAGTGTCCGGCTTGGTCTCCCAGCGTGCGGCCATGCCTTTAACTTTGCTGGCGTTCGGCTTGGGAGAGGGCGTTTTGGCCGACCTGTCGAGAGAGGTCTTGGGAGTGCCAGCATCGGAGCCAGCAGCATCCAGGCGGTCGTTCTTGGAAGGAGACGACATGTTGCTGGCAGCGCCTGCGAGGTCGCAACAAAGAAGCGGCTCACAAGGTTAGGGGTTGCTGTGGCAGCGAGCTCACAGCTGGGGTGAGAGTGGAGGGGTAGGAGGAGGTCGTGCAGTGGTCGTATCTAGTTGTTCTAACGGTCCAGGTCGTCTGGCGGCACGTTTCGTTGGGTCGTAAGGATCTTGGGGAGAGATTGGGAGGAAACAGACAAGAAAGGAGAGCAAGAGGAAAAGTAGGAAGTCGAGTACTGGAATAAGCGCTGGACTGGCCCTAGACCTTGAAGCGCGAGGGTGGTCTCGCCCTGCGATGGTTCACGATGGATGGCACCTTACGTTGCAGCGGGATCTTATTAATGGGCCAGGTACGACACTCATACTGTCAACACACCTCAATTACAAACGTGTCCTAATCGCGTCGCGTGTGGATTAACCCCAATTCAAACACGTATCACGCGCTCAGCGTGCCCTGTGCTCCCCTGGCTGAGCTTGATCACTCGTCCCTCCGGAGCCCCGCCTGGGGTTTTACCCGATTTTTCCTCAATCCTCAAATCTTGAGCCGCCTGCATCATCGGAGTGTCCTTCCCTGTGTCGCAACATTGCCGTCGACCTCGAATATTGCACCAGTGAGCTCTCTTCAGCCATATCATGAAAGCTGACATCAGTGGTCGCTGATACCCTCTACTATGACCTTCTCGAGGTCCACGTCGAGGCCACTGAGGCCGAGATCAAGAAGGCTTACAAGAAGAAGGCCATGAAGCATCACCCTGTGAGTCAGCAATCGAGTTGCCACCCGCCAGTCATCACCTCGGCAACGAAGCAATGGTGTTACATTGATCCGGACGTCTCTAACAAATCGCAGGATAAGAACCCAGATGACCCGACGGCTCACGAGACTTTCCAGGCGATTGGCCAGGCTTACGAGACATTAATCGACCCTAACGAGGTGAGTTGGAGAAGGTGCAGCTCAGAAGTCAGCTTGCAGCCTGCATGTTGTGCTCTGCCTCTGTCGAGATGCTTTTGAGAGCTCTGCTGCTATTCCGATGGAGCGGTAGAGACTTGCAGAGCTTTGACAGGCGAAGCGGCCGATGCGGCGACCAGCGCGGTGTCTTCCCTGAAGCGAGCTGACGGTGCAGCGAGCAACCTACGACCAGTACGGACCGGAGGGAGCGCCCCGTGGAGGCGGCATGCCGGACGACCTGTTCAACGACATGTTTGGTGGCATGGGTGGCTTCGGCGGCTCGTTCGCCTTCGACCCGGCAGGACCTGGCCCGCGACCTCGGCGAGGACATGTGACGAACATCGAGTACAAGATCTCTCTCGAGGAGGCGTACAAGGGCAAGAAGGTCATCATGATGCTACAGCGCGACCGCATCTGCAAGCACTGCAAAGGGTGAGTGCAGCTGAAATACCTTTCCATGAGCTAACGTCAGACGTGGTGGACGTGAGGGAATGAAGATGAGCAAGTGTGGAAAGTGTGAGGGCAAGGGCATTGTGTTCGCCGACCGTCATGTGAGTGTTTCCAGCTCCTGTCACCGTTCGGGTTTAGCTGATATCAGCTCGCTCCGGGTATCGTTGGCAAGGTCCGCTCACCATGCCCCGACTGCGACGGCACGGGCCAGCACATCCGCGAGAAGGACCGCTGCAAGAAGTGCGAGGGCAAGAAGGTGCGGAAGGAGAAGAAGCGTGTCGAGTTCATGATTGACCCGGGAACGGAAGACGGAGAGCGTATCGCTCTGCGTGGCGAGGGCGACGAGGAGCCAGACGTGCCGCCAGGCGATGTCATCTTCCACATCAACATCGGCGGCCATGGCACCTTCTCCCGCAACCCCATGTACCCGCAGGACCTGCGTGTCATGGTCCCGATCTCGCTGTCCGAGGCGCTGCTCGGCATGAACCGTGTCGTCGTGAAGCACCTCGACGGACGAGGCATCCGCATCGTGAGCCAGCGCGGCGAGCGTGTCATCAAGCACGGCGATGAGGCGAGGATACGCGGTGAGGGTATGCCCATCCGCGGCGGAGGGAAGGGTGACCTCGTCATCAAGTTTGAGGTGCAGATGCCCGGCCCGTCATGGGCCTCCCGCCAGGACGGGAACAACGTCCAGCTTCCGGGGCCGCTGGACGACATCGCGCTCGACGAGGGCGCCGAGTTTGTCGAGCGGTATCTCTCATAGAACAGTTAGATGGTGTAGATCAAATTACATATGTATTGGTACATAGTCTAGAGCCTCTTCTCGCTGCCACATCATGCGTCGTAATCCTCGTCGACCTCGCGCTCCGGCTCTGCGACGACCTCCTCCATCTCCTCGTCCTCGCCATCCGCCTCTTCTTCACCATCCGCGTCACCCTGCGGCTCCTCCTCATCGCCGTCGGCGTCATCATCGCTCTCGCTCTCAGAGTCGGAGCGCAGGTCGTCGTCGCTGAGCGCCGCCGTCTCCGGAACAAGGTCGAACGTAACCTCCGTCAGACGCTGAGCGGGCGGAGGAAGACGAACGACCTCGAAAGATTCGGGGAGCGCCGGCAAAGGTTGGCTGTTCAGCTCGTGCGCGAGGTTCACGAGGTACTATAGGTCAGCTGACGACCCATCCTGACAGCTGAGCGTGACTTACATCTCTCGGAGGCGCCTCGACGAACTCGTGCCGCCGTCGGAGCTGAATAGCAAGCTCGACATCCTCCTTCTCAATCTTGCCTGGGCCTGGTCGCGCAGCGTGATCGGCGAGAGCCTGCGCCTGCTGCAGAACGTCACCAGTGTATCCTGGCTGTCAGCTAACGATCACCATCCAAGTAGCGCGGCCCCTCGAACTTACGGTACGCAAAGTCGAGCAGCTGGTGGATCACGCGCTCGTCCGCGTCCTGGATGCCCTTTGACGCCAGGATCAGTGCGAGCAATCGGCCATCGCGCGGGACTGGCATCAGCTTGCAGTTCGGTATCCGAACAGCTATGCTCATGCGGGCTCACTGGTCTTGGACGCGTTCGTCATTGTGGATGGTGCGGCCGACATCAACGGAGACAAGCTGAAAGATGAGCACACCAACAAAGCGAGCGTTCGCCGTTGTCACGGGAGCTCCCCTGGGACGATATTAGCCTTCCCACGTGGGTTTTCTGATTGTTGGGCGTAATCAAGTACCTAATCATCATTATACGCGGACCCAGATCAATTTGCCACCCAGGGCACTCGTTTTCGAACGTCCAAAGAGTTTCAACGAGTTACTACATGCTCGATCCACCCTCGATATCGGTCACTTGCTCCCCGCAATCCGAACACTCTCGACTTCGAAAAGCATCTCGCACTTAACGCAGCTCAGGACAACGTCTGAAAATACGACCTTGAACATCGCGTTCCGCATAAAAGACACCTTCCTCCCACCTCGGCCCGACCTTCCCTGCACGACCTTCCTCGCCCATTCCCCGTCACCATGATCGCGCAGAACTCGCAGGCCGAGCTGCATCTCCTCGCTGTGTCTGCGATCGTGCGCGAGCTGATTGAGACGCACGAGGCTGCCTCTTCATCCACCGACCCGGTCAAGGCGCCCGACCTCTTCTCGCTGCGCAACAAGTACTCCCGCAAGTACAAGCTGAGTGCGACTCCGCGTCTGACCGATGTGCTCGCCGCGGTTCCGGATGAGTGGAAGGACAGGCTTAGGGGCTGGCTGCGCGCCAAGCCCGTGCGAACAGCGAGTGGTGTCGCCGTCGTCGCGGTCATGTGCAAGCCGCACCGCTGCCCGCACGTAGCTATGACGGGCAACATCTGCGTGTACTGTCCCGGTGGCCCCGACTCGGACTTTGAGTACTCGACCCAGTCGTACACGGGCTACGAGCCGACATCGATGCGTGCTATCCGAGGACGGTACGATCCCTACGACCAGGCGCGGGGGCGTGTCGACCAGCTCCGCTCGCTCGGCCACTCGGTCGACAAGGTCGAGATCATCATCATGGGCGGCACGTTCATGAGCATGCCTGAGGACTACCGACACCGGTTCATTGCAGGGCTGCACAACGCTCTGTCGGGGGCGACTGCGGAGGATGTGGACGAGGCGGTCCGTTTCTCGGAGCAAGGACGCACCAAGTGTGTCGGTATCACGATCGAGACGCGCCCTGACTATTGCCTCAAGCCGCATCTGTCCCAGATGCTGCGGTACGGATGCACGCGACTGGAGATTGGTGTGCAGAGCGTGTATGAGGACGTTGCGCGCGACACGAACCGTGGACACACTGTGCGCGCTGTCTCCGAGTCGTTCCACATGTCCAAGGACGCTGGATACAAGATCGTCGCCCACATGATGCCCGACCTTCCCAACTGTGGCGTCGAGAGGGATATCTGGCAGTTCCAAGAGTTCTTCGAGAATCCCGCTTTCCGTTCCGACGGCCTCAAGCTGTACCCCACCCTCGTCATCCGCGGTACGGGACTGTACGAGCTCTGGCGCACGGGCAAGTACAAGAACTACCCGCCCAACCAGCTCGTCGATATTGTCGCGCGTATCATGGCCCTGGTCCCGCCTTGGACCCGTGTCTACCGAGTGCAACGGTGAGTACTGAATCTTCATTGCTACATGCGTGTACGTGCTCTAGCTGACCCCAGTGATATCCCGATGCCGCTCGTCTCCTCCGGCGTCGAGAACGGCAACCTCCGTGAGCTGGCTCTGGCCCGTATGCGCGACTTTGGTGCCGAGTGCCGCGACGTACGCTACCGCGAGGTCGGCCTGCACGAAATCCACAACCGCATCCGGCCGCAGGACCTCGAGCTGCTCCGTCGCGACTACACCGCGAACGGGGGCTGGGAGACGTTCCTCTCGTACGAGGACCCGGAGCAGGACATTCTCGTCGGTCTTCTGCGTCTGCGCAAGTGTTCCGAGGAGGGCACGTTCCGTAAGGAGCTCGTCGGCATGCCTGGAGGCTGCTCGCTCGTGCGCGAGCTGCATGTCTACGGCACCGCCGCGCCCGTGCATAGTCGCGATCCGAAAAAGTTCCAGCACCAGGGTATCGGCACGCTGCTGATGGAGGAGGCAGAGAGGATTGCGCGCGACGAGCACGGCAGCACGCGCATTGCGGTCATTTCGGGCGTCGGCACGAGGGACTACTACAGGAGGTTTGGCTACTGGCTCGACGGACCGTACATGGTCAAGGACTTGTAAGATAGATAGATGCAACGTTGGGTTCTCGCAGGCAAACAAACATGCATGCAGCAGAGGCCCAGGCAGTATGGCTGCCACTCGGAATGGGCGCATGCTGCGGAAGCGCGCAGCTAACGTAGGCCGGGGCTTGATGGAGGTTCGGTCGCGACCTGGATTCGTCACCATTGGGCTTGGGTGTTGCCACTTACTGCCCAAACAACAATTCGACAGCCACCACACCATAGAGGACACCCCCGACTCCACTCCCCACTGCAACCACACCTGAGAGCTTCGATCGGGCATCGCCATCACTCTAGGATGTGACCTGAGCATCAATGACACTCCGCCCACATCCTGGAGTGGTGACCATGCCTGAGCGAGACTCATTGGCAAGGTCACACCCCCCAGACCGAGGGTTGATCTCTAGTCTGGTTGGTCGACAAGAGTTGAATCTCGACGACATACCCGATCAACCTCAGAGACTGAGACATGGGCAGCATTGGCACGTCTGGTCCAGACAAGCTGGAGACCAGAGCAACCAGGCCCAGACCAGCTGGGGACCGGCGCAAGTTGTACACTCAGACCAGACTCGCTGGACTTATTAGATCAACTTGTTCCAGATTCGTTCGTGTATCGGGGCCGAGCGCGCTGGTGCCTACCCAGTCTGGAGGTAGTCATTGCCAAAGCTGGGGGGTGTATCCGACCGGCACCGGCGCGCAGATCTTGCGCACGTCGCGACGATGTACCTGTATGTTAGCTTCGGGAAGTTACTTACTTAGAAGGTGCTAGCCTCCTCCTGCTGCTGCCAAGCGTTCACAACCTCGATCAACTCATCAACAGAGCCACCGGCAAAATCAGCGTAGGCGAGTCGGTGGCGAACTTCGTCGGCGATCAGGCAGGTGGCAGGGCGGAAGGTGGGGTCGGGCGTGCAGCAGCGAACGATGAGGTCTTCGATGAGGAACGCGACGGGGTCGGCGGGCGAGGCGACGCCAGTGAACCACTCGTCAGTGCATCCCAGCGTCATCTTCTCCTCCCAGTTGCCCTGAGCCATGTCCCACCATCCCATCCCAACGTAGAGCTCGTGAAGCGTCGCGCCGAGTGAGTAAACGTCAGCAAGCATTCCCCAACCCTCTCCGCCGAAGTCGAAGATCTCCGGAGCCATGAACTGAGGAGTGCCGATTTGTTCCGTGAGAGCATCGCCGTCGATAGGAACATTCCTGCACAGGCCGAGGTCAGCAATCACGGGGAACGGTCGGCCGTCGCGAATCGTCACGAGAATGTTCTCCGTCTTGATGTCGGCGTGGACGATGTCGAGGCGGTGGAATTGCTCGAGTGTGAAGGCGAGGTCGGAGAAGATGCGAAGCTTGGTGTCGTTGTCAAGGCCGTACGTCCGCATGTAGTTGAGGAGGTCGCCGTCGGCGTAGAAGTCGTAGACCGAGAAAAGACCGAGCTCGTTCCAGCTGTACTCGTTGACGAGGGCGACGCGATCTGCGAACTTCATGTCAGCGTTCTTGAGCTTGTCCGAAGTCTTGATCTCAGTCTTAAAGGAAGCGATACAGCCGGGCCCGTTGCGGTGCATAATCTTCAAGGCGCGGTCCTCCCAGGAGCCGTTGACGAGGGCCACGACGTGGTAAACGGCGCCGAAACCACCCTGACCGAGCTTCTTGACGACGCGAGTCTCGTAGGGCACCGGGTATCCCCAGAGCTCCTGCGCAGAGCGGCCGATCTCGTCGTCAGAGAGCTGGAAAGAGGCGGGGCCGTATTCGCGGAACTTGAGGGGAAGCTCGTCGTCGGGCACGATAACGGTGCTGACGTCAAGCTCGTCGAGGCTGGCGTTAGTAGTACCAGCACAAGTGACCTGGCAGACCTCGGCATCGACGGAGTCCGAGACCTCCGACGCCAAGCTGCGAGAGACACTGGCAGCGGCGAGCTCGACGTCCAGCGCCTGCGACTCGCCGAAAGAGAGAGAGAGGGGCCCACGGGCGGCATTAATGGAGGCGAACGAAACAGAAACAGAAACCGAAGCCGAAACCGAACCAACAGAAGAAAGAGACGAGCCGGAAGCAGAAGACGAGCTAGACGAAACCGAAGAAACCGAAGCAGCGGAGACGAGAGAGTACTCCTCGAAAGGAGGGAGAGGGTAGAGGTAGACGGAGGAGTTGGTCTCCACGTTGTTGAACTTGCCGGTGATCACGGCGTCGGTCTTGGAGGCGGCAAAGGCTGCAGACGCGTCAGTCGCTTCCCAGGACGTATAGCGACAGAGAGGTGGTGAAGGCTACTCGCGGCGACGCTTGGGGTGAAGTTGACGCGCAGACGACCAAACAGTGTTTGCCACCCGTCCACTTGCCGCCCGTTTTCGTCCATCCAGCGTCCTCAGACATCTCCAACGAGCTCCCCAGTTCCGGAGAACCTCCCCAGAAGCCACCGAAGGCGTGGACTCACAGTTAACCTTGCCAGCCAGCTGGTCCTCGACCTGGGCCTTGATCGACTGGAAAACGGTAACAAACGAGGTAGACATCTTGGAAAAACTCGAGAACTTGAGAGTTTTGAAGGGGGAAAGTTGGAGATTCTTGATCGGAGGATCTGAGATGAGCGGTTTAGAGGTTCTTACAGCTGAAAAGCCTTGGAAACGGTAAAAGTTGTTGGGAGCGGTGGGAAGAGCAGAGTTGGAGGGAGTTTTCTCATCAGCGAGAATCGCTCTGTTGATATATCTTTCAGACCTGCTCGCTGGGGCCAGTATGTGAGGGGAGCGACGGATGCACAACGCAGAGCTGAGCATGCAGCGGAAGCATCCTCGAAAGCGCTGCCAGCAGCAGCGCAGAGGGGTTTGTTGTGATCGAGCGTAGGTCGCGAGCGCGCCAGGTAGGGTCAGTATTGACGCTAAGGACAGCCGGCTGAGGTTAGCCGTCCACCCTGTGGGTGATGAGAACTGAACCCATCACACACACACGCAACCCAGAATGCAAACACCGCATGCATGCTTGTATTCGTGCAGTGTCGCGCTCATTCATGAATGCAATGCCAATTGAGTGAAGTGCCGAAGACGTAGTGTCGAAGAGGTTGTGTCGAAGGCGTTGTGTCGAAGAGGGGTTGGAAAGTGCTTGACAAGTGTGTGGTTTGCCGCTGACGGATAGGGGCCTCGCCTGAGGCGAGGGGGTTCGTCCATCCTCATAAGTCTCTTGCCTGGCCATCGACATCGCTCTAGAGCTCTCCCGCAGAAGCTGGGTGGTGCATCACGGCTGCGATTGAGCTGCGAGACGCCAACACTGTCGCACCTCGATTGAATGGGTCCTTCCTGTTCCGGTGTGGTAGTTGTCGGACGCTATCGGTCTTGATGTCCTGGCTCGCCTGACCACCGCCCTCAGAGCACGCTATGGGCTCTGCTATCTGCGATGAATGCTTGGCGGTGCACACTAACTATGAGAAGGGCCGACGCTGACGCATGTTGAGTAATCACAAGTGATCCCGTTCTCACCGGATTCGTCGAGCCAGCCGGGCTTCTTCGGTCCTGCTGTCGATTCCGTCGAAGACAGTAGTGGTTCTGAGACCTGTATTGAATACTCGGCGGTGTACACTAGCTGTGAGAAAGAGGTAACGGTGTCATTGGGTGGGCCCTCGCCGACACTTCAAGCACAGCGGCCCTCTTCGGTCCCATGTCGATTGTTCCGCCTCCGTTGTCGAGCACGCCGCCAGATCTGAGACGTGTATTGAATGCTCGGCAGTGCGCTAGCCTTCCGTCGGAGAGCAGAGAAGGGTGGCGACTGGGTGGGTCTCGCCCGCTCTCCCTGGACCTCTTCGCTTTCGTTGTCATTTGTAACGCCTTCACAATCGCAGCGCGCTGTGGGATCGCCCTCTTGAATGCTCGGCGGTGCGCGCTAGCCTTCCGTCGGAGAACAGACGCTGACGCATCGCGAAAGCTCTCTCCGGATTCGTTGCGCTCGTCGGTCCTCTTCAGTGACCCCACCAACGCCTGTAACGCCTTCGCTATCGCAGCGCGCCATGGATCTAGGTCCTGTCATCAACATATACCTGCTTTCCGACGGAGAGCAGACGCCGGCGCATTTGAGTGGGAGGGTGGGTTTTAGCAGGTTGCGGGCGAGCTCCTCGGATCTCTTCTGTCCTGCGCTCGACCTGCGTCCGTTTTGCCACCGCCCTGGCTGCGCGCTACGGGCTATGAAATCTGTTGTGAATATTGGACGGTACACTCTGGCTTTCCGGCGGAGAGCGAACGCTGTCTCAAACACTGTCGCTGTTGCTTCCGCGCGCTAGAGATCAGTGATCCAGTGATCCAGTGATCCTCAGTCCGCCACTGCCGTGATCCGTGATCTCCAGGGATCCCCTCGATGCTACTGATGTCATTAGTATTGTTGTCACTCGCTGGCTTGCAGTGATCCGTGGATCCGGCGTGTGGATGTGATGATGTTGATGTCATGCTGAATGTGTGGTGTGTGAATGGCTTGGTCACTCCTCGTCAGAGCTCTCCTCCTCAGAGCTATCGGCCTCAGAGTCCGTCTCCGCCTGGCGCCTGCGATTGGGGTTCTCGGGCAGTTCATCGCTGTCCTCAGTCATCTGCTGTGATTGCTGCTGCGTGTCAAACGTGGATGGCCTGTGATACCGTTAGTCGAATAACACTGGCGTTGGACTCACCATTCCCCGGTCTTTCGCCAGGTCTTGACCTCCTGGAGGGAGATGACATGTGTCACCTCACCGGCCACACGCGAGTCTGACTGCTCGAACAGCTGCACAAACGCAAACATCCCCCGTGACGCTAGCGTCAACTTGCGGATCTTTGCAGGCAGCTCTACGAGACGCTCAACACCATCCGCGCCGGTAGAATTGAAGTTGTTTGAACCCGTTGGAGCACCCAAGCGAACGATGATAACATCCTTGGGAGCCTCACTCGGGGTGTAGGGAGCGTCCTGGGCCTGCAGGCGGGGCATTGTCTTTGTGTTTGTCGTGGATGGAGCGGAAACAAGATGAATTAAGCTAGCCTCCACTTTTGCGCAACGCACCGTTTATTTGGTTCCGAACGGCCATTGTTGACAAAAGTCCGGTCACCTGGTGTGGCCCTCAACTTCAACATCCGCCACGACCAGCGACGCCTGCCGCAAGCAGCTCCCAGGCAGACATGGGTCAGCATGATCCCTTCAAGACTTGGGGTGATGACCTCTGGTCCAAGCTGGACGACCTGGAGGACTCTGACTGGTGGCAAGACTCTCCCGATGAGCAACAAGAGTTCGAAAACCGTTTCCGCAGCGATAAGCGCGCTGTTACTGGGCTCACTGGTCAATCTGGTGGCGCAGGAACTAACCCTCCCAATCAGTCTCTGAGTGCAAGCCAAGGCCACGACGCTCTTCTACTACACAACCACAGCAGTCCTTCGCGCTCTGTGCCGACCTCTGCATCAGCTCGACCGCCAGCCAACGCGCCTGCGACGCCCCGCGACAGCCGATCCTCCAAAGGACCTCTCTGTGACACGCCTATTGTGGACACACCTCCTATGCCCAAGTCTCTTCCTAGACCGCAACAACATGTTGTTACCTCTGGATCCACGCCCACCGTCTCCACCCGCCCCCCAACTGCCTTTGATACCCCTGACAATGTCCCAACTCCCACGCAGACTCCGTCTGACATGTCCGTCGGGAGGGGAAGGCGGGACGATCCGGCCAGTCCTGCGCCCCTAGGTGACGGCTCTACGCTCAAGAAGGTGGCGTACACCAAGATCACCAACCAGTTCAACGCGTTCGACCTGAAGATCCGCGCTGCGGCGAACAGGGTTGGTCAAGGGCCAGCAAGCAGAGGTCGGGGAAAGGGACGTGGGCGTGCCATTGGGCTTAGGAGTGCTCGATCAACACCCCGCCCAGAGGTTTTCAAAGGCTTGCGCTTTTGTATGCCTCCCGAGGGCCCTCAGTGTGGGACCAAGCATGAATCCAGGTGGACCAAGGTGGGTCTCACAATCGCATCTCGCCCGACTGATTTCAGATAATTGAATATGGTGGATCAGTGGTGATTGAACCCGATACCGCGGTAACGCATGTTATCTGGGACCAAGGGAGCTCAGCATCTGGTCTCGCCAAGAAGCTCGGGCTGCAGACACTGTCAGAACTCCCAGAAGGTACTGTCTGCGTCAAGTGGAGTTGGGTCGTGCAGTGCCAGTTGACCGTGAGTCGTTCTGTTGAGCAAAGTTGACGGGAAGGGCCAAGTTCTGGACGTGACGCCATATTTGACGTTCCCACCCACAACATTCTCAAAGCAGCCAGCTGGGCAAGGACTTCGGAGCCGGATGTCAGACATCACTCAGCAAATCACAGGTTCCACTAAGCGTGGCAAACGGTGCGTGAAGTGCGTGGGAAGGCTAACCTGTCCAGGAAGTACGACTCGTCAGACACAGAGACCGAGTCCTCAGAGCCGTTAACAAAACACATTCAGCGCAGCCACAATGCTTATCAAACATGGGCATACGCGACGAAGTCGGCTCCTAGGAAGGCCGCACCATACGCCTCGACCTCAGCTGCGCCAATCGTAACTGCAGCTCCCAACCCCATCACCAAAGCAATCCGCAGCAATCAAGGGCCCTTAGCCACGAATCATCAGGTCGCAGCAGGACCTGGGTGGCTTCAGCCAGCCAGCGGTGAAGAGGACGCGTTGGACCGCTTGATCACTGGCATCAAGGCCGGAGACCAGGAAGTCGAAGCAGAGGTGCGTTGAATCGCCACCTAAGCTGATTTGCTCCAGACAGACGCCGATAGCGAGGGGGACGACGACGCCAACGATCTGACACGCTACCAAGGCAACCCCAACCCTCGTGCGGACAAGTTCAAATGCGGGCAGCCGAGTGCTGGGAGAAAAGAGGGTCCGAACGAAGCGCTAGCGAAAGAGTTTGACAGACTTTATGCCATCTACAACGCCACCCCCGGCAAAAACGAATTCTCAATCCTTCAGTACTCCCGAGGTAAGCACCTAGGACGGCTTCAACTGACAGACAGTTGCGGGGGTCATCCGCCGTAAGTGGAGTGTGCAGCAATAGTCTCACACTATCAGGTCATCCGGAGCAAATCAAGAGTGGTAGTCAGATTCGCCACCTGCGGTTCGTTGGCGAGTCCATGGCCAAGCGCGTACGTCACAGGGGTCACAATCGGGCTAATGTGACAGATCGATGAAATCCTGACTGGAGCCAAGGGCCGGCTGTACTTTGAGGACACCGATCAGGCTCGTACGATTGCCAAATTCCAGGACGTTTATGGTATCGGGAGCAGATGTGCTCACGATCTGTACAGCCGCGGCGCGCGCTCCATCGAAGACTTGGATACCAAGGACTTTGGCCTGACAGCTGGCCAGATGGTGCGTAGTTGGAGACTAACGGCAGAGCTGACGCCTACAGATTGGCGTCGCGCTGTATGATGATCTCTGCGCTCGTATCCCAAGGGAGGAGTGCCGACAGTTGTTTGAGATCGTTCGTGACCAAACGCTGTCCTTCGACGATAAGGTCTTTGTCGAGATCATGGGGTCGTATCGACGAGGCGAGGCGAACTCCGGGGACATTGACATTCTCATAACGCGTGACCCCTCGGATGGCAGGACGCACAAGGGGCTTATAGGCAAGGTTGTCGAGGCGCTCTCCTCGAAGGGGTTCATCACACATGCAGTAAGTTTCACCCCCTTCGCACTATCAGCCGCTGACCCCAGCTTGGCGCGCCAAACGACTGGCTCGACCTAGAGTGCAAGTGGATGGGCGTGTGCCGGCTGCCGGGCGGCGTGCACCGGCGCATCGACATCCTCTCCATCCCTTGGGAGCAGAAAGGTGCTGCGCTGCTGTACTTCACCGGCAATGCTATCGTGTGTCGCTCCCTGTGTTGACAGCTAACTCCGTGCAGTTTAATCGCAGTATGCGCCTTTATGCGCGCAAGCGAGGGTACTCGCTCAATCAGCGCGGGCTGTACCGCAACGTGATCCGGAACAGGCAGTCGGAGAAGGTTACCGAGGGAGAAATCGTCGCGTCCCGTACGGAGGAGGAGATTTTCGACATGCTCGAGATCAGATGGCGTCCTCCCCACCTTCGTCGCCCGTAAGCTTGCCTGCGCTGGTCCCCAACCTCCATGTGAAGTTACACTTTCACCTGTATCGATAGTTTCCACCTGTATCTGTGATAAGTTTCATGTGTATATGCTTCAAACGGTGGCTGCGCGTCCGCGAGGACCGGCGCGCTCGGCTCGTTATGGCTCGGTGAGCTCCGATACTGACAGCTGCAGAGCCGCGCGAGCGAGAGTGCGAGTGGCCCCAGAACCAGGCGGGCAGGCGTGTTTCACCCTCGAATCTGAGTACCGACGGCAGACCGGTTGACATGGTTGACGAACGCGAGTGTCGGAAGAAGGTTTCACCCTGGAGCCTCTTGCTGCCACAGTGCACTCAGAACGCACGCAACGGGGACGAGCAAGGTTGTAGTCGTGTGTGTTCTCGCCATGAACAAGTTGGCTTCGAAATGTGTGCTGCGTAAGACACGCCAGTAGACCGCTGCCCGCTTGCCAAGTGGTGTCGCGGGAGATGCAAGGAGCAGACGCCGACTGCGCAACAGTACCAGCTTAATCATAATGTTACCGCATGTGCATGAGCAGTCACCGCTCATGTCGATGCTTTGATGGAACAAGTTTGGCGTTGAGGCATTTTGTTGATCGCCAATGCGCCGCGCAGTCGTCTCGGTGGCATGAACGGTTGCTCTTTTGCGTCTGCGATCTGTACCACACGACTCGCTACGCATCGATGCAGCAGAATGCCAGGAACCAGAGGATTGTTGTGTTCAAGCAGCTGCGCTCCCGAACGTCTGGAACGTCCGGAACGCCCCAAGTCGGCGGACCCCACCATATTCTCAGCATCGTCAGGACTCAGTTACATCCGAGGCGCGTGCATGCTGCATGCTGCATTGGTGCTGACGCAAGCACTCTGCGCCTCTGCATTCCATTTTTGCCCAGGGCATCCAGAACAAGCAGAAAGGAGGCCAAAGGAGGTCTGGCTTATGGTACAGGTACAGATGTGGTCTGGAGTCTCGCTCGCGACGCGGAGGGCGTGAAACTCGCAACAGCAGTCCCAGTGTTCGAGGATTTACGTTCGGCACGCAACCCAAACTCTGCTTGCGATGCTTGCTGTCTGTGCGTCTGACGACGCGGTATGCATGCAGCAAGTGGACCCTGTCTAAGAAGCTTATTGAGGTTTGCGCCGCTTCATTGGCGGACAGGGCGTGTCCCGTAGTGTTTCTACCGTGTTGGATCCAGGCGCAGCCTCGGCCAAGCTTGAGCGTTTTGAGCGAAGAGAGCCGAAATAACGTTATCTCCATTCTGGCATCTGGGACAAGTGAATGAGCAGTGATGGGCGGGAGTGTCGTCGCAAGCATGTTGATCCCACATCCCTGGCTCGCCCTGGCTGGCCTGGCACTTAATCGCGTTCGATCCAGGGCCAAACGTATGGAACCTGGGAAGCGTCAGCTTGGAACACACTGAACTGCAGACAAGGCACACGGGCGAGCCGCACCCGCTGCCGTTAGGTGTTTAAGTGTTTGGCAGACGGAGCTCAGTGGATCAGTGGGGTGAGCGGGGTGAGCGGGGTGCAGATGGCAGCGAGTCTACCCCAGGCAGTCCCGCAACGTCGGACCCCTTGAAACGCTGCCGACATGCAGCTGGGTTTGGCTGTTTCTGAGCATATGGCGGCGGGAACATGGCGGGGCCGGCGGGCTGGCTCCAGGCCGGTGCTGTGCGATGCATGACCCGATCGTTGCAGGCAGACGTTGTCTGCGTATATAAGGACGAAGAGTGCTGTGCATCTCTCCGCATCACAAAACCGTTTCCGTCTAACCACCGTCGCTCTTTGTCGTCTTTCCCCCACATTCATTACTCAGTCGCCATGAAGCTCTTCTCCGTCCTCCCCCTCCTCGCCGCCGCTGTCTCGGCCCAGTTCGTCAACCTGAACGCTCGCGGCGACGTTAACATCAAGACGATCGACAACAAGGTGACCTCCAAGGGTCTCTGCTCGGGCAACGCGCAGGGCGAGTTCTCCTACTCGCCCGAGACGGAGAAGGAGAAGCTCACCTTCAAGATCGACCTTGTCTCGAAGCAGAACCCCGTCAAGCTCGTCGCCCACTACAAGAACGAGGCGACTGGCGAGCACACCGAGGCCACCATCGACTCCTCCAACCCCTCCAACACCGTCGGCGGCGAGGCCGTCAAGGGCCAGAAGGTCGTCGTCACCGTCAAGCCCGAGGGCGCCTCCAACGACGCGTGCGAGTACTCGGTCTCCCTCAACGCCGAGGCCCAGGCTCAGCCTACCTCTACCCAGCAGTGCCCGACCTACTCTGTCAAGCCCACCACTGTCGTCGAGACCGCCACCTCCACCGTCACCGTCCCCGGCACCCAGCCCACCGGCGACGTCTGTCTCTGTGACTGTGACGTCGAGGGCGCCAAGCCCCTCCCCAAGATCGAGCTCTAAGCAGCATGCGCAAAGCGTGAGCACCACCTTCTCGATCAGTAGACTCCCCTTAGTCCAGGATAATCCAAAGTACATTATGAATAGTGTTCTGCACTGTAGCCCATAACTACAACTTTTAATGACTGGCTTTGGTAGATCTGAGCTGCGGTAAGTGATGGGCTGGTGAGCATGGAGAGCTTGCAGAGCATGGCCCACCATGCCCAGGCGAATAGCAGGGCGGAGCGCGCGGACGGAGAGATATCTCGGCGAATTCGTTTCAGCCCGGGGCGGGACGTTCCCTGCCGCAGGAACACAGGGTTGCCGGCCCTCGGGATCCCTGGACTGGTCCTCAGAGCGATACAGACCTCGTCAAACCTTAGCGCTTGAATGGCTCCCGAGAGGATACGGACACGTGCTGAACAGTCAAGAGGTGTCAATGACTCAAAAGGCATGCCGTAGCTCACGTCAGAGGGGTGTCCCATTATTCAAGTGATGTAGAACGATGTGTCTGACGGAGGCTAATGGCTGCTGCGCAGGGGATTGATGGGTCAAGTCAAGTGGACTGGGTCAGTCCCGAGCTCGCGAGACTGAGGGCATGCGTATGTTTGGGCCGGTAGGCTGCGATAGCGCTCGCGGAACGCTCGGATCAGCATTCACAACTGATCTCTTCCTCCTGCAAAGTCACTGACGTCGATCTCGTGTCCCAGCTAGCAAGCGCCACCGTCACGCTCGCCGCTCAGCTCGAACGAGTTTAGACAATGCATCTTAGTATGTACATGTCGAGATATGTAAGCTAATACAACGGTGCTATGATACTGCCAAGAGGACCAAGAAGGTGAGGCGTCAAGAGGGCATGAGAGTCATTTCGTGTCGTGCGAAAGGGGTTTGGTGAACGAGAGCCTGCGCTGCGCGACGGTGCCGGGCTTGATGTTCGGCGAGGAAATGTACGACCTGTGCGGCTGGAGACTGTGTGCTCCGTCCGTCCCAGCGCGCGCACGACCCTTAGCCTTTGGCGTCGCAGGGGTTGTAGGGCGCGAGGTCCGGCTCATCGACTCTGCCCGCTGGTGCGTGTACGTGCTCGCGGCTGATCCGGGGCGAGAAGACACCGAACCCGAGCGCCCGTGGTCGAACCGTGGGATACGGCTTCGCGCCGGCGTATGCGGACCCGGATGTGCGGCTTGCGGCGTATGTGTCGCAGGCGAAGCTGGTCGCAAGTATGCGGGAGGCTCGAGCGGCGTACCCGGTGCAGCGAGCTTCGGGCGCGAGGAACCCGACCATGTGCCGTGAACCGGTGTGGCTGGGTGCGATGCGTCGGAGGAGCTCAGCGATCCGAACTCGAAAGTTCCTCCAAAGCTCGATCGCACTGATAACTGATCGCGCTGGTCGGTCGCCGCCAGTTCGCCGAGCGTCGGTGACGGTGGGCGCTGAATCCACTTGTTCGATCCCACACGCTCGCGTCGCCATGGCAGAGGGGGCGCAGTACCACTACCGTACAGCGTAGGCGCCGGCATCGGCTTGCCCGGACGCGGGCTCTTAGACAGGGGCGATCCGTGGTAAGACGGAATGCGGGAATGTGTGAATGGGCTGCTGCCCGCGCTGTGTGTGTTTGCACTTGCGGTTGGAACTGGCGTGGAGTGTCGGGGACCATCGCGCGCGAATTTCTTCGCGGGAGGCGTTAATGTCGCAGGAAGAGAGGTACGGTTACGCGCCAGACCGGACACTGAAGACCGGCGGGGCGTGCGCCCATCGTCTATCCATGGCGAGAACAAGTCACTGAGTGGCTGGCCTTCTGATGCGGAAGACGTCGCAGAGTTGGGCGTGACAGACAACAGAGGAAGCGGCGTTGGCTCGGGGGGTGGCAAAGTCGGCTGCGAGTGTAATGCCCGTTGCCCATCGTTTATGAGGCTCTGGATGCGCCGCGTCATGTCGTCCAGCCGTAAGCTCATCTCCTCATCCTCCGACTCTCCTTCTTCCTCAATCGGCTCTGGCGCCGCACGCTTGTTAGACCTGTGTGGCGTCTGGCCCGGTGTCAGAGACAAGAATGTCGGGCTGGGTAGGGATGTTTCAGGCGATGAAGCGCGTGTGGACGATGGCTGGGTTGGGGGACTGAGCAATGCAAGCTCCTGCTGTCTCGTTGCGATGATGAGTTCGGCGATGCTCGGACGCTTGATCCTACGCTTGCGTCGTCTTCGCGACATGGTCACACTGGGTGCAGGTGAGCTGGTGATCGTGCTGACCCCATCTGCGATGGTGTCATACGCGGGTGGCGGCTCCGAATGATCGGACTGCACTAGCCGGTCGTCGCTCTTGCTAGTCTCGCCACCGTGCATGTCGTCATCGTCGTCGCCTTCCTCGTCGTCCTCGTGTGATCTCCATCCGCTCCAGAGTCGATACGCAGTTCTGATGTCAGTTACGAAGAATCGAAGAACTCACAGTCCGACGGCGGCACCAAAGACGGTTGCGCTCACGGCGCTGTTAACTAAGGACGCTGCCCATCCCTGTCGCTGCTTGCCGCGCGTCAAGTGCTTGTCGATGTCGTTCATGGCTGCTCGTTCCGCAGAAACGTACACTGGATGTTAGCTCATGATCATGCGCTCGCCTGCTTACGAGAGGAGAGCTCGTGCTCTGCGTGCGGGTGACCACCGAGCGTCGCTTGTTCCGCGAGACCGGACTTGCCGCCGACAGCACCGAGAGTGACGCCGGGATCGGGGACTTGCCAGCCGTCACCAGGCGGGGCTGACTGAGAAGATTCGGAGATGCCGGATGAGGATGTGCGCGACACTCGCGACGGGGGTGCCGTCATGGTGAGGTTGACGCTGAGCGCGCCAATGGTAAATGACCGCCGAGTGGTCGCGATGGAGTAGGCCGCGAACTCAACTCGGCGGTCCCGTGTCCTGGATCTATGCTTGAATGCTGGACTCGTGCAGTGCGCCTGGGCCCTCTCGTGCCATGTGGCCTGGTCACAATAAACAGTTAGGCGCAGAACCAGGAGGATTCAGGCGTGCGGGAGCAATTTTGTGGTGTCGGCGCGCCTGGAGGCAGCTACCGCAGCCCACCGCCCAGGGCCGCGACTGTCGTCATCACCTGGCGTTGCGGTGCTGCGCCGACATCCGACGTGCACTCGTTCGACCTTCCTCTCGCTCACGTCTCATCACAACACTCATTTCTCATCCGCACGACACAGAGTAGACTGCTAGTCCTCTGCCCCTAACTCTTCTCTCAGCATGTCTGCCCCCGAAGTCTTCCAGCTCTCCCTCGGCCCCCTCAGCGGTGTCGCCTTCGGCCCCGACCGCCAGCGTGAGCTACGCTGGTCGCTTTCGAGCTAACTTTGCAGAGGTCGCCGTGTCGCAGAACAACAACGAGGTTCAGATCTACCGCAGGTCGGGTGACAACTGGACACTCGAGGCTACTCTTGCTGAGGTGAGCTAAACAGATCTCGGATTGGAGCTAACATGCAGCACGACAAGCTCATCACTGCCATCTCGTGGGCTCCTCAGACCAACCGCATCGTGACCTGTTCGCAGGACCGAAACGCCTACGTCTGGACACAGGGCGCGGACGGACAGTGGAAGCCCGCTCTCGTTCTTCTCCGCATCAACCGTGCGGCGACCTGCGTGAAGTGGTCTCCGAAGGAGGACAAGTTTGCTGTAGGTTCCGGAGCTCGTGTCATTGCCGTCTGCTCCTTCGACGAGGAGAACAACTGGTGGGTCTCGAAGCACATCAAGAAGCCTCTCCGCTCGACCGTGCTCTCGATTGACTGGCACCCGAACAACGTCCTCCTCGCCGCGGGCACGGCGGACGCGAAGGCTTACGTCTTCTCCGCCTTCATCAAGGGCATCGACGCCAAGCCCGAGCCGACTGTGTGGGGTGACAGGCTGCCTTTCGGCACGATCTGCGGCGAGTTCAAGTCCCCCAACGGAGGATGGGTGCACGACGTTGCGTTCTCGCCAAGCGGCAACGCCCTCGCCTTCGTCGCGCACGACTCGAGCGTCAACGTCGTCTACCCCTCTGGTCCCGGCCAGCCGCCCGCCGCCTTCATCGCGGTCCGTACCGAGACCCTGCCCTACCTCGGCGTCACGTTCGTGAACGAGGGCCAGCTCATCGCGGCTGGCCACGACTGCCAGCCGACCGTCTTCGCCGGCGACGAGAACGGATGGGCCTTCTCGCACTCGCTCGACGACCCCGCCAGCTCGGGCAGCCGCCTCACGCCCCAGCCGACCGGTGCCTCGGCCCGCGGTCCCGGACGTCTCAACAACGAGGCGTTCAACCTCTTCCGCGCTGCCGACTCGCGCGGCCAGAGCTCCGCTGCCCCCACCGCCAAGAGCGGAAGTGTGCCCGGCGCCCCTCAGGTCAATGCCGACGGACACCTCCTCACCGTGCACCAGAACTCGATTACTTGGATCGAGCCCTACGAGTGGGCCCAGAACGGAGACGTCGCCAAGGTTACTACGGCTGGCAAGGACGGACGCCTCGTTATCTGGCCCGTCACTGGAAAGGGAGCTGGCGGCCTTGCCGGCCGCATGGGCAACCTGCACGTCTAGATGTCTGGGTCTAAGTTGGTAGCAGTAGTAAAATAGAAAGGGCTGTCATGCAGATCGATCTGATCGGAAGTAGGAAGCGATTCTAGAGGGACGACGAGGGTCATGCACCGTGCAGCAACAGAGTGGACAACCGCGGGCGCCGATGGCTTCAGACATGTGTTGTGTGATGGTCCAGGACAATGTGCGGTGGTGAGCCACCGCTTGGCACGCACGGATCCCTCCAATCGAGCGAGCGCAGTGCAGCGCCCACGCATGCATGTGTTCGCACCGCCGTCTACCTGCATCCTCATCATCATACTCTACTTGCTCACTAATCATTCACCATGTTCGGCTGGGGCAGCGATGAAGAGGAGGAGCAGTACGCCTCAGACCACTCGTCCCACCACTCGGAGGCCTCCCACCATTCCTCCCACCACTCGTCGCACCATTCGTCTCACCACTCGTCTTCCTCTTCGTCTTCCTCCTCCGACTCAGATGAGGAAGCCCCGTCAGCGGGCGGCAACGCGTTCTCGAGCGCGCTAGGCGGCGCCCTCGGTGGAGCGCTAGGCGGCATGCTCGGCGGCAAGGGTGAGTTGTGCTGATCCTCTCAAAAACTAACAAGCAGCTAACAAGTCTTCCTCCAAACCCAAGGTCGACGTTGCCGACTTGCAAAAGAAGTTCGGAAAGCTCCAGTCCTTCTTCGGCGATGACAAGAAGAAGAACAAGACCAAGGAGTCTGAGCCTTCCTCGTCCTCCGCACCGCCCCCTCAGCAGTCGTACGGTGCCCCTCCCGCTCCCTATGGTGCTCCACCTCAGCAGTATGGCCAGCCTCAGTACGGCAACCAGTACGGTGGATACGGTCAGCAGCCCAGCTACGGACAGCGCGAGGGCCACTACGGCGGCGGTGATCCGTACGGCAGCCAGGGACACCAGCAGCAGGGTCACAACGGCGGTTACCAGCAGCCGCCTTACGGCCAGCAGCAGGGATATGACGGTCAGCAGGGTTATGGACAACAGCCCGGATATGGTCAGCAGTCCTATGGCCAGCAGTCTTATGGCGGCCAGCAGTACGGACAGCAGCAGGGCTACGGCCAGGAGCACGGCACTCGCGCCCACGACGGCTACGGTAGCCAGGGCGGCAACGGCGGCGCTCCCGGTGGTGGCTATAGCGGCGGCCAGGGCGGTTACGGCGGCGGGTACCAGCAGCAGGGCTACGGTGGTAACCCGCCGGGCTCGCGCCGCCGCGCCCTTCTCGTCGGCATCAACTACCCCGGCACCTCCGCCGCGCTGGCAGGCTGCATCAACGACGTGCACAACGTGCGCGAGTTCCTGAGTACGTCTTAGTCCCAACAGCTGGCCATTCAAGGGCTGTAGCTAACTTTCAGCGAAGCACGGATACAACGAGTTCACAATCTTGACGGACGACCAGTCGGATCCCTCTCACATGCCCTCGCACCAGAACATCGTGAACGGCATGCGCTGGCTCGTGAACGGTGTTCAGCCGGGTGACAGACTGTTCTTCCACTAGTTAGCCCACCCTCAGATGTTCCTCTCCCGCGTTTACTAACTGTGCTCAGCTCGGGACACGCGGGACACGGAACCCAGGCCGAAGGACACGACACGCGCACCGAGGCCGACGGCATCAATGAGGGTGAGCTCAATCGTACGGAAGCAAGCTGATAAACAGCGATCTGTCCCGGAGACTACGAGACGGCCGGTGTCATCGTGGACACTGAGTGTAAGTTGCGGAACGGGAAGAATTAGCTGACAACAGTGTGCGTAACTTGTACATGGAAAGGAGCCAGCTAATGTCAGGTACGAGGCCATGGTGCGCCCCCTCCCCGCCGGCGTCAAGCTCACCGCCATCTTCGACTCGTGCCACAGCGGCACGGTGCTGAACCTGCCTTACGCCGTAAGCTCTCCATCCACGGGCAAAGCTGACATCAGTACTCGACCAAGGGCGTCATCAAGGAGCCCAACATGTTCGACAATGCTGGCTCCTCCGCTCTGGACGCAGGCATGCGCTTCATCTCGGGCGACAGCGCCGGCGCCATGATGAGCATGTTCTCGGGCGCCAAGTCCGCCTTTGGCGCCAAGAAGGCCGACGCTTACCTCCGCGAGAACAACACGACCGAGGCAGACGTCACCGTGTGGTCTGGATGCAAGGATGACCAGACTGTGAGCTGTGCGGACCCCGAGGAAGCTGACATGCAGAGCGCCGATGTCCAAAGCGGCCAGGAGCCGACTGGCGCCATGAGTTATGCCTTCATCCGCTCGCTGAAGAACAACGAGCGCCCCTCCTTCAACGAGCTCCTGAACCATGTCCGCGAGGAGATGCACCACGGCGGATACAGCCAGAAGCCGCAGTTCAGTTCTGGAAAGCGTGAGCTGCCCCTTTCAGCTTGAAGCTGACAAACAGCGATCGACACGAACAGCGCCTTCTTCGTGTAGAAGGAGGTGAGCTAACTCCCAGCTCACGGTTAACTGGCGTCAGTTGCGGCTCAGATGTGGGCTACTGTACTTCCACCGTAAGCTGACTTCAGCTGTCCATCAGAACGTAAGCTTCTTATCGGAAAACTCTTCGAGCAAAGCGGCTGCCAGAGGGTTCCACAGGACGAAGTGTAAGCTTTTGGCTCTCGATTGCCCAGCTGACGTCAGTAACGAATGGAACTTGTGAGCTGTTGACATCGCCGCGTGAGCTGACCTCAGTCAGTTCTCCAGCGAGCGAGACGTGAGCTACTCGGCAACCGCTTTGGCTGATGCCAGTGCCCCAGCGTTGAATGTACATATAATTCCTTCATGCATCGTGCAACAGCTTCCTTCTGCCGTCAGCCCTATCCCAGCTTCGGCTCACTCTTCACGTCTAGTAACCGCAGCGGTCGAGCCAGCGCTCGACCTCATTCCTCGTCTTGTCTCCGTACCCGTCCACCTCCTCAATGACCTCGACGCCCTTGCCACCGCGTCCAACACCGTCCTTAGCCGCCGACCCAACCCTCGTCTCGTCCTCAATCCTCTGTCCATCTCCCTTCCTGGCGACAATCAAGATGGGGAAGCGAGGCTCGTACGTGAACTTGGGCCACTTGAAGCCCCCGTCCTTGACCCCATTAGGGCGCGGGTCGTTGTCAGGCGGCGGGTCGACCATAACCAGCCCAGAGGCGGGGTAGGACTCAACATAAGTTTGGGCGACGAGACAGGAGGGGCCAGAAGCAATAACAACGGGAGCGAAGGGGACGGCGAGCAGGCGGATTTGTTGATTCAGCTCGGCAGCAGCGAGCTCAATGTCGCTCTTGTCCTGCTGCTGGTCAGCAGGAGCAGCATCCTGGACGTCAGCTCGAACGGCTGCATTATTTAGTTGTGCCTCTATACCTCACCTGATTGTCACGCGAACCAAACTCGGGCGTCCCGCTCTTCTCAGTGCGCACATCGACATCGATCTCGACGGAAGTATACCCCTTCTCGGCAAACATGGCCGCCCAGTCGCGCCAGTCTTCCTGGCCCCTGGGTCGGCGGGCTGCCTCCTTCCAGTCCACACCGGGAGTTTGGAGGAAGATCAGCGGTGTCGGACTCTCGCGCGCCGCGTAGGGCGAGGCTGGCCGGACGAGGCGCTTTGAACAGGACGTGACGGAGGAAGACCCGGAGCCGGAGGAAGAGAAGAAGCGAGCGGCAAAGATGCCGCTCAGCATCGTGGCGCCTTGCCGGAAACTGACGGGGGACCAGGGCGGCATTGTCGCAACTCTGGTGTTGGGGTACGTGTGCAGAGACAGAAAGCAGGCGGGTGGAGTTCGATCGAATGTCGTGAGTGGAGGGAGGACTGTGTCGGTGTGATGTCATCCTTACTTTCCCACGGTCGGATACGGGAGTGACCATGAGTGAGGCAGTCTGACAAAGGCCAATCAGGCCGACATCATCCCTGCTGCCTTATCTGCCACCTGGCGGTAAGGACTAACCAGCCAGATCCCGTTTGATTCCAGCTACCGTTCTTTTGGTCGCGGCAGTCTGACGTCCAGGGAGGGGTCTGGTCTGTCAGCTCCTCGCTTCCCGACCCTTTCTCTGTCTAAGTCTTAAGCTAAGAGCCTAGTTCCCCATGGGTTTCCTACAGCAATAGGTTGGTGCGGCAGCGCGTAAGCTGTGACTGACAACGTAGACAGGAACGAGGGTGTGCCAACCTCACAGTCTGACATGCAGAGCAGACGCCACGCAGGTGATACTAACAAGGAAATCGTGCGAACACTGTTCCACCAGGACACAAGGGCGACGGTCAGAAGGAATAGAAACATCGCACGGTGGCAAGAAGCAACGCTTGAGCTTACGCCTCACGACGGCTCAGCTTTTGCCTCGCTGTCATCCGTCATACCGACGCCTTGCAGAATGCCGCTGCATTCGCGCTCGGCGAGTAGTACCCGTCCCTTGTCCGCTTTGCCGTCTCGTGATCATCGTTGCTCCGCTTGGTCTCAGAGCCGGGGCTCACGACAAAAGATAGGCGTGCACCTCAGGATCTACGACCCAACGTTCCTCAACTCGTTCCTCACTAGCCTTCTCTAGATCCTCGATTGTGAGAATGTCCGCAGATGGAGAAGTGGGGTAACGCTAGACCTTTGAGTGCAGTGTTCATGGCCGTGAGGCGGAGAGACAAGAGGAAGGTATGCGGAGAATGAGGCAGGGGGCGATCGCGATTCCGGCATTGTGCCTGCATGGCCCTTCCCCAGCAACGTCCGAGACGATCAAGATCTCCCACATCGGCCTCCCGGCGGCGAGAGTCGATCTCGCCGCCGTCGGACTCCTCGGCGGCATGAAGAAGTTGGAAGATCTCAAATCGGCCATCAAACTCTCAAATATCGGCATGCAACTCTCAAATACCACGTTACTTCTTTCAAAATTCTGGTCGCCTGAAAGGCACGACAATACCTCTCTCAAATAGGAACTTGCTTGGTCTCAAATAGAACTCAATTGGACTCAACCCAATATCTCAAACGACACAAGGCAATCTCAAATCCGAGATAACAGTGTCCCGACTCGGCACCCCTGGCCCCGACTCGGACCGTATCGAGCCCGATCCGGAGGTCGTGCAGATCACCACCATCAACCTCGGTCATATCCTCGGTCACGATGAGCACGGCAAGCTCACAGGCGGCCTAGAATGCCATTTCGGGCGTCGCACTCGTGCTTCCGCAGCACAACAATAGCAACATGACCACATGCTGCCCCTGCCCTTCGGACCGAGAGCCGTGGGTCAACTGGGATGTCGGGTCGGGAACACTGAGGTCGGGGGTGTCGGGAAGTGGTCCGACTGGTCGGTTCGGACTATCTGTGGATGAATGGGTACCTAAGCGAAGCAAGACAGGCGAGGTGGGATTGTGGGTATCACACAGCAGACATGAATTGATGGGGGGCTGCTCAGGTCCAACGCCTTTGCATTCGGGGACTATGACTCACACTTGTCCTCTGCGCCTCTGAAAGGCTGAGGTCATCTGCTGCAACTTGCAGACGAAGAGGAGAACTATGGCTCTATGGATGGGAGAGGAAAGGCACCCATTCCCACACCACTGGCATTGCTCTTCTGCCCGATAGGCCCACTCCTTCCAGACTTCCCGAGATGTGCACATGACTGAGCTCTTGCGCATTCCGATTCCCCTCTCCGCTGAAGTGCAGGATGACGACAAAGTCATGGGCCAGGGGGATCCGCAAGGACGCCAGGTGCCAGCCAGGGCACGGGCGATCAACGCCGTGCTTTCAGCCCACTTGCCCCTGTTTTACCACCCAAGCCCCCATATGCATACAGCCCATGCTCTTGTCCAGGTGCCCGCCGCCCCACTCCAACTTGGCTCGTTTACCAGACTCCAGGAATCAGCGGAACACACCCGGTACACCGTTACGAGGCCGACCTGTTCAGCGGTGCATCATTGATTGGAATACGTATGGTAGATTGCTTGGCGATTACCGAGAAGCGGGCGGGGTAAAGAGGGCAGCTCGAGAGGCCAAGGAGGGCCCTGGAGGGGGGAGGGCTGATGTCACTGACAGCTGGAGGCAGGTACGTGCCCCCCGCGTGATCGCTCGTCGCGTGCCAGCGCAGCCAGCGTCATCGTTTCGCTACTGCATGACTGCATATGCTGGGCTGTACGAGCGGTAATGCCAGCTGGCCGGCCGGGAGTATGGGGGAAACAGACAGCTCCAGTCCTTCGGTTCCCGTGCCCTGTACTTGCTATACAGAGAGGAGACACCGGGGAGAATCCGAAGCACGTCGGACTTCAGCTCTGGGGCATGCCACCTCCTACTGCTCGGCCTCCACCGTCCGTCCTCTGCTCTACCAGGTGTGCAGATGCTCCGGCCCCATGCCTCTGAGCGCTACTCCCATCCTACACCCGGGTACACGGCCGCACCGGAGCATGTAGCACGGGCTCCGCTCACCGCCCACTCACTGAGACATCCTTCTATGCCCGCTGGCACCGTTGCACTGGGGCGCTGGTGCATGGAGCAGCTTTTCCAGTAGACTTTTGTCTCGCTTCGTCGGCCTCTAGACTCACCCGATAACCGGCCACTCCAATGACTCCACCGAAGGGATCGAGACGAGACCTTCACTTTTCTTCACAGTACCTGTTATGTGGGCTGCAGCCATGGCGCAAGAGCTAGAGCAAGCCAGAGCCAGCCAAATATTTCAGCCAGCGAGAGCGCGAGAGCGACTGAGCCTAGGAGAGCCGGAGCAAGCCATGCAACACTCATTGAGCCACCTCCAGAGTGAGCCATGGCGCACCTCGCTCCGTCTCCGCCCGTCAGTCAGTGTCACAGTCAGCGCGCACTCACTCACTCCGCTCGTGTGTGTGCGTTTCTATACAGCTGCATTACAACCGCTACAAGCCGGCTGGCGCGGGCCCAGCACGGGGGGTGAGGAGGGGGAGATTGGGTTTCTATTTTCTTGCCAAAGGTGTTGATTTTTAGTTACAGTCGAAAAAGAAGAAAGGTGGGAAAGAGATTCTAGTTTGATATTGTTGTCTTTTTGTATTCCGATAAATGTCGTGCCGCTACTGCACGCTCTAGATCGCACTCGCCGCTACGCACGCGCTTCGCTCCTGCTCGCTTAGGCACTCGCGTCCGCCGGCACGGGGTGCTCGTTGTTCGCCGTGAGCTGATCGAGGAGCTCGTCGACGTTGAAGTCACCGTCGGTGTAGGTGCCCTCGGGGCCGCAGCTCACGGGCATGGGCTCGTGCGGGTTCTGCTGGTCGGGCAGGTCGAGGCCCATCGAGCGGACGAGCGAATCGATGCTCTCCTGCAGCTTGTTGACATCGTTGTTGACACCGACAGCCTTTTGGTACGCGCCGAGCAGCTCGTGCTGGTTGTTAACAAGGCCATCGTGGTTCGGCAGGGGACTGAACAGCGCCAGCGTCGGGTCCTGCGTCTGCTCGCCGCCGATTGTGGGGGACTGCTTGACCGCCTTCTGCGGGGTGGCCAGCGCCTGGCCCTGCGAGGAAGCATTCAGCGAGTTGAGGAACATCTGCGCCGCGGCCGGGCTTTGCAGCAGCGAACCGATCGTCGTCTGCAGCAGGTTCGAGTCGAGGTTGAGACCGGAGGCGTCATTTCCGTTCGCCGGGGGACGGGGAGGACCAGCCGCCTTGGGCAGCTCGGGAGCGTCGGACATGGGGGAGATGGCGGCCTGGTGCAGCGTCTGCTCACCAGCGGGCGTAGCGCCCTGCTTGAGCGAGTTGGACCGGGGCTGAGACTTGGGCGATGCCTCGTCGTCCGTCGGCAGCGACTGGAAGCGCTGTCCCGTCGACCACGACTCGCTAGACCGTGTCGAGCTCGGCGCCGTCGAGAAAGGCTCAATTGTAGCGGTGGGTTCTAATTCTGGTCAGCACGCGGGTGTGTGATTACGACAGACACCTCGGTCATGAAAAAACAAACTTACCCTGAACCTCGACGAAACGCCCCGTCTCGTCCCCCTTGGCGACCGCATCGGCAGCCTCGATCATCAATCGCCTGCGCTTCTTGATCGAGGTGTCATCACTGGTGGACTCCTCCCGCCCACGAGTGCCCATACCGCCTCTTCGCATGGCCTCCTTCAGCCCCTTCAGTCCCTCACCCTCCGTGCCGAACAGCCTCTCAAGAAACGTCACGATCAGGTCGATCGTCTCCTCATGCTTCTGCTGCCTGTCGCGAGTCTCGAGAGCCTCTCGCCAGAGGTGCTCGTTGGATGCCTGGAGTGCCTTGAGATCGGCACCGATGGCAGCCTGTGTTTGGCGGATTGCATTGATTCCGTTCTGGATGGCATGCAGATCGGCGAGCTGCCCACTGGGGCCCACCAGCTGACCAGCCTCACCCTCGATAGTGCCGTCGGTTAGCAGATGCACACCATTGCTGGACAGTGCGTTGGCGGCTGCTTGCCGAGCTGATGACCGAGTTCCGGTGGATCCCTGAGACGGTGTCGGGGCAGAGGAGGCCGCCGGGCGGTTGTTCTTTCGGGTTACACGGGCAAGCAGGTGCGGCTGGTCTCGTTTGAAGAACGGGTTGACGAACTCCCACAGCTCTGAAGGCGACTCATTCTTAAGGACGCCGGACTGCAGATGCGGGACCTTGTGGAAGCCGTACATGTTGAGCTGGCGAACAAAGGACGAAAAGTTGGCGTGCTTGAAGAAGCGAGGCAGGAGCTCTTTTCCAAAACGCTCGTGGTTGGGAACTGTTGTTAGCTCGAGACAAGAGGGGGGCAGCTCACCAAAGAAGGAGTCTCCAGACTCGGCCCAGTAGATCAGGTTGTCCGTGTCGTGGTCAGAGACCATGCTGGGAGAAGTCAGCGATGTGTTCACACAAAGGTCGCGCCACTGCAGCAGCCCACACACCTGTACAGCTTGTTGAGGAAGGCGGGGACCTTGACGACCTCGCCGTTCTCTCCTACGCTGAGACCGGGCTTGGAGACGCCACCGGCGGGGACGGGAGGGGCGGGTCCATCAGCGTCATTGTTGTTGGGTGTGGTGCTGATGGAGTTGAGGGGTGAGACGGGCTCGATTTTCGGGACTTGGTTGTACCTGCTCGGGCCAGCGATGGCGGCGAGGTTTGTTGTCATGACGGGGTGGATGGATGTCGTGATGGGCAACTGGTACGTGGGGGTATCTGGTGGTGCGAGGGGGTGGGGGCTGGGGGTGCGGGGTTGTTGTGGTGCAAGGGGAATATATAGCGATGTCGGAGGAGACGGAGAGTGAGAGTGAGAGTCCGAAGTAGACGTTGTCTCTTTCTCGGTTGACGACATAGGAACTAAGGCTGCTCTTTCCTGCCGCCCGACAACAATCCGATCCTGTCGTTGGCCGCTGATGCCGTTGCCGTGCGCCTGTCCCTCAGGAGCCCTCGAAACCCAGTCGTGCAAAACCTACCGCCAGCGAGCGGAGCTAAAACGCTTCGGGGCCTGATTCGCGCACGAGAGAGTCACGTGTGCCCCTGACCGGCCCGAGCCTGACCACAGTCTGGACTTGGGTGCGAGTAGGCGTGCCAGGGTCCACCCTCCAATTTCAGGACCCGTTCGTTCCTGAACTCGGTAGGCTTGCGTCTGGTACACAGCGATGTGCGTCCACGTCCACGCCTGCTCCGTGTCGGTCTGAGATCTGCTGCGCTGCTTCGCTGACAGGTCGCCGTACTCACCGTAGGGTGTAGGGTGTAGGGTGTACGCTGGTGCCGCCGGTGGTCGCTTAAGCCAGAGGCAGAGCCAGAGCCAGCGATGAGCAGAGCCATGCCCGCTGCACCCTGCGCTGGTACGCTGGTATCTGGAGTATCTGGAGCATCTGGTGATTCTGGTGCCGGCACCTCCCACCGCTGATACGCGTCATACCCGCCCGACCCTGTCGTCCACCGTGGCCACCGTGGCCTCACACCACTGCAGTCCACTAGGTCCTATTTGTCAACATCACCTATCGAGCCGACGAAGCACACCAACCAAAACGCTGACACCGTCAACCCCGACACTCCTTCCTCCCCTTCCCCCTCCCCTCTTCCAATGGTCTCAACGGACCACAAAGGAGGAGGAGACTCCCCTCCGTCCCCAGACCAATCTCCTCTCCCGACATCCCGACCTCCACCCCAGCATGAATCCGCAACCCCTCCCGACCCCGACAGCAAGACACCAGTCGAGCGTGACGCTGTGAAAGACGCTGCGGACGCAGACACTGCAACTGAACCGCAGCCTTCAACTGATCACACGACCGAGACCACTCCCGCTACTGCTACTGAGTCTGAGTCTGCATCTGACGCCAAGAAGCAGGTCGCCCCGCCGCCGCCGCCGAAAGACGACGGCTCTGCGCTGGACATTGGCAAGGCATCTCCGGCTTCGACGGCAGACGACCAGCCTCTCTCTGCCATTGCGCCGACAGCGCCCAAACCCAAGCCGCCCAAGCCGAATGCGAAGCGTCCAAAGAAGGGCATCTTGAAGCCGCCGCCGCCTCCGGCAAAGCCGACTCTTGGGAACATGCTGCGCGACATGGTCGTCGGATCCGTATCCGGGGAAGGTCCTGGCCCTTCCGCACCTCACCCATCGCAGGCTATGAACGCAGCCGTCGGCACGCTGAATGCGTGGTCGGGGCGTCTGGGACTGGGATTCGGGCGGTTTGGGAGGGACACAGAGTCGCAGCCCGGACCGCCTGTACCTCCCAAAGTGCTCAAACCTCGTCTCCCACCCCGCACGACCTCGCTGCGTGATGGTCGATCGCCGGGTCAGCCAGGCCCGGCGCCTTCACCACCGTCGGCTCCAGTTGCGGCCGCTGCCTCTGGTCTTTCGGCACCTGCCACTCCGAAGAAGAAGCAGCCCCTCAAGCGAGCGACATTTGTGCTGCCCAGCATGAGCATTACCTACCCCATCAGCTCTTATGGAGAACCGTGGAGTCAGAAGGTCATTGACGACCGGCAAAGGGTAAGCTGAGGTCGATCTTGTCCAGCTAACATTGCACAGGTAGAGTCACGCCAGCGTATGCTTCTGTCGACTGCTCGCGGATCAGAATACTGGACGTCTATGCGGCTTATCAAGCTGTATGAGAGCGCATGTCGTGGACGAGAGGAAAAGCCCAGGTTAGGCGTGGTGCGGGCACTGCAGGCTCTTCCAGCCCACCCGAAGCCTCGTCAGCTGCACCTGATCGTCCACGACATTGCGTCCCAGGGTCCGACATCATCGTCGTCTCAGTCATCGTCGTACCCGATCGACCACCACCTCACACGGTACGCCGCTGAGGCGTTAGCCGATGTCCTCGCGATCGAGTGGGGTCTTAACGATCTCCGCCTCGAGAAGGGCGTCATCGAGAATGAGGAGGCGATCAAGCCGATTCTCCATGCTCTTCTCGTCAGCGGATCGCTTCCGAGCTTGAGTCTTGCTGGAAATAGGAAGATCAAGGCTGGTGGATGGAACCTCCTGGCTGTGTTCCTGAAACGAGTGGGTTGAAAGACAAGAGGGCTTGCTAACTCTCAGGCGCGCTCACTGAAATCGCTCGATCTGTCCGAAACGACGTGGGACCGGAAGGGGGTCGACTACCTGGTGCAAGCTCTGAACTCTGCGGCGGTGCAGAACCACGCGGCAGTCGTCTCGGCGGAGAGTGAAACGGACGGCGACGAGACGGACGACGGGACCAAGAAGTCGCCGTACTGTCTCATCCTTCCCCCGACGCCGATGCTGAGGCACCTTGAGGAGATTGACTCGGCCCCCGCTGCGGTGCAGACGCTCCGCATGGACAACTGCAACTTCCGCTCGTCGGCGCTGGAGGTGCTCGCGAACGGCATTCGCACATCTGACCTTCTGCACTTGTCCCTCCGAAATAACCGCATCAACCACCTGGGTGCCGTGTCGCTCGCTGTTATGATCCGCGACTACCCCGACAGTGCTGCCATCAGCTCTCTCGCCCCCCTCGTCAACTCTCACCATGACAACTCCCTTCCTTACGTCCCGCGCGCATGGCGGCAGCAGGGTCCTCCTCGCCCGAACGCCGACAATGTCGACCTCCCCCCGATCCCGCTTGTCACGTCGTCGTCTGCGGGCGGCGTCACTTCCCGCGTCGTCCCCGACGGATACAAGCCGCCTCCAGCGCCGAAGCATCCCTTGGTCATGCCCGGCGGAGGTTACAGTGCGATCCAGGACGGCGCACTAAACTCGGTCCCGGCCGAGGGCAAGCTCTCGCACGCCGAGCAGGGTGTTGCGTCGTTGGCACTCCAGCGCAGCGTTCGTGCGCTCGACGGTGTAGAGCGTGTTGGCCGCCTCGTCACACTTGACCTGAAGAACAACGACATCGGCCGCGGCGTCACTTACATCGCCCAGGTGCTGAAGCGCAACCGTACGCTCAAGGTGCTGAATCTCAGCGCAAACCGCATTGAGCCGCAGGGTCTCGCCGCCCTCGCTGAGGCGCTCAAGTACAACTCGACGCTCGAGACGCTCGACCTCAGCGGCAACCCGTGCTGCGGCTCGAGCCTGGAGGGCATTGCTGCTCTGCGCACCATGTTCACTGTGAACCACACGCTGAAGCGACTCTTCCTCAGCGACACGGGTATGACGACTGACGGTGCGATCGACCTTGCCGAGTTCATCCCCGAGAACCGCGGCCTGTTGCACCTTGACCTGACCTCGAACCCTGCGATCGGTACGGCTGGCATTCTTGCCGTGTCCTCCGGCCTCAAGTCAAACAAGATTATCCGCTGCCTCGACGTCTCGATCCCGCCGAACGACGAGAACCTCGCCGAGCTGTCGCAGTCGATCCTCCAGTCGTGCATCCGGAACACCGAGATTGCGGCCGAGGCGCTGAAGGAGGGCAAGACTCGCGGAGCCCACGAAGCCATGTGGCGCCCGATCAAGAAGTCCGCCCTCGTGCGCCAGGTCAAGGCCGCCGAGTCGCGCCGCGTGCAGGCCGAGGCGGCCGCGGTCGTCCATAGCGTGGAAGGCCAAGCGCGCGAGCACGTCTACCGTCTCGCACCCGAGGATCTGGTCCCCGACGCCGAGCGTGTCATTCCCGCTCTCGAGCAGTGGTACGCGCACCCAAGGCGCGATGCGCACAGCCCATCGGAAGAGTTCAAGCCTCTCTTGGAGCGTGCCAAGGCCCTCTCGGAGCGGCTGCAGGAGCTTGCTCCCGCCGAGTCGGATCCGGCCAAGCTCGAGCGCATGCTTGGTGCGAACGACCAGCTCACCGCGCTGGTTAGCAAGGCGGCATCCTTCCTCCCGACCCCGCCGCGCATCCTGCTTCCGTCGCAAATTGCGTTCGCCTCTCCCGCCGCGCCGGTCGTGACGCCTACCGGCGCCCACGGACGCCGGCACATGCGCAGCGTCAGTCTCGAGATCTCGAGCCCGAACTTCTCGCTCGGCGAGTCGGACGCGGACGAGTCAGACGACGACGACGACGACGAGCACCTCTCCCCCGCCGCCGTCCGCCGACGTCCCGAGCAGGAGAGTCCCACCAAGTCTGCCACTAAGAGCAACAGGCTTCAGGCGGATCTCATGGAGGCTGTGGCTGAAGGCGACGACGCCGCGAGTCCAGGCGAAGACAAGACGGCCAAGGAGAAGGCCAAGGCGGAGGAACTCCGGCGCAAGGCCGAGTGTCTCGTCGACGCCGAGCTTGCTGTTGGCGCCAGCTCGCCCGTGTCGAACACATCGCGAAAGTGGGTCGAGGAGGAGGCCGAGATCTTCCGCAAGGGCACAAAGTTAGGCGTCGCCGAGTCAGACAGTGACTCGGACGCCGAAGGTCCCGGCGGGCCCTCTTCGCCGATTTCTCACTCCCGCCGCTCTTCTTCGGGCGGCAGGGACAGCGACGGCGACAGCGTCAAGGGCCTGAAGGACGCGGGCGAGAGCGGAGAAGCGCTCCGCAGGAAGATCCTCGACGCCGAGGTGCCGCGCGATCAGCCCAGGGATGTCGCGGAGCTCAATCGTGTTGAGCAGGAGGATAACGGCAAGGACGACGAGTGATGACTTTCGGGTACTTGGTTACGATAGAATCTGTACATTTCTTTTCATGAACACGATGGCACGGGCGTACACTCGGGGAGACGCACTCGGCGACCACTGACAGGAAGACTTTGCATATGTACAACCGGATCTTCATTTCTACGTATGTTACAACTCAAACGCGGCCCTCGAGCATGCGTCCGGGTAAGGCGGCCGGCGGCGAGGCGAAATGTGCGTGCGGCGACGCCGCGTCCATCCTCGTTCCAGCAGTCCCGGCGCCAGCACCCTTAGCACCAGCGGCACGTTTCCGCTTGATGTCGACGAGATTCTTGACGACTTGCAGGCAGATCTGCGTTGCGTGCGCATCCTTCTGGCTCGGCTCTTCGCCGGCGTACAGCGCCTTCTGGACCAATGTGACGTAGCTTGCCACAAAGGTGGGGAGGACCGAGTCGGTCCCGTCCAGCGACTTGGCGGCGGGGACGAGCTCGCTGACGTCTGACCGGCGCAGCTTGACACCGGGAAGTAGGAGCTCCTCTGCAGATGTTAGCTTCTCGGCTGCTTTGAAGCTAGGCTTGTCTCTTCACTGCAAGCGCTCATATCCTGCTCTTCAGACAGCACTCGCCGTGGAGAGCCGCATAGCAGGACGCGCCCTTCCTCACTCCGACCTCCAGTATACTCACGCATCGTCGGCACCGTCGCCAGAATGTACGAGCGGAAGTGCACGCCGTCCCACTCCGTTCCCGGCTTGCCCCAACCTGCATGCTCGCCCGTCGTCGGCGAGGACATGTGCGCAATGACGGTGGTGCGCGCATACTCGGCCTGGATGTGGCGAGCGACTTTCTGCTCCGTTAGCTATCCGTACACCTCTTTCCCAGCTGTGCAAGCTTGAGACCCACCTTGGGCGCATCCACAGCCTTGATTGGGATGTATGGCCGCGGCATCGCTCGCAGCGCCTTCGAGACGCCGTGGATACGGGCCCAGATCAGGATCAGCGAGATGAGGACCTGTTGTTAGCTATCTGCCCGTTGCGCACAGCTGTGTCTGCCTCCTCTCACATCTCTTCAGCTCATTCTCGATCGTCCACTTCCGTTCCTCAACTAGAGTAGCTTCGGAGTTCCCCAAGCGCTCAAGGACAGGAGCCGAACAGCGGCGCGACGAAGGCAACGATGCTATCCGGGGAGCCAAAAACAATACTCACCAAAGCAGCGAAAGCGACACATAACGCGAACAAGTTCCACCTCGAAGCATGCGAAGACTTGGCTGCCTGTTCACCTAACCCCCAAGCCGCGCCAACGAGCAGCGCAGCGAGGATCAGGATGAACAGCGAGAACGACGTGTGGTACAGGAACGACGAGAGGCCGCGGCGCTTCGTGCCTAGTGTCCCCATGGCGTCGGCGTCGGTGTCCGACTGTGTCGATGTGTCGCTTGGTTAAATGATGATGGGTGTTGGAGAAGGTGGAGAAGGTGCGGGAGGGTGGATGGCCCGAAATCGGCTCGATGGCTCGCCGATCGTGCGTGCGTGGTGAGGGAGTGGTGGGTGGCGGCTCAGCGGATGCAATTTTGTTTGGTTCACTGCAGGAGAGAAAACGATGCCTCGATCCGCCTCAACGTCCTGTATAATGCATGCTTCATGCCAAAGGTGCCCTTGCGACATGAGCAGAAGGATCACCTGGCACTGAAGGACACACATGATGCGTGGAGGTGCAGCATGAGTGGAACGCGGCCTTGAAGGCTGTAGACTCATAGCGGACTGCCTTTGCTCCGCCTACTGCCGTGCTCATTCGTGATGATGCGTACATAATGTGAATGCTCTATGCTACAATACTGATACTCCCTCTCTACTTGTCGTCGGCAGCTGCGGCCTTCTTCTTGGCCGGCGCCTTCTTCTTCGTCGTCGCCGCCCCCTCCTTCTTGGCTCCCTTCTTCGCCGGCTCCTTCTTTGGCGGGTCGTCCTTCTTGTCGTCCTTCTTGTCCTTCTCCTTGTCGGCAGCAGGAGCAACCTTGGGAGCAGCCTTCTTCTTCTTCGCTGGCTTCTTCTCCCCGTCGTCCGCCGCCTCGGCTGCTGGCCGCTTCTTCTTCGACTTCTTCTTCTCCTCGTTTGTTGGCGGCGGAGGACCACCGCCCGGTCCGCCAGTTGGCAGCTGCTTGGCCTGCCCCGCTGCCCGTGCTGCAGCCTCCGTCTCCTTCTGCTTGTTGTGCGCCTTGATCCGCTCCAGAAGCCGTAAGACGGACCAGTTGGGCTGGAATGCGCCCGCTTGGCTTCGTGTTCCCGCGCCGAGCAGCTTCCGGATCGACTCAAGCTCGTTGTCTTCCTCCTCGCCCTTGTGCGCGTTCGAGCGGAACTGCCCGTCGGCACCGACGTTCGGAGCTGCCGGCGCCGTCAGTGCCAACGACAGGGCGGCGTTCCGCGAGGCCATGATCGACGTGCCCAGGTAGAGCGGAGGCGATGTGGCAGCCTGGATGTCAGTTACCCATCTGCGCCGTGCCAACTCACCATGATGCGAGACTCCAGCTCTAGTGTCATGTTGTCGTCCCACCTCTCCTGCCGCCGTGAGAGCATGTTATCGATCGTGAGTGGCAGTGTCTCCGGTGCTGGTCGCATGACCACACGACTCCGCGTTTCTGGGCCTTTTCGGAAGTCTTGTATTTCTACGACTAGACATCCGTCGACGAAGGACACGGGCGGGCGGATGTCATACAGGAAGGGGATGAGTGCCGCAGGAATGACCTGGGCACGCAAGGCCATGAGGAAGGGCTTCATCGGACCATCGTAGAGAAAGTTGATTTCCTGGACACTGGTCAGTCATATGATGGATGGCGGATGTGTCCACCAGCCAGCCCGGTGGAGGCAGGGTACTCACTGAATGCTCAAAGCGCCAGTAGGTGGGGTAGAGCTGGATGCTGAGGGAAGGCTCCCACTTGCGGGCCTTCTTGAGGACAGCACGCGCGAAGCGATGGTAGTTGTACCCCGATGCACTTGCCATGGTGGATGCAGTGATGCACGGGTGGATGGAGGCCGGTGATGAGGGATCCAACGAAAGGACCAAAGAGGAGGACGGACCGGGCCAGGATCCAGGAGCAGGTGGTGAGTGAAGCGGGGCCAAATCACGCCCGCCCGCCCGCGGCCCGGCGCTCAGTGTGGATCCCCAGTCACAACTCGTCATCGCACCCAGCCAAGCCATCGAGCCGCCGCCCTGCACTCTGCACACCAACAACCACAACCCCCTCAACGCATCATCCCTTCGCACCGAATCCCACATCAAAACATACCATGAGCAACTCCAACTTCTTGGACGTGAGCTCTCAAAGCGTTGCGTGACTAGCTGACGACTTCGCAGAAGGCTATCGCCATTGTCCAGAAGGCTATCGAGGAGGATGTCAAGCAGAACTACACCGTGCGTCACGGCTCCAGCTCGCCCATCGGCTGACAACCAGGAAGCGTACAAGCAGTACCAAGATGCTCTCGACTACTTCATGCTGGTGAGCTATTGAAATCTGTGTCCTGAGCTGACAAGCAGGCGATGAAGTGTACGTAACAGCTGGCCGACGCCGATCAGTGTCCAAGCTAACCCATCAGACGAGAAGAACGAGAAGCTGAAGGAGCTCATCCGCAACAAGTTCACCGAGTACCTGGACCGCGCCGAGAAGCTGAAGGAGCACATCGCCAAGTCTGAAGAGAAGCGGTCACGGGCAAAGGTGGGCGCGTCGGGCGGTGGCGGGTCGGAGGCTGGTGGGCCGAGCACGGGCAAGGACGACGACGACCCGGAGATCAAGAAGCTACGACAGAACCTGCAGGGTGCGATTGTAAGCGAGTCGCCGAACGTCTCGTGGGACGACGTTGCGGGTCTCGCGCAGGCCAAGGAGGCGCTGAAGGAGGCCGTTATCCTGCCCATCAAATTCCCCCAGCTGTTCACCGGAAAACGCACGCCGTGGCGTGGTATCCTGCTCTACGGACCCCCCGGAACCGGAAAGAGTTTCCTCGCGAAGGCGGTCGCTACTGAGGCCAAGAGCACGTTCTTCTCCGTGTCGAGTTCGGATCTCGTGTCCAAGTGGATGGGAGAGAGTGAACGGTGAGTTACATCGTTATTGCCGTCGCTAACTCCCAGTCTCGTCAAGCAGCTGTTCCAGATGGCGCGCGAGAACAAGCCGTCTATTATCTTCATCGACGAGATCGACTCCTTGACTGGTACGCGTGGCGAGGGCGAGTCGGAGGCGTCACGCCGCATCAAGACCGAGTTCCTCGTGCAGATCAACGGTGTTGGCAACGACGACACGGGTGTGCTCGTGCTTGGAGCAACGAACATCCCGTGGCAGCTCGACCCCGCCATCAAGCGTCGTTTCGAGAAGCGTATCTACATCCCTCTTCCTGAGCTCGAGGCGCGTCGACGGATGTTCGAGCTCAACGTCGGCACAACGCCGCATGGCCTCACGCCCGCCGACTTCCGACACCTCGCGGAACAGACCGAGGGATACTCCGGTTCCGACATTGCGGTTATCGTCCGCGACGCCCTGATGCAGCCTGTGCGCAAGGTGCTCAGCGCGACGCACTTCTGCCCGATCAAGTGCGAGACCGACGACGGACCTGTCACCAAGCTTACGCCGTGCTCGCCCGGCGCGCCGGGTGCCGTTGAGAAGTCGTGGACAGAGGTCGAGAGCAACGAGCTCCAGGAGCCCCTGCTCAGTGTCTCGGACTTCGAGCGCGCGATCGAGGTCAACAGGCCCACCGTCAGCGCGGCCGACATCCAGAAGCACATCGACTTCACGAACGAGAGTGGTGAGTAGCTGGTCGTCTGCAAGGGTTTGGCTAACAGGCAGGTGGCAACGGTAACTAAGCATATCGCCTTCCGTCTCATTCGTTCCTTTTCTCTCTCTCTCTCTCTCACTCGTCTCTGCTCTGTCCCCAGATGCACTGATAAACATAGATGCATGTACAAAATATCAATCACAAGACTACACTCTACTACTGCTGCTGGATCATGAAGCGGTCGAAGAAGTCGGCAATGTCCTTGCCTCCATCCATCGGGAAGACGCCGGAAACGTACTGATCCGGCCTAACGACGACGACGGCGCCGACATTGGGGTCGATGCCATAGCCCTTGTACGCCGCACAGGGGCCGTCGTGGTACGTGTCCTCGTCCGTGAACGTGGTGTCGAAGGCGCGGATGTTCCACGGCTTGCGCCTCGGGAGGTAAACAGATGGCAGTTTGGCGGCAAGGTACTGCACGTCCTTGTGGGGCGAGTCGAAGACGGTGAGGGTCTGGATGACGGCGTCCGGGTCGGCGTCCTTGGGCGTGTACTTCTTGCTAAGCTGCTCAAGGTCCTCGCCGAGGGCGTTGTACGCCTGGAGGCGGTCGGCATTGCGAACATCTCCAGGGAAGACGATGATGCGCCACCGTCCGTCAGCCTTGACGGCGGCCTGGAGCTGAATGGCGTGCGCGTTGAAGGCACCAAAAACCTGCTGGTTCTCGAGGTGCTGTCCCGGCGTGATCTTCTTGGCGAGCTGGGACTGGCGTCCCTGGGAGCCGTCCAGCACAATGTCGTTGGGGAGGTACTGCACGCCCGTGCCGGACGTGAAGCGGATGGACTGCTCCCACGCGCCCCGCATCTGCTCAGGCGAGAAGAGGTCGAGCTCCTCCGGCTTCGCCTGGCCCGTGAACATGGCCGAGAACTTGCGGTCAAAGTCGATGAGCTCCTTTGCCGTCTTCCTGCGCTCCTCGTGGTACGTGTGAATGAGGCCCATCTTGGCCTGACCCCGAAGGACCGAGGCGAGCTTCCAGCCCAGGTTGAACGTGTCCATCATCGAGACGTTCATGCCCTGTCCCGCCTTGGGCGAGTGGGTGTGGCACGCGTCTCCGGCAATCAGGACGTGGTCGCCGTGCATCGCGAAGGTGTCGCAGACACGCTGTCCAATCTCGTAGCAAGTGTACCAGTCGACATACGGGAAGTCGATCTTGTACGGCCGCACGACGTCCTGCGTCTTGGCGCACAATCGCTCCAGCGTGACGGCAGCACGGTCGACGCGCTCTCCCGGAGCCAGCGTGCCCATCTGGGTGTAGATGCGGACCATGCTGTCCTCGCGCGGCACCATGAGGACCGTCCCGTCGTTCTTGGAGTGGACGACGTGCTTCATCCGGCTAGTCGGGAGGTCGGTGTCGATGACGGCGTCAAAGGCGCCCCAGTACACGTTCGCCGAGTCGCCCTTGAGCTCCAGTCCGACAGCTTTGCGCACCCACGATCGAGCGCCGTCACAGCCCACGAGGTACTTGCAGTGCACCTTCTCGTCAGCCTGAGCCTCGGTGTCGTTGCCGGCGGTTGAGCTCTCGTCCACGAAGAGGTTGGAGCGGTACAGACCGCTCTGGACGTCGCCGTTCGCCTCCTCCTTCGGCTTCGGAAGCTTCTTCAGCGTAACAGTGACGGGGTACGCGGCGGGGTCGTCCAGCCTTTCCTCGTCGATCACCATCGACGTCGGCGTCAGCAGCCTGTCGACCTTGAGACCGTGCTTCTCCATGTCGGCCAGGAAGATGGCCTCGACGCGGTCCTGGCCCAGGTTCACGTGCTTGCACCTCGAGAGGCCGGGGGTCGTGTCGACGACGCGGTTCGACTCGACGATTCCACCGTCCTCGGTCGGGTCCCAGATGACGACTTCGGCGCACTCGTGCGTCTCGGCGTCGAAAGCGGCTTTCAGGCCAAGAGCATCGAACACCTCCTCTGTTCGGCACTGCAGGCCGTCGGCATGGCCGCGCAGAACGGGGTGCGCCATCTTGTCCACTACCCGGCAGTCGATGTTGAGCTGGGCAAGCTGCGTCGCGAGCATGAGACCGGCTGCAAGTTAGCGTGGGCTCGAAATTGGATGGGGGAGCTCACCAGGTCCAGCGCCCACGATTAGGACGTCCACCTTGCTCTCCTTTCCGGGGGGGTTCGTCATGTCGTTGATAGGTGAATTTGGGTCGACTGTAAAAGAGAGAAACCTGTCAGAGGTGCAGGCCGGCGTCAGATATATTGGATCGTCGGCAAAGTCGAGCGGTGAGCGGCGGTCATTACAATCCCCCACCAGGGACCGGTGCCGGAAACCTCGGTCCCGGCTGACCGGGGCCGGTTCGAACTTTCTGCGTACTGATAACAAAGTCGCCGTTGACTCGCTTCCTTGCGACCCTTGGGTGTTCTGCGCACATCATGCATTCCATGCAGCTCCAAAGGGAGTGATAGTGGGCCGGGATAGCCGGGTTTCCGTATATGTGCCTTTGCAGATCAGCGAACTACAGAAAACAAGCGCTAATCATATCGGCTACTTACTGCTTATCACTGAGCCGTTCGCCAGTCTCCTACTCATCAGACGGCTTCTACAGTGCTCTGCATGCACGTCTCGCACTCCTATTCCCTATACGAGACCGCAAAAGACGTGTCCGGACGTGCGAGCTGCTTTCTTCGCGGATAGGTCGGAAAGAAGTCGCCCCAGTGACACAAACGGCGGTCACCGACTCTTCCGGCGCATACCCGGCGAGGCACCCGGTGTTCCCCCGTCCGTTGCTCCGGCTGTTCCCCGGGCGCTTTACTCTGCTGTCTATGCCTCAAAGTACAAGAAGAGGCATGCTCTCGCACGGTCGACGCTTCCCTTATCCATATCTTGCCCGCAGACGTCCAACTTACCCACGCTCGACCTCAGAACCTGGACTAACTCGATCCCGTGACTTGACCCGTTTGCCCACCTGGCCCACGTGGTGTTGATCCGCCGAGCCTCCCGGTTGCGGGCATGGTGCCCCGTTAAATCGGTGTCTCGACGCCCCGCATCCCGAGCGTCTTCAACTATCGCCAAGGAGCATACATGCACCAATGCCGGGCTCGCGTGATAAGACGGCGGCCAAGACGGGTGGCTTTGCAATGAAGAGCCGAGATTCCCGTTCGGTGGTAACGAGATTCCCGTTCGTGCGGCGTAGGCTTGGCAATAGACCTGCACGGGGTTGGGCACATGAGTGGTGGCGGCGTACTCGTTCGCCGTTCCTCCCGAGGAACATGGCGGCAAATCGGCCCGACGCTATTGTCACTAACTCTCGGTCTACAGCGACGCGCACTCCATAAGTACCTCCAGCGCTACTTTCTCATGCACTGCTGCATCGTACCTGTATATCACTCACCACCACACTGAAACACAGCGCAACAGAGTACGACAGCGACAGAAACGACAACAGCCAAAACAACAACACCATGGCAGCGACCAAGGTCTCCTTCCGGGGCGAGCACGAGAATCCGGCTCCGGGTCGCGGTGGCCTTCCCCCGCGCGCCGTCGCGCACACGGACGCGGCCCAGCTCTCCCTCAACGGCGACTGGGACTTCCATCTCTCCCCGACGGCGCAGGGCACTGACGAGTTCTCCGCTCCCGACTACCACGCCGACAAGGGCTGGGCTAAGCTCCCCGTCCCCTCCAACTGGGCCATGCCCGAGCACGGCTACGACCGCCCGCAGTACCAGAACATCCGCTTCCCGTGGGCCGTGACGCCGCCCTTTGCCCCGACAGACGACAACCCGACCGGCCGGTACCGTCTCGAGTTCGACTTGCCCGCCCACTGGCCGCGGGGCGAGGGAGAGAAGACGATTCTGCGCTTCGACGGTGTCGAGAGCTGGGCCAAGGTCTGGCTGAACGGAAAGGAGCTCGGCACGTCTCTCGGCTCGCGCCTGCCCGTCGAGTTCGATGCGACCGACGCCCTGAAGGAGACAGGCAACGTGCTCGCCGTCAAGGTGTGCCAGTGGAGCGCGGGAAGCTACGTCGAGGACCAGGACCAGTGGTGGCTCGCGGGCATCTTCCGCGACGTTACGCTCATCTCGCGTCCGAAACTCGCTGTCCTCGACCACTTCGTGCATGCGTCTTACGACCACAAGACGGGCAAGGGCACGCTCAAGGTCGACTCTGTGCCTGCCGGCCGCGTCCGCGTTCCCGAGCTCGGCATCGACATTAGCACTGGCGAGGAAATTACCGTCCCCGTCGTGCCGTGGAGCGCAGAGATTCCCCGTCTGTACACTGGAACTCTCTCGACCGGCTCCCTCGACGAGGGCGGTGAAAAGCTTATTCTGCGCATTGGCTTCCGCACAGTCAAGATCGAGGACAGCCAGATCAAGGTGAACGGCAAGCGCATCCTCATCAACGGCGTGAACCGCCACGAGTTCCACCCGCGCCTCGGCCGCGCGCTCGACAGCGCGACGATGCTGCACGACATTCAGCTCATGAAGACGCACAACATCAACGCCGTTCGTTGCTCGCACTACCCGCCTCACCCGCACTTCCTGTCCCTCTGTGACGAGCACGGCCTCTGGGTAGTCGACGAGGGCGACTACGAGACGCACGGCTTCGAGCCCGTTGGCTGGCGCGGCTCCCCCGCCAAGGAGAGCATGTGGACCGACCAGCTGCTTGACCGCACGGCGCGCATGCTGGAGCGTGACAAGAACCACCCGTCCATCATTGTGTGGTCGCTCGGCAACGAGGCCGGCTTCGGTGACAATATCGGCGCCATGTGCGACCTGATCCGGAAGCGCGACCTGAGCCGCCCGATCCACTACGAGCGCGACCTCGTCGGCAAGTGGGTCGACATCTACTCGCGCATGTACGTCTCCCACGAGCTCGTCGACAAGATCGGGCGCAAGGTGGAGAAGAACGACGACGAGATCGAGGACATCGGGTACGCCATCCTGACCCCCGAGCTTCTGGCCGACAAGGAGCTAGACGACAAGCGCCGCGCCATGCCCTTCTTCCAGTGCGAGTATGGACACGCCATGGGCAATGGTCCCGGATCGCTCAAGGAGTACCAGGACCTGTACAGGAAGTACGACCGGTGCCAGGGCGGGTTCATCTGGGAGTGGATCGACCACGGCATCGAGGTCACGCGCGACGGCAAGACGTTCTACGCCTACGGCGGCGACTTTGGGGAGGAGATTCACGACGCCAACTTTATCTGCGACGGTCTCCTGTTCCCGAACCGCAAGCCTAGCCCGGCACTCATCGACTTCAAGAAGGTCATTGAGCCGGCTGAGATCACCATCGACGGAGACAAGGTCAGCATTCGCAACTGGCGCGACTTTGCCGATCTCTCGGACCTCGCCTTCAGCTGGAAGATCGAGAACCAGAACGGCGTCGTTGGCAAGGGTAAGCTCGACGTTGCGCCCGTCAAGGCTGGCGAGACGGGTAGCGCCACGCTCCCCCAGGCTCCCAAGGCTGGCGAGTGGGCTACGGTCACTGCCCGTCTTGCCAAGGACGAGTCGTGGGCCAAGGCGGGTCATGAGGTCGCCTGGGGCCAGTCGACGCCTTCCATCCCCGCTCCCGCCCGCGTCGCGTCCAACGTCACGCCCTCCGTCTCGGGCGATGTGATCACCGTCGGCCCCGCGACCTTCTCGGCGGCCAACGGTCAGCTCACGTCTCTGCACGGTCTTGCCGTCAGCGGTGCCGGCGTCGACATCTGGCGCGCGCCGACGGACAACGACGTCAACGTCGCCAAGAAGTGGAAGGCAGCCGGCTTCGACAGGATGCACGAGTACCCCGCGTCTTACGAGGTGACGTCCAGCGCGCTCGTGGTCGAGACCCGTCTCGCGGCGGCCGACACAGACCGCTACCTCTCCTTCCGGTACGAGTGGACCGCGACCGAGGCCGCCTCTGCCGCCTCTGACGGCGACGAGGCCAAGCCAAAGCAGACCCTCCACCTCACCCTGAACGTCAAGCCCGAGGGCGTGGACTGGGACACGCTCCGTCTCCCGCGCTACGGTATCAAGCTCGGCCTGCCCAAGTCTCTCGACAGCGTGAGGTGGCTCGGCCTCGGTCCCGGAGAAAAGTACCCGGACACGACGGGCCCCAGCTTCGGCGTCTGGCAGTCGTCGATCGACGACCTGCAGACACCCTACGTCTACCCGCAGGAGAACGGGAACCGGGCCCAAGTCCGCTGGGCCGAGGTCAGCGGACACGCTAGTGCGAGCTTCTTCAGCGGGTTCCGTGATGCCGTCTCCGAGGTCGCAGACCGTCTCAAGGCCGCCACGGACATTACCGCCGCTACTGGCGCCGCCTCGTCCGCGACCGGTGCGGCTGGAAAGGGAGGCAGGGGGATCAAGATCGTGGGCGAGCCCGAGTTCAACCTCTCTGTTCGGAGGTGGACTTCGCATGACCTCGAGAAGGCCAAGCACACGACTGACCTTGTGCCCGGTGACCATGTCTGGGTCAACATCGACCAGGGGCTGGACGGTATCGGGTCGAACAGCTGTGGACCCGGCCCGCTGCCCGAGTACTTCCTCCACGCCAAGGAGGGAAGCTTCAACGTGTCCTTTGAGTCTCTCTAAGTCTTATAGTCAGAAGTAGTGTTAGCAATGCAGTCTTTGTTTCAAGCAGCTCGGTCGTATCGTAACATCGTAACAATTAAGCTCGGCATCGGTGTCTACTGGTAGAAGCCCGCGGCTCCGTTGGCAGCCTTGACGCCCTGCTCGAAGCCCTGGTCCCACTGCCACGCCTCGGGCTGGCCAGCGACGCCAATCTCCTGCGCTCGACGACGAGACCAGGCCCACCAGAATCCGAGCACGTCGCCCTGGCTGATGAAACGAACCGCGTCGTCCCAACCCCGGCTGAAACCGTCAGAGAACAGCTGCGGTTGCGGGTTGCCGCCGTTCTGGCGCCAGTAGTTGACGTGCGCGTCTAGGAGTCAGCTGACGTTTACAGCGCGGTTAGCTGTCCTTACTCACCGGTAGCCTGGTGACAAGCGCCGTCGCGCGAGCCCTGGTCCGGCGTCCTGAGCTGCTTCTGCACGGAAGCAGGGAGGATCTCGGCCTGCGCCGCATTCTGCGCGCTCCACCCAGCGTCCCAGGGCCGGTCGTTCTTGAGGGTCCAGAAGAAGTATCCGGCCGTGTGCTTGTCGAAGCAATCGAGCTGCGCCTTGACGAAGGCGCGCTTGTTTGCGTCCTTCTCCCCGTCCGGCATGCCCTGGCAGCAGCTGTCGTCCAGTCCCGCGCTCCACTCGCCCACGACCCATTGGTTGTGGCACTGCTGGCTCCAGTGCGCGAGCTGGCCCTGGTCGTGGTTCAGCTTGTCCGCGTGCTGGCAACCGGTCAGGCACTTGTCCTCCTGCGTGAAGCAGCGGTAGAGGTGGTGGTCCATCACGACGAAGTCTTGGCGGCCGCCGACGTAGCCGGCGTAAAAGTCTGACTGCCACGCGTCAGAGACGTACATGGGGAAGTCGGGGCCGGTGATCGGGCGCAGCTCGTTGAGTTCACGGTCGTACCAGTCACGCAGACCCTGGTTGTCCTTCGGCTCGTTCAGGAGCTCGAGACCGATGACGGCGGGGTTGTTGGCGATCTGGCTCGCGAGGAACTTGAGCGCGATCGAGGCAGCCTTCTGGTTCTTGCTCTTCCAGAAGTTGACTTCGCCGTTGGAGAGACCGGAGTGAGCGTCCGTGTTCTGCGCGCCGGGGGCGGCGTGGAAGTCGACAAGCACGCCGAGACCCATGGAGCCGGCCTTCTGGATCGCGGCCTGGATGCGGTCCCAGGCGCCCGTGTACACGGCAGCGTACTTCTCATAGTCGGTGTTCTTCAGCGCATCGGGACAGGGTCCGGCGAGGTGGTAGTATCCAATCTGGGGTCAGCTTTTCGTGTGCGTCCAGAAAGCTAATAAGAGTGTGCATCTGTAAGCACACAGCGCCGCCCGCAGCCGGGCGCCGCACACCGTTACGCCAAGCCAGTCATCGCCCCAAACTGTGCGCACGGACGTCTCGGCGCCAAACACCGCTCCTTGCCTCCACGCCGACGCCGTTCCCACCAGATTTCGTACTCACAGGAAGTCGGACGCTGTTGAAGCCGCGCTGCTTGATCCAGTTCCAGTCGTCGTCCGTGACCCACGTGTCCCAGTGGTGCTCCATCAACGCCTTGGCATCGTTCGCGCGCGCAAGGTCGAAGTCGCTCTTCTTCGGGTCCGCGGCGTGCGAATACAGCTGCGTTGAAAGCCAGTCCTCCGTCGTGAACCACGACCCGAGGTTCAGACCGCGCTGGAACCGATACCGGTTCATGGACTGATCGAGCGGAGCGGCGGGAGGGGCGTTGGCGAAGTGCTGCTGTTGTTGGGGAGCACCACCGCCACCGCCGCCCGAGTTGGTGGCAGCCTTTGCCTTGTTCTTGAACTTGTCGAAGAGACCCATATTGTAGATGGGAATGTGAGGTGTGAGAAGAGGTATGGAGCGAAGGACAGACAAGCGATTCGCCGCTGTGGACTAGGAGTACGAAATAATCGGTCGGTGGTGGTGGCGGTGGAGGTAGGCCCGACTGTGCGGCATGCCCATGACGTAGTGTCTGGATGCGCAGTCGGCCACCGCCGTACGCCCTCGTCTTGTTATGAAATACCGCGTGGTGCGTATCGTTTCAGGGGAGCCAAACGGATCGCAGCGGCAACTGACGCGTCTCTTGGCGCTCCTGCCCCCTTGCGAAGTCGGGTTCTTGCACGGTGCTTCTGTCGGTGCTCCGCCCAGTCAACTGATCATGCATGCATAAGAACCTTCAGAAACACTCGTTCCGCTTGCACTGCTTTGCCCGTTCATGACAATCTGATGCATTGGCTTCAGAAGGAGGACAGAGCCCGCAGGGGCCCGCAGGGAGGAGGAAAGCAAGAGTACGTACCTGGAGGAGCTTTGAGATCCCCCTCCGCCCTGCCGATCGCGCGGGTCATTGCCAACCCCCTGGCACGAGACCACAGCCAAACCCACCTTTCACTCCCAAGTGCTGCACGCTGCTTTTCCATCCCCTCCTGTTCTCGACTCCACCCATCTCAGCATCGGTCTCATTCGTCTCATCACCGAGCCTATCGCTGCATCAACACCATGCCGCCTGGTGTGAGTACCGCTAACCGCTACGCGTTACTCAAAAGGACCGACGGGACTGACTTTCAGAACGATGTCGATGTAGAGGACCAACGGTCCCTCTGCACGACCCACTCCATTCATGCCGGCCCAGACACCATCAACAGTGAGCTACCTTGTAGTAGAACAAGCTGACAGGGCAGAGATCGTGAAGCGCCTGCGCGCGCTCACTCTCCGTCTCCTGCCCCAGGAGGTCGAGGACGAGGAGATCACAAGCGCATCGTCGAGCATTGTCTCCCCCGAGGTCGTCGAAGTCTTCGAGGAGGCAGGTGGAGACTTCCGCGAGGCGATCCCCTTCTGGTGAGTAGAGAGCAGAGCGCGAAGGGCGCTGCTTGCCGCACACGGTCTATCCAGCTTTATGGGCCGCGTTGACTGCCGCGCATGGCTGTGATCCGCGACGTTGTTCCAATGTGTGCTTCACGCGATGGGGACGGGGCACAATCTCGTGTTGCTTGAAGTCCCGGTTGTGCGTCGTTAGCTAACATGAAGTCTGCTCCGCGCACGCAAGATGTTCGTCGAGGACGCGAACGCGAACCCGACCGACTATGGCGAGAACATGTGCCGTGCGACCGCTTGCGAGGTTCTCGCCCGTCGCTCCGTCCACCGCATGCCCGCCCACCGCCTCCAGTCCGTCATGAGCACGCGCTACCGCTACCGTGAGCGTGATGGCGACGCGTCTGCGCCCACCTGTGCTCTCGAGACTGCTATTGACCAACACTGCACGGTGAGTTTGCTCGACTGTAATGCGCTTGCCGACTGTAATGCGTCGCATAGGTTTAGCTTAGCCTAAGAAGTGGAGAGCTGACATCAGATCTTCCTGTCCTCTTCCGAGGCTCAGATGGTCGTGACCATGCTCTGGACAGGCAAGTGGGTGCAGCACAACAACGAAAACGACGACATCGACTACGTCGAGTACGTTCCTCCCCACGACAACCCGCACTCGTTCTGGGCGCACATGGACCCGTCCCGCCTCGGCGTTCCCCGCTACCAGACCTGGTTCCGCATTATCGTCTGGATCTTCTTCCTCTACGTCTACTCGGAGACTGTGCAGAGGTGTGTTTGAGTGCTTCTTAGCTGTCCCAAACAGCTCTCCAGCTAACACGCACAGTCCTGTCGACTCGGTCGACCCGCTCCGCCAGTTCGACGCATGGGAGATCATTCTGTACACCATGACTTTCGCGTTCTTCATTGAGGAGCTCGTCAAGGTTGCCAAGGTAAGCTAATTTGATGTCGCCATAGCTGACAGCAGACCATGCGCATCAGTAATAGCTTCTTCGGCGTCTTCGTGAGTTTGCCTCTGTCGCATTCGACCTGTAGCTGCAACAGAGATAGCTGACCTCTAAGAACTTCTGGAACATCGTCAACTTTATCACGGCAGCTCTGTTGCTCACTTCGCTCGCTCTCCGCATCGCCGGTATCAATCAACCCTCCGACTCGAAACAGCGCGCTCAGCTGCACCTCCTCTCGTTCCAATTCCTCGCGTGCGCTTCCCCACTGATCTGGCTTAAGCTTTTGGTCGTTCTGGAGGGTTTCAAGGTTGTAGGCGTACTACAAGTCGTAGTGTTTAGAATGCTGTGAGTGGCAAACGCGTTCCGAAGTCGTAAAGAGTGGTTTGAAGGTCGTGAAGAGGTCGTGAGGAATGGTTTTGATGGAGGTGGAGGCGGATGCGGGGCTCCCGGTGGAGGTGTGTGTGCACCTCCACCGCCGATCCTACGATGGTGTGCCCTCCTGCGCCCTCCTGCACACTCAGTCGAGAGATTCTGCTAACGAACAGGCGCGAGAGTGCGATCTTCTTCATCCTGCTCGCCATCATGGGCGTCGGCTTCGCGCAGTCGCTGTACGCGCTTGATGCAGCTGATGGAGAGACGGGCGACGACGGCAGTTCGATGTGGCTCATCATCAACTCGCTCATCCAGTCGCTCCTTGGTGGCGCCGACTTTGACACGGCCTCGCAGCGCTTCGGGTATCCGTTTGGCCTGATCATCTTCTACTTCTGGAACTTCTTCGCGATCATCATTCTCGTCAACGTCCTCATCGCGCTGTTTGGCACCGCCTACAGCGAGGTGTACGACAATGCCGTTGACGAGTTCATCACCTTCTTCTCTGGCAAGACGGTCGACATGAGTGAGTCCAACTGCCCGACTCCAAGCTTTGTCTTTGTTAAGCCAGCTAACGTCAGTCCGCGCCCCCGACGTCTTCGTCTACCCCGCGCCGTTCAACCTGATCGAGACCTTCCTGGTCGCGCCCTGGGAGTTTTGCCTCACCAAGTCGCAGTACGTTGCGCTGAACCGCTTCGTGATGCGCATCGTGTTCTGCATCCCCCTGACCATGATTGCGCTCTTCGAGAGCCAGATCATGCACTCGCGCGGCGGCGTCGGCGGCATGATCCACGACTACTTCGCCGAGCCCATCCCGGAGGACGACGAGGACCCGGACGTCCTCGACCCGAAGGGCGACGACGAGGGCGAGATCTCCACCGTCAAGTTTGAGGAACTCGCGAAGAGGCTGCCCAAGTGAGTACCTTCCAAGGCTGGCGCAGGCCAGGGGAGCCCTAGGTCACATCACCATTACCATTCAGCTATCTCGATCTCACCTACCTGGATGAAAGCTAACAAGCAGCACGACCGTGTCCAACTCGAGCCTCATCCTCGGCGAACTCAAGAAGATGAAGGGCAACCTCGACACCTTCGAGAAGCAGGTTCGCTCAGGCAACCTGGACGTCAAGGTGGAGGAGGTGTCCGATTAGTCTCGCCGGCCGACAGGCCGGCTCAGGCTCAATCGCTCCCTGCCCTCCAGCCTGAGTCTGCACGGCAGACCCAGCAACAACAAATATCAGATCAGTTCATGAAGTTCAGTATCGTATCACTTTTCGTCTTTTCGTAGTTCTGTGAATGCACACTTGCTTCGCGTCTCACACTGCCCGCGGCGGAATACGCGGGCGTTTGGGCACATGAAGGAGAGCAAGAGGACGACGATCGTGGCGATCATGAGGGTCGATGGGGCTGGAACGTCGACGTTTCACTGCCGCGTGTTCTGCGCCCTCGCAGTGAGTTCCACGTCTGCCGTGTCTCTGCTCAAGCAGCTCAACATCACTGACTCCTTTCCACATCTTCAATCTTACCAGCTGTCGTGCCAAGTCCCGACGTATTGCAGTGAGTCTGTGACTCCTCTCTCGCATCGGAGAGCAAGGACTGTGTGGACTGCTACAAATTCGTGTGGGAAGCTGACAACCCAGAATGGACCGTGAGCTAGGTTTTCCACTCGACAGGCATGTTCTGTTCTGGGTCCTTTGTGGCCACTCATGGAGTAAAAGCAGTGAGTCGACTCGTTTGACTCGGCCAGAGTGCTTGCGCGCTTGGCCCAGCTTCGGGGCTCTGCATCTCTAGCTGACGACAGCCACTTAGAATCGTGGGTCCTCTCTGTCCAAGTGATAGCCGTCAGCGACCGCCGCAAAGTGAGCCTTTCGGCACGGCGGCCTAGGCAGACGCGGGTTACCCTCCCTTTAAGCTAGCATCCTGAAGGCCTTCAGCTGACGACGCAGAATTGGCGAACGGTAACAACTTCTGCCAACGTCGTTGCCGCTTGGTTCAGCTATATCATCCAGTTGGAAGCTGACGGGACAGCTGACGGGACAGCCTCATCCTCTCACTATCGTGTGCTTGTTTCGATAAATCCGCTATGGACGATTGTGAATGGGTCAGTCGCAATTGAGCTCCCAGGCCCCGACAGATAGCTAACACTTCAGATCCCTTTTGCTGGCGGACTGTGCCTGGATCTGCCATCCTTTCAGGCAGGCATTCCCACTCAATGCTGGCAGAACGGGTTCGTGGCCTCAATGTCGGTACTCTCCGCCTTTCTCGTCACGAGGCGCAAAGCCTTTCTCGCAAATGGGGTAGCGAGAGGTGAAGCATCTTCTATCCCAGTTGCTTGCTTGCGGATAAGCTGACAGAGTAGGCTATCGCGCCTATCCGTGTCCTTTCGCCGCCTTCACTTCACGCCTCTGGAGCCTTCTCAGGTCGCGGGTCAGGTCTAACTCTGCTTCCTCACTGTTCGTTCCAACAGCTTCAACAGCTCCAATTCGCCCAGCACATAGCTAACTCCCAGACTACTCGTCACCACGAGAACTCCCCGTCACCTCTCCTCAAGTGACTTACGGATAGTGGACTCGGTTCCGGTGTTAGCTCTTCACTCCGTGCGTTCCCGGAACCACAATCGACGAGCCAGCTGCATCAGCTAACAGGATTCGAGTCCGAGAGCTGACATTCCAGATATCTCTCCTGTCTCTCCTGTCGTGAACTCTTCTCAGTCGGTTGCTTGCTTTCGCATACACTGGCGAAAACACCCCTTCGAGCCGAAAAAAACTCGCTGTTCGGGATGTAAGTCCAGCTTTCTGATATCCGGTCATAGTTAGCTGACGTCGCAGGCTCCGAGACTGCTCAGACTGCTTGAACATGTAAAGCTCCGTAATGCAGCAGCATGAGCTAACAGACAGGCTGCAAGTTCACAGCGTTTGCAAGTAGGTCGTCTCCGAGGGGTATCGCTTCTCGTGGAAGGACTGAAGCTGACATCACAGTCGACGGCAAGCTGTCTGTGTCCCGCGTACGGGCACTGCTTCAGCTAACACGTAGTAGTCGCATAGCTGACACCGCAGGTCTCTGCGAGCTCAACCACCGCGACACTCCCCTCTCGCAACATTCTCCTCGCCGCAGACGACCCCGCCGCGCCGAACCTCCACAGATCTAATCACCACAGGCGTTGTGGCGGAGTGGTTAACGCGGTTGACTAGAATGGTCTCTCTTCGGAGAGGGATTCAGGAATCAACTTCCTTCGGGAGCGCATGTTCGAATCATGTCAACGTCGTCTTTTTGCGCATTCCGAGAATGCAAGCACCGTCTCGGGTGGAAAGGGTGCTTTGCGATCGAAGAGAGGTGGGAATCGATGTGGGATCGTGACTGATGACGGTGAGTGGCACTTCGGATGAATTTCTCAATTGATCTAGGTGGGTGAGCAGTTCATATTCCCTCATCAGAGCTGACTCCGCAGTCGTAAGCTACGAAAATGTTGTTGGAAGCTGACACTCAGCTGTGGGTGGGAGGGAGATCATGCTTCTTCTGTTTCCCCTGGTAGCTGACCGCAGACGGTGTTAATGCATGTACTTGGTGAGCTTACGTGCTTCGTCGTAGCTGACCTCAGGCGAGAGAAGCGGGGTCTGCCTTTTGCCACGCATGGTTACTAAGTCCCATTTAATCTGTACGTTGGATTGGGCGAGCTTCTCCGGCCTTGAAACTAGCTAATGCCAGTTCGGACAGGGAGCAGTCGGACAGGGAGCAGGAGTTCGGTAAGCTTAGCCAGTGTCCTTCCAAGCAGACATCCAGATCAAGTGCAGTAGGTGGCTAACCTCGCTCCGAAATAGTGAGGCTGTGGGGCGGTAAGCTATGCGAACGGCAGATCATGCTCAGTGACGCCGTAAGCTGACACGATTACCTTCCAAGCTGACATCAGTGCGAGAGAATGGCTGTTCACAAGCAAGATTTAGCTGGGTGAGCATGTCAGTCACTGGATTAGCTCTCGCCGGTCTCGGTCGGGTGCAAGGGCGGTAAGCTTATCCGCTGTCGGCCCAAGCTGACATCCAGCTCAAGCGGTGGGCAGTGTCATGCTCTCATGCTGGCACGCTACAGTTAGGATTGTGACGGGGTGAGCTTCTCGTGATTCCTCTCGAAAGCTGACTCCAGACTCGCGGTGGGATGAGCTGGGTACGTCGTGAGCTATCCAAGACGAGAGGAGTAGTTGACCACGGCAGAAAGACTTGCAACAGTGTGAGCTGCTCCGCTCCTGGTAGGAAGCTGATCTCAGCGGCCCATCGTGAGATGGCGGGCGGGCATAGAATCTGAAGATTCGCAAGTCGAGGTGGGAGAGTCATTGTCTCCTGGCTGGAGCACGCAACCATCCGAGGATAAGGAAGCGTCCTCGTGCAGTGAGTCTCTGAGAAGATCACATCCAGGTGCGCCGCGATTGCACTCAATCTCCGGGTTAGCTACAGCTATCTACGTACAGCTCCTTAGCTGGCCTCGCATCTGAAGCCTTGCACCAGAAGAGAATCGTCGATGGTAGAGCTCTCCAAGTATCGTTTAAGTCGACATTGCAGAAGTCATCGCAGAAGCAGCGGTGAGCATCATGCAACAGAGCATGGGTGCAGCTAGTGCGTACTTCACATCTAGCTGACACTGCAGACTTCAGAGCAGACGAGTGATAGATCTGCTGTCGTCTGAAGACGCAGCTCAAGGGCTGCAGTCTCGAACTGGACCACAACAGAGATTAAATCTTCGCGCGCCCCGAAGGTGGTGAGGTTATGATTGTCTTGAGGTTTAACCGATCACAGCTCCCTACACCGTCTTCGTGGCGAGTGAGTGAGTTCGATATCCTCGAAACTGACGCTCAGCTCAATTCCCATCTTCCATGCCCCATCAAACTCTACCCGCTTGACCACGTAGGTGAGGTTGCCTTTCTTTGCGACGCTAACCGATCCCAGCGGATGTGAAGCTTCGCCCACCCCCCATCCCGCCCAAGAGGGCAAGTTACCTGTGATCTCTCCGAACTGATCACCAGCCACAAAACTCTGCCATCCCTCGGACGTTGGACCTCGTACGCGCCCACTCTGCCCCAGTTGTCATGGTGAGGTTTACAGAGTCTGAAGAGCCAACCAGTCACAGCAACGACGCCTCTCGCCTTCTTCGCAGGGAGCAGTACGAGTCAGTTCCTCCATTGTCCTGTTCCGTTCGCCAGCCCTGTTCCCCACTCTGCCCAAGTCTGACAAGTGAGGTTGCAGATGCCCTAAGTCCAACCGTCCCCAGCGAAACCCACCCACCATCGTCAGTGTAGGAGTGAGTTGACTACGCACGCTCGGTTAAACTGATCATCAGCCGCACACCTGTTCCTCGAGCGTCGTCGGGCCGAGTTCTGCCACTCTGTGAGGTTAAGGGAACCCTACCAGCCACACCACCACCCAGCAATCCAGCACACCACAACCACACGCCCTCGACGGCCATGACTAAGCAAGCACAGGTCAGTTGCCTTTGACGTATTCCAAAACTGACCTTCAGCACATCCACCCCAGCCAACACAACCATGGAGAGGTTCTGTGAACCCTACCAGCCGGACCGACCAGAGCCGTCGCTCTCTTCAAATGGCGAGCAGCGTAAGTCAGTTGGCAAGCTGCTGGATGAACTGATCCCCAGCCTATCACTCCGACCGACACTGCCAACGGCGAGGTTTCCTCCCACCTTGACTCTGACCGACCCCAGCCACCCCGGCCCGCTCCGGTGTTAATCGAGTCAGTTCTCCATTTGGACATTAGAACTGATCGCCAGTTCGCATCTCGTGCCTCATGCCCCTGATCTCAGAGCTCAATCTCGGAAAGGGGGCTGGTGACATGCAGCGTACAGCGTACGTCTGCACGGTTGGGGCTCCATCGTCCTCTCTAACCGACCACAGCAGCCACAGCAGCCACAGCAGCCACATCCTCCCGCCTCAAGAGGCAAGCGCTTCTAGTAAGTTGGGCTTGTATCGAGTTTCGAAACTGAACGTCAGCTCGTTCGCTACTCCGGCCAACGCGCCGTGTGTGAGGGTTCTGGCCACTTGGAGTCCAAACTGGCCCGGCTAACCCGTTTTCGTCATTCGAGGCAAGCGACGCAACGGTGAGTTGTCCAGCTCGAAGATATTGTAAACTGATGCCCCAGCCCCATCCCACTCCCCTCCAGTGCGAGCTCAGCGTACGTTCTGTGGTTGTTGTGTGCCAGAATCCAACCGACCCCAGCATAACCGCGAAGGTCCTCTTGGCTCGTAGGCTGGTCGAGAATGATGTCGGACTGGTGAGTTCGCGGCGGCCTACCGGAACTGACATCCAGCACTTTTCCTTCCCCGGGCCACTTGCATCGAAAGTGCTGGTCTGGTGAGTTTGGCTGCCCGGACAGTATACTGACCGCCAGCCCGACCATCACTTCCTGTAGACTCCAATGCATGGCCTTCCAATCCCCTTGACATCCTCGGTGCATCCAGACTCGTGTGCTCAAGGACAACAGGTGAATACATAGTCCAGCGGAAACCCTCTATAGTCATTGGATATGAAGTTCAACACAACGCTTCTGCTCTCTGCTCTCCTCTGCTGTGCCGCGCCGAATGGCTCGCGACTAGCGCCTCCTCAACCCTCCTCTAACTCCTCTTCGTCATACTCAGCATCCCGCCTCCGCCAGCGTAACTGCTCGACAGAGACGCCGTGCCACTGTCCGGCTCGTCTTCCTCGTCGTCCGAGTCCTCCGTGCGGCGCTGGCGTTTCGGAATCGCGGCACTGGGGCCGGCAGTCCGCTGCGCCTGGGGCGAGGACGCCTTGCTGTTCCTGCCGCGGCCTTTGCGGCTGGAGCCTGATTCCTTCGTGGGCGCGGCGCGGTTCCTGATGTCAGCTATATCCTCGCATCCAAAGCTCCAAAGGGAACACTCACCTCTTCTTGATCACGTCCGTCTTGAGCGACAAGGGGCGGACCACGCCGTGCAGCTTGTAGAACAGGCCACACGCGTTGCACAGCGGCTGGCCCTCGGGGTCGCGGCGCCACAGGGGCGTGTTCGTCGTCTGGCAGTTGGTGCACATGGTCGGGTTCTCGCTGTCGCCCTCGACTGGCGTGGCGTTGCCGGACCGCTTGCCGCCCTTGGCGGCCGAAGAGCCTTGACGGCTGTGCCCGCGCGAAGTGCCCGCCGGAGCGGCCGGTGTGATCGGCTGCATCCGCAGCGCCGCGAGGTTCGGACTACTGTTCGAGCGCAGCGGCGGGCCACTAATGCGCTGCTGCATGTGCTCTCCGTTCGCCTGCTGCTGCTGGGATGCCTGAGGCGACTGCGCCGGCGTGTACTCTGACACGGCGGTGGACGCGGGCACAGACCCGAGCACGTCGGACGGGTTGATGTGCGTGAACGGCGTGCCGTTGGCGCCGTCGCCGAGGTAGATGTGCATGAGCTGCTGGAAGTCGAACGGCGCCTCGCTGCTGTTCTGCTGCACCGCGAGCTGGGGCTGGATCGTGTTCGGGAAGAGCGTCGACATGTCAAACGCGTTCGCGGCGGGGTCGGATCCTTCGCTGTTTTCGGTGGCGGGCCACTCGGTCGTCGTCAGCTGGGGCGGTCCAGACGGCTCAACGCCGTTCTCAGGCGGACCGTTGTTCAGGTCGAAAAAGTTGTTGTACCCGTCATAGTTGAAGGTGAAGTCGGTCGAGGGGAAGGCTGCGCTCGTGCCGTCCGGCAGCGGCAGGTGGCTGCCGTCGCGCGGCGAGCCCTCGGCCGGACGCTTACGCGACGTGATCGTGCCAGAGCCGTCCAGGTTCGGGCGCACAGTGTGGTCGAAGCTAGTCTTACGAGCCGGTCGACGAGGAAGGAAGCCGTACTGCGGGTGGAAGTTGTCGGGCGTCGGCTGGTACAATCCAGGTCCAGAGATACCGGGCAGCTGAGCAATATACTGGTCCTTGCTCTCGCCCGTGCTGCCGGCGTCCGAGAGCTGCTGGTGCAGCTGCTGCTGCTGCTGGGCAGACAGGTGGTTGTGAAGCTGTCTCGCAAATTCGGCGTCGGGCGCAGACGACGACAACACGTCCTCGTTGACTTCCGGGATCGAGTTGGCCGCGCTGAACGCAATCGTGTTCTTCGGGTCTTTGCCGTGTGCGAATTGCTCCATGTTATAGTCCTTCGACAACGGCTGCGACATGGCCATCTCGGCTCCGGGCGCGGCCCACGGCGGGTAGTTGTTCGGCATGGATCGAGCAAAGGGTAACAGTGAGGCTGGCGACGGGTTCATGCTCGCGCTCGTGTTAGAAGCCGGGCCGCCCGACGCCAGGAGGCTGTGTGCGTGGTCCTCGTCAAACATTTGCCGCCCACCGCGCTGGTACGTGGACCGCGATCGGGAGCGCGACGCCGCACGCCAGTCGACAGCCATGCGCGACCGGGACCGAGACGCTGCTCGCCAGTCAATGTCCATGGCACTGGGCATGTCAGCATGTGTACGTGTGAATGTGTGCTTACCTCGGACTGCGGTTCGTTGCGCTGAAGCCGACGACGCGCGACTTGCCCTTCCGTCTTCCACGTTCGCCCTCCTCCTCTGCGGACGAGGGCGGCTGGGGTAAGCCAGGCTGGCGCTCGGATACTTGAGTGAGCTGCAGTGGCGGGGGCTGCTGGTGTGTGGGCGCGGTGGCGAACTGGGCATCACCTTGAGGTTGAGGCGGCTGCTGCTTGTCCTTGATGTCACTCGGGTTCTTGTCGTCGGGCTTCTTCATGGTTAAATGCATCATGCGCCAGGTCAGGTTCTCCATCCGTGACGCATGGGGCATGGTGTACTTGGCCCGGGCATAGGCCTTCCACACTTGCGCCGCTAGCGGATCCTTCTGCGCCATCTGCTCCGGAGCGAGCAAATCCAATGCAGAGGGGCTCGCAGGCCCGGCGGGGTCACCCGATGGACGGCGCCCTCCAAGACCGGGCGATAGGAAGGGCAACCCTGCAGACTGGGGGCTGGTGCTGAGTGGCGAGCGCGAGCTGAAAAAGTCGTCTGCGAGAATCTCGGTCACGACATCGTTCGAACGTTGGCGTGATCCGGTCGTATCGGGAGAAGACGGCCCTGACGCCTTTGGAGTGACTGGTTTGCCGCTGCTGCCCATCGACATAAGTACCGGCTGCTGAGCCTGGGGGCTTGGCGCTTGCTGCTGTCCCAAGCTCATGCCGATGCCCATACCCATCCGGATCGCCATCTCTAATGCGTTATCACCGTACTGGGACAAGTGGTCCATGGTGAGTCCAGGCGGGAGCGGTGGCAAGCTGGCGAGGTCGACGGGCGGCGCGGGCGACCACGGTGTCTCAGAGTCCTTTGACGTCTGCCGGGAAGCGGGCATCTGTGGTGTCGCAGAATACTTGTCTGCGGTTCGGGGCGACGGTGTGGGGGGCGCAGGCGGTTGAGGAGCTTCAGCACGACGGGGCTTGATCGGCCGGAACTTGGACGACACCGAAGATGACTGGGATGGAATTAGCGCCAATCGACTAGCGGATCGGATGTAACTCACGTCTGCGGCAGGGCTAGCAGCATCACTACTGCCAGCGGGCGTTCCCGCTGGCGTCTCCCTATCTTGCCACGACTGGCCAGCATTAGACTGCTTCCGAGACGAGAACTGATTCTGTGCGGGTATCGGACCAGTCGTGCGTGGCGACGGGACAGCGAATCCACTGGCGTCTCGGCTCTGTCGCTGCTGACCGTCTCCCGACTGCTGCTGGAGGCGGCGGGTTAACAAGCTAGTACCCTGCTGCTGCTGCTGGTGACGTTGCTGATCCTGCTGCTGGGAGGACGACGACTGGGGAGACTGGGCAGGGGGAGCGAGCTGGCCCTGCAGCAGCTGCATGATGAGCTGCTGAGCCTGTTGCGCCTGCTCCTGGGCCTGCTTCGCCTGAGCCTGTTGCTGCTGCTGAGTCTGCTGGGCCTGGATGAGCAGTTGGGCTAGCGACTGGCTCGCGGCCGCCTGAAGCATCGGCTGCTGCATCGGGGAAGGCGCCGACGGCTGCTGTGGCGAGGGGTGGTTTTGCTGCTGCTGGGTGGCCTGCATTGCCATGGTCAGCGCGGCGACGAGGTTCATCGGTAGCGGCGAGTTGCCGGCGAGGTTGTTGCTGGCCTGCTGCTGCTGCTGTTGCTGGGCCTGCTGCTGTAGCCGTCGCTGATTCTGCTGCTGCTGCTGCTGGCGTTGCTGCTGCTGTTGCTGTTGCTGCTGGTTGAGCAGTTCGGCCAGGTTCGCAAGTAGGTTGTGATCGCCGTCGTAGGAGGAAGCATTGCTTGTCGGGTTCAAGTTCTCATTCTGACGCTGCTGCGCGTTCCAGTTCTGGTCAAGGCCTGGAACCTCAAACTGCGGCTGCTGGTCACCGTTGAGCGGCCAGGGCGACTGTGGCGTATCATTGTTAGGCACTGAGCCCCGGTGCTGGCGTGCGGCCGCGTACTGTGCGGCAAAGCTTTGGGCGTTGGGCGTGAACGAGTTTGCAGACGTGCCTAGGACGGAGGCGACATCCGACGGCGAGGTCACATCCGCGAGGAACGAGTCTGCACTCGCGAAGCTGTCGTACCGCTGCTGCTGCTGGAGCGGCCATCCCTGCTGCTGGGACTGGGAGGGCGAGGCTGCAAACTGAGACGAGTTATTGCTCCGGTTGCCGTTGATGTTGGTGGGAATTGCGGTTGCCTGCGGACTCATGCCGCCGCCGCCATCGACCGTGAAGCGGCCCTTCTTGGACCCGCCTCCGCTCGATGCTCGCCACGGCTTCACCGTCATCTTACTGCTCGAGCCGGCAGCGGCCTGTGAGCCGCTCGCCGACGAGGGACTCGCCTGCGCCGTCGTTTTCGGACGGGGGGCGATTGGCCGCGGTAAGATTGCTCTCCTTCGTGATGCCGACGAACTTGTGGTGGTCGTAGACTGGGGACTATCCTTCGAGGCGGTTGACCGTGGAGACAACGCACCGAAGGGAGAGGTGTGATTTTCGGCAGAAATGGTGGCTGGAGATGAGGGCTAGATGGGCTAAGACGTCAGCAACGTTGCAGTGCGGGGGAAGGAGTGCGATGCCGACAGATGCCGCCGCCGGCGACTCGATAGGATGATGAGTAACCGGCGACCTTGGCCAAGACCTTTCGACTCGGTCAAGCAGCACAAGAGTGCAAGGAGTGCAGCGCAAGAGTACGTCGCTCGGAACAGCAGTTCGCGCGATCCTTTCTTAGGCGGGGCCAGTGTGCCAAAGTGCGGAGGCCGTGTGTGTCAAAGGACCGAGGAAGGTGACTGCTGGCTGACTCCGGGCGGCGTTCGCGTGACAAGCGTTGGTCCGAGGAAAGCGGCGGCAGCGAGTTGACTGACCTACGGTCGTCCGGAGAAAGATGCAGTTGACGATGAGAGATGCGGCCCCAGTCTCAGTCGCGCTAGAGCGCTATGGGCATGCGACTGAGCGGCAAAATATTGTGTAGGGGGGATGTGAGGGTGTGAGGGGTGTGAGGGGTGTGAGACGGGGGAGGGGGGGGGGGTGAAGCCTAAGGGGCCAGTGCAGGTGCAGGTCGTTGCTGGGCTGGGGCACTGGAATAGGGGGGAGACACTAACAGAGTAAAGAGACGGGAAGCAAAAGCTGCAAGCGTCGACGACCTTGCAAGCCTTGCTTGGCAGACTAGTGCTGCGTTAGCCCTCGTTGGAGGGGTGTTCGGGGCCGGGGCCTGGGTGGCCTTGCCTGGGTGAGAGGGAAGGCGGGCCGGGGGGAGGGGGTGTGTGGAATGGATCACGCGCGGGCAGCCGGAGGGCAGGCGAGGGCAGGGGGCGGGAGTAAGGACGAGGACGGCGGCGGAGTGTCGGGGTGATGTCGCGATTGTGCGGGGAAGGTGGACAGAGGTGGATGCGGATCGTTATCTCTGACGAGTGTGGTGTGGCCGTGGTTGGAAGTGAGGGTCGAATCGAGTCGCAGTTCCTGGCTTAGTTGGGAGGGTGTTCGGGCGAGAGCGGATAGAGGACGGGTGTCCGGGCAAGTGGTGGTAGATCGGGGATGGCGTGGGAGTGTGAGTGTGCGTGTGCGTGTGCTGCGTGTGTGGTCAGAGTAGCCGATGGGAGAGGTAAAAGATTAGAGGAGCAGGACAGTCCAAGCACGCATGGTGTGCTCAACGATCGAATCGGGCTGACCCGCTGGCCACTGGCTGACCTGGCTGGCTACTCCTTGGCCACTCATCCTAAGCGGAGACAATTGAGCGACCCGCAGCACAAGGTGGAGGCCGGCCGGGTGGGTGGGTCACCGTAGCCACCATACGCCCAAGGCACGACCAAGTGGCGCATGCGCCCTAGCTGGGCCTGACTTGACTTGGAGTTCAAACCGAGCCAGCCAGTGGCCAGCGAGCTGCCTGCGTGCCTCAGATCTGGCACCGGTAATAAGCCCCTAGGTCCCTCCTCGACACTCCAACTTTCGCTCAACATGTAAGAAAGGAGTAGAGCATGCTTGGTCGCCGAACAACGCCATGCATTCAGCCCCGTCACAAGAGCATCAGAGCACGCACGACCACGGAATGCACAATGGCGCAATGTGCCCCGTCAGCGCTCCAGCGCGCCAGCGCGCCAGCGCGACAACGATCCGTGAGCCCACAGCCGCCGGCTCCCCGGCCTGTCCGGCCGCCAGACGAGCTGTGGGCGGGGCTGGCTGGAGGTACCCGAGTCAGACCACCTTTCGGTTGGTGCTGTGCCTCTGCTTGTGCCTCAGAGCCAGCTGTGCCAGACGTGCCTGCTTCTCTCGCTTGCCTCCTTCGTGTCCATTCAGCGTGTCCGAACGGCAGCAACGGCAGAAACCCAGCCATGCATTCGTGATTGGCGCCTGATCCGAAGTTCAACATGGGCATGTGACCAGCTCTCTCGCGATGTCGCTCCGCTATCTCCGCTGATTCTGGTGTGCGGGTCAACTATGCCCGGCACGCGGCGACTTTCACGGCCCATTGGCTCCTGCTTGGCTCCTGCTCCCTGCCGGATCCTCATCCGAGCGCTCCGCAATGCACACCCGGCATGCTCGGTATCTAGCCAAACGCAGACATTCCGGAGCCTGTAAACCCATGCCTGGCAGCTGGTGACAATGAGTGCACTGAGCAGTGCAACGAGCAGCGTTTCCTGGACCTTTGGCCATACCATGGTCGTGCTGGATGGGAAGGAGGAACGGAGGAACGGATGGACTGTGTTATTGGCCCTTTGTCGGGCATGGATGCGGGGCACAATGCACAACAAAAAAGCACTGAGCAGTGATCACACAGTGCACGGTGATGAGTGACGCACGGCTCCTCCTTACGTGGGGTACATCAACGCTGCGCCGCGGCTGCTTGGAGGCCTTGCGGGCATCGATGCGGACCATGAAGAGCAAGAGTGAGGTCCGGGTAGTAAGCGAGGGCAAGGCACGTCGGCGTCGTTGTCGTGCTCAATCGAGGATGGCATTGGTCCTCGTTATTGCTGGCGCGCTGGCTGGGACACTGTATGCACCCTAGAGGCATGAGAGGATGGGCACGGTCATCACAATACTCTATTCCGAGCGGTCTCAGCCCCAAGGACGCCTTGCAGCGCGCCCCGAGCGCATGGAGCCGGCACGGCAACCAGTGAGGTTCCAGCGGCCAGCGGTAAGAGACGTTAACAGACGGAAGAGTGACGGAAGCTCTGGACGTGTTACGACGGAAAGCATCGGCGTAAGCTGGCGTTAACTGCTGGACCGGCGGCAGCGCGGCAGCGGCCAACGGCGCGGACCGACGATTCCTATCTATCAAACAGTTCTTATCTCTGTATCTTTCCCCAGGAGCCAATCGGGTGACTGGTTGGGTTTTCAGCCCTGGATTCCTTAGGTACCTTTTGGATTGAGTTTGGGTACTTTTTGGGACGAAGCCGACGCAGTCTTTGTGACTTGGGCGCATTCCGCCCGCCTTCAGGCTGTCATGTGTTCCGCGTGGCCCGCTTGACCGGGAGTATTACGTTGTATCCTTGAGCTGTTGGGCTAGCATATACCCGAGAGAATCGAGGAGTGGACAGAGGGGGATGAGAGACAGGAGGCAGGTGTGTGACCGTAACAGCCCCTGAGAGATCTACGCTGGTCTTCTCACAAATCATAACCCAGACCTGGGAGACCTGCCCGCAAAGCCAGCCCGCCGCTTAGCCACTCATACTCACGTTAATCAGCAGTGGCACACCGTGGCACGCCGTGGCCCTCAGTGGCGTTCAGAACGTCACTCTGCCGTCCAAGTTTCCGCTCAAGTCGGCTTTCTCGGCTTAATCGCATTGGGCCGTGTCGGTTTGGCCATCAAGCTGGGACTGCGGCAGTGCGCAGGTGGCGTCCAAGCCGTGCGCCGCACACATAACGCCTCACAAAGTCAAGTCCGATATATCGTTACCCCTCCTGTGATCCTGTGGCCTGTAGCTGAACTACTGCGGTGTCCATGACTCACGCGGCTGACTCTATGGCTGACTGGACAGGCTGACCGGGAAGAGTTCAGGCTGATTGAACGGACGGCTACTGATGAACGGGTTCCATGGTCAAGAACAGACCCACTGGCATCGTGCTGGTTGGGACATTATATCGTGATAATACAACACATTCGAGCTCTCCCCGGTCTTCAAGGCATGTCGATCGCTGTCCTCAGCCTAGGGCTGGCGGCTAGCGGAACCGCGACACAGTCTCGGCCTCGGCCCTACGCCGCTCCGCCTTGCTGTTGTTACCCATGGCGGCGGCACCGGCGGACAGCTTGCCGAGCATGGTGGCGAGACGCTGCGACTTGACAGCCCGGTACGAGAGCTCGCGCACCGAGGGCTCCATGTAGGCGTTCACGGCCTCGTCGAGGATGAGCTTGATGGACTGGATGTTAGCTAGAGATTAACGGCGCTGGAAGCTTGCACGCCATGCCCAAGCCTGACCAGCATCGGCCGCTTGGGTACCCGTTTTCGCCGTGCCAAGCCCACCATCGACGCCTCCGAGCGCGGCAGGAGTTGGCGCTCGCGGATGGCGTTCGAGGCGTAGGCGGAGGAGGGGCTTCGAAATGTTCCGCTCGCTTCACTCACCAGTTTGACCTCGTCGAACACATGGTCCAGCCCCGGTCGGTCGAGGCGCCCAATCTCCGTCTGGATGTAGGTGACATCGTTGAAGACGTAGGCGAGGGCGGCCTCGTTGTACCGCGGCACCTCGCGACCGCACAGCGTGTCCTGTCTGTTAGCTAAGCCGCAATGACGCTAGCTCACCATGAACCACTTGTTGATCAGGGCGAGCGCGTTGCCGTACACATGCGTCTTGACCGACTCGTTCAGGCCAAACAGCACAGAGTCGACGTTCGCCGTCAGGAACGTGATCATCTCGAACACATACGTGCTCGGCTCGTGCTGTGCCGGCGGGCTTCCGCGGGGAAGCCACGTGTACTCTGCTAAGTCGAAGAAGGAGTCGAGCTTGGACGCGATGTAACTGTCGATCCGGTTCTGCGCCAGCTTGAGCGTATCCGCGAACGAGTGCGCGGACGACAGCGTCACTGGGCCACCGCGCTGTGAGGCACTGCATGTCAGTTGCAGATCCGGCTAAGTACAACTCACCGAAGGTTCATCAGCACGCTCTCTAGCTCGTCACACGCCGTCGCAAAGTGCTCCAGGTTGATGACGACCTGGGCCAGCTGCGACAGGTTGCTCATGCTCTTCAGACGCCGAGCGATCTGCTTGCTGACGTTATCAGTGAGCAGGTCGTCGAGCGATTTGCGCAGCACCTCGTCGATATCCACATGGTGCTGCGCAACGCCGTCCGCGAACTGATAGAACTGCTCCACGAAGCTGCGGATGTTGATGCAGCACATCGGGTACGTCTGGGAGAACGGCATCGCCTGCGGGAAGCCTTGCCTGTTACGTCAGTCACTTCCGGGCGTGCACAACTTACATAGCAAGCTGCTCCACTTCGCCCGCCGCGAACCAACACACTCCGGCGACCTGCTCGAACTCCTGTGTCGTGTTCACCATCATCGGCATGTTGTCATCGTCGGAAACAATGTGGTTGAAGTCGGCACTGAACTTGCGCACCAGCAGCTCCGAATAGCGCTCGAATAGCGTGATGAGCAGGCCGTTCAGCTCCGTGACGTCGTAGCCGTGACCCTGCAGAGTCTGCACGAAGAGCAGGATGTTACGCTTGCTCTCCAGGAAGATCTCGAGCTCACTGCATCCCTTCAGGCCTTGGCCGACGACGTCCATGATGCGCCGGCACATCTCATCCCAGAGGTCGTCCACGTCTCGCCGTGACCGGAAGTCTGGCGCGGAGCGAAGGACGTGAGCCTCGATGATGAAGAAGCCAACGAGCTCCTGGATCAGGTAGGGAAGGTTCGCCTTGAGCGTTTCTGGTGTCGTCGCTGCCCTCGACGAGAGAATCAGGTTGGCTTGTGTCTGCGGGTTAGTTGAAGCACATACAGAAACCCACCTTTCGGTCCTCCTGATAATTTCTCTGTAATTCTGACTTGGCGTCCAGCGCCTCGTAAATATGGATACACTGGTAGAGCGGTCTAAAGTCTATCTTGATCTGCTCGTTGTCGAGTGCGTTGACTGCAAGATCAGTGCTGCACGTGGCTCGAACTCCTAGCACACTCACACTCGGTGCGCTCATTGTTGACGAGCTCCAGGGCCCCTCCGATGTTCGCTAACCGGATGTTACCATCCTTCTCCCTCCTGGCTCGCCAGCGCTTGATACGGCTGTCCATGTGCTTCAGAGCGAGCTTCCCGACTAAGGCGCTCGATTCACGGATGTCAAACAGCCACGACTTCGTGCCCGCTGTCACGGCATCCTTGATCGAGAGTCGCAGTGACGGCAGAGATGAGATGAGATGTAAGTAGAACGGGGTGTTGGAGATAGACGGAGGCGGCAGATGTGACAGATCCTCCAGCATCTGGACGTCAGCTAGGAGCCTCGAACGCGAGTTTACCCTCAGCGCTCCCCAGTACTTCCCCTCTCGCGTCAGCTCGCCAACACGGTGGACGAGATCAAGCAGACGGAGACAGGTTTGAAGCGTCTCGATCGCGTCGTCCATATTCCTCGCGACCTTCTTCTGCTCAATGAGAGCTCGTTTCTGCATACGTTAGCTTGCCAGAGGGAAGGTACTCACCTTCTCTCCCAGCGCTCGTCCGACATCGCCCATCTGCCCGTCGAGCTCGCCGATGCGTTTCCGCAGATGGCTCGTACCCTGCCTCACGGTCGACAGAGTGAGGACAGAGGAGACAAAGTCCTGTCTGGTCAGTCTTCCCCGCATCATCGCCTTGGCGTACCTCATAGTTGGTCTCGCATATCTGCTCAATCTCGCGCTCCTTCTCCTCGACGAAGCGGTCCAAGCTGTTCAGATACAGCTGTTCGCTTTCACTCTCCTGGATGGTTTTGATTAACGGAGTGAGAGCTTCAAAGTTCTCCGTAGTTGCCGACGTGGGGTCGAGAGTGATCTGTCCTGTCAGCTCGAATTACCGAGGACGTTCCAGCTGATCGACTAACCTGCTGGAGCTGGAGCTCAAGCTCCGCACTTGAGAATGTCGGGCGTTGTTTTCGGTTCATGGTGGCTCACACGCTTGCGCGATAGCAGTGTTCTGCTCAATGGCGCAAGTGGGGAGCTGGTTCTGACGATAGCGTCGTGTAGAGAGCGGGTGGTGGTTTTGGACTGCGCGCTCGCTGCAACGACGTGCTGGTCGATGCTTCAGCCCGGAGCCTGGGGGTAGACTGCGTCATGTGCGTGTGCAGCGCGCGGCGCGTCCCTGGCGCCAGACTGAGTGGTGACAACCACGTGGATTTGCTTCCGTATGTTGACAAGCTAGGACTGGGACAAGATCGGCTGGTGGCAAAGGGCCTGGAATGCGCCCCCGGGCTGTCGACGATCAACCGTTTCCCATCTCGAGCATGACACTCGTCTCCCACACCTCACCGCAACAGCACGATCACGCATGCCCCTTGCACCTTCCCCCTCGCGTACCGGTTAACCATGACAACGTCTTCCAACGCCCCGTCGCTACCACCTGTGTGCACTGCAGTGTGACACACAGCCATGGACGCCCTGTTGGATGCTCGCCGTTTCGTGCCGACGAGTGAGACATTGCACACAAGTCTACGCTTCACATTTCGCAGGTTCGCACTCGGTCTGTGCTACATGCACGCTGTGCTTCCCTCCCGCATCCCGCAGCCGCTCGTGATTAACTTCTTTCTAACGCATGCTCATCACCGCTGCCATGCTTGCCATGTGCATGGTTGGTCGACCACGGAATCAGATCCAAGTCTCAAGCGCGAGTGTGTCGGCAAGCGAGCAGGCGCCAGGCGTGTCGCTCGGGACGCGACGACGCACCAGTGACCCAGAGGTACCAGAGGTTCGGGGTCCCAGATGTCCCAGGTTCGCGCCGTTGTTGTTTCTAAGCTCTGGATCCGCCGACTGATGCTCTGACGCCGTCCCCCTCAATCATCCACTGACTCCCGTATCACCGCAATCTCATCACCACTCAATCTCCTCAACATCATCATCATTCTCGCATCCTCCACCCATCCCTTCCACTCCCCCTCAAGCACGTCGGTCACCATCACCAACCCCATACATACGTCCGCGTTCCCGCCTGCTCACTCCCCACACCACGCACCCCGCTCGCGCGCTCGCAGGACACGCGGCACGCCCGCTGCACTTGCGTGCCTTGCGTACCTTCTCTTGGACCCCCCAGCTCAGACGACCTTCCCCCAACGCCACTCGCTTCACGTCTCTTTACGCATCTTCGTCAACCAGAGCGTTCTTCACATGTTCACTTCACAATGAGCTCCATCAACTCAACTCCCTCGTCGGTAAGTGTCGCACGCCATTGTTCGGACATCGATTGTGCGGAAGGCGCGAAGATCCATAAGGAGCCGACCTTCAATGATGCTCAGCGCCCGTCATGCCGACGACGGATGTGGAGGCCAACAACACTCACGATTTCGTCTTCCTCGGTTCCAAGTGTGCGACCTGCTGACCCTTCCTCACAGTGTGTGCTCATGTTGACCACGCCTCCTGAAGAGAAGTGTCCAGCGTTGCCATCTGTCACCTCTGATTCCCCGTACGTATCACCGGGCTCTCAATGTATGAAGACTAACATGCACATCAGTCCGCTGTTGCGCACGTCTCCGGCACTCGAAGAGTCTCAGAGCCTGGCGGGGTCTAGGGACGCCAAGAACGACATTTCCAGGTCTTCCTCCAGGCTTTCACTTTCCGCCGTAAGTGCTAGGCGATATGTCCTAGCTGATGACCAGTTGCAGCAGCTACTGCCAGACTTGGTCCCCAATGACGAAATGAACGGCATCCATGAGCAACAGGGTGGATCGGTGAGCTTGGCTATGTGGCTATGCGGTGCATCAACTGATCTGTACAGTCCAGCCGCAGGGAAGGCGCCCGTCGCCGCCGTCCTCCTTCCCCGCTGAAGGGTTTTGAGACGTACTCCTCGCATACTTACCAACCCTGCAATAGCTCGATGAGTACACCAGGATCCCACGCTTCAGCTGTGCCAGTGACACCCCATGCACTGCGCGGCGACGGGATCTGGCCCAGTTCTGAGTTCTCGCCTGCGACGACGTTCTCGCCGTTCGACAGCTCGCATTTCGAGGCTCCGGACCTCGCGAGGAAGGTCAAAGACATTACAAGGTCGCCTCCGTTTGTTAACGAGACCACTATTGGCCACCACCTTCTTGTTCGTAATGAGCCATTCCGAACACTGACAACAGGTCTCCGACATCCCAATCTCAGTCCCGAAGGAAGAGTTTCAGCTGTTCATCTCCGTGCGGCCGACATACAACGTAGCACACTGCTAACGGCTCAGGAACTCTCCCCCTACCGTGCTATTCTCGTCCGTCATTTGGAGACCCACGGCTTCGTTATCCTTTGCTTCCACGACTCCCGCGACACAATGAAGGTTTACAACAAGCTGCTCATCAGCTCTGTCCGCTTCAACCGCGCCTTGGGACCAGTCTCTCTGCAGTGCACCGCCATCCACAAGGACGTTGTTCGAGCGGTGAGACCGGCCCCTTCGCTTCATGCTCTAACGCCAGATCGACGGTACTGCCGACGACTTCTTCGAGAAAGTCTGGAAAGATTCGAACCCTTGCATCGATGCTACCGTGAAAGGCGCTGTTACGGTTGCAGGAGTTAAGGTGCGTTACGGGCGCTGTTGCAGGACTGACTCTCAGACCATCCTTGGCCGCATGGGTGATCTGCGTCACTTCAAGGGGGATTCAGCTGGAACAGTACGTGCTCTGGCAAAGCGATACTGACCGTAGACTTTCCGTGCCGAGTACTACGATGCTCGTGCGGCGGCAAAGGCTGTGCAGGTCCTGGATGGCGCTCAGATCGGAGACTTCAAGTTCACGGTCAGGAGCACGTCAGACAAGGAAGGCGATCCATTCCTCAGCCGACCCATCTCTCCGTCCACGCTGCCCCAGTCTTTCTCCGCTCGCCAATACACCTTTGCGTCCGCCGCGTACGAAAATCAGCAGCTTAACCAGACTTTCCTGGACGCGCCGAATCAACGCACTGACGCATTTAGGCCGTCTGCCAGCGCCCCTCGCACCGCTTCGCGATTCACGCGCAGCTTCAGCAACAGCTTCGACGTGTCGCAGACTCAGCCCCCTAGCCCGACTGTTCGATCGGCCATTTCCCGAACCCACTCTGTGTCAGCGGGTACCGCAGACTGGGCTCGGATCACTCGCAACGGCACGCATGATGAGCCTCGCCTTCAAAGCCAGACCCAGACTCCTCGTTGGTCAGATCCTGTTCTGCTCCAGAGCATGCTTGACCAGATGGGCGTGACCGCTCGCGCGTACCAGCACACCTCTGTTCAACAGCCGGTGGTGCCTCACAACCCTCAAGCCATTCCTGCGGAGAATCTCATCCACAGGGACAGGATCCTTAATGGACTCGACAAGCGCACCACTGTCATGATTAAGGACGTCCCCAACAAGCTCTCGCGGGAGGAGCTCGTTAGCATCCTCCGCGAAGTTGTGCCGAACGAGTTTGACTTTGTCTACCTGCGCTTCGACTTCAACAACCACTGCAATGTCGGATACGCCTTTGTCAACTTCACTTCTATCCAGGCTCTGCTCACCTTCGTGGAGCTCAAGGCCGGCAGAAAGTGGAACCTGTTCGCCAGTGAGAAGGTGCTGCAGGTAAGCTTTCTCTCAGCAGGTATGGCAGCTGACTTGCAGGTCTCGTACGCCAACATCCAAGGAAAGGCGAGCCTCATCACAAAGTTCAGGTGAGTACGAGATGCATCCGAGCTCTGCTGACAACCAGAAACTCGCACGTCATGGATGCTCTCGAGGAGTGGCGTCCGCAGATCTTCTACTCTGACGGCGCATTGAAAGGCCAGCCGGTGAGTTCCAGTGCGGGGCCAGACCAGTAACTGACGGCCAGGAGCCCTTCCCCGAGGCAGACCATCCCGCGAGGTACCAGCAGCGCGGCTCCTTCTCTCGCGCGTCCTATGTGACCGGCGTTTCGGGGAGTAACGGTGGCAGCACCAGTGCCGGCCACAACCCTTATCGCCAGGCTGCCGCTTGATCGAATCTCCCTCTGACCTCTGTATCGACTTCAAATCGCATAAGACTCATCTCTCACGCTTTGCAATTACCACCGGCCAGTGTTGTTTTCTTCTTCTTCGCATACAAACTTTGTTCGTGCTGTTGTCGCAGCCTACGGCCTAGCGCTATCTTCTTCTTCCACCCTTGAGAATCCAAGTGTCCCATTTTGGTTCCACTCTTGAAAGAGAACACCTTGTTTCCTTCCGCCACACCTTTCCATTCCCCCCCATCTTAGTCCTGTATCATAGCAACTTCCCGCACAATCTCGACCCGCATGTCAGTGTGCACTCGTATCATCAAGCTTGGGTAGCTAATCTGTATGTATACATTGCCCGAGCGATTAGAAAGCAGTGGGCCCGAAAGTATTGTAATATGATTGATCTAATTTATAACGCTTGCTACCGATGCTACTGATTGTGGATACTGATGCTACTAAATGTTCTATACCGCTACTACTACTATCACAATTGACTTCTGATCTGTCTTTTAACACAACAGGACATGGAGGCCGAAGTCGTCGCACACGGGCTTCCAGTCTGCCCTGGGCAGACCGGCGTCCGAGCGCCTCCAGACCTCGTTGATGATTGTCGACGCCGTGTCGACATCGAAGCAGCACTGCGACTTGAACCCCTCAAAGAGGGTAGTCAACCACTGCCTCGAGTTACCGGGCGCGAAGCAAGATCCCGCCACGATAGCGGGCCACATGAGGTCGAGGCTCATGCCGAGCGCGGCGGTCGAGAAGGAGCAGTTCTGGAGCACCTGCTCGGCGGCCTCCTGGATGATGGGCGAGTCTTTGGGAATGCCAAAGGCGGTGGTGAGGATGAGAATCTTCATGGTGTAGGCGTACGCCTGGTTGCCGACCTGGACGCGCTCGTGGATCTCGTTCGGCGAGTTGGTCAGGTTGTCGATCCACAGGTTGACGTCGGCGAGGAGGCTCTTGGCGGTGCGCGCGAGCTCCTTGGTGTGCGCGCCGTTGATGCTGCTGGCAGAAGAGGACGCGCGGATGAAGTCGGGCCGCTGGTCGGCCGGCAACGGCGTCGGTCCATTGGAGGACACGGTGCTCGAGGAGACACTGGACGGTCCCGAGTCGAAACCGAGGAAGCCCGTCGGCATGACCACGCTCGCGGCGAGGGGGTTGGTCGGCGACGTGGTTGCATTGGCCGAGAGCTCGGGGAGGGGCTCGCCGCGGTTCCATCGCTCGATGCGGGAGAGCAGGCGCGCAACGCCGTTGAAGAGGTGGACAATGACCTTGGACACGCCGAACTGGTTCTCGACGGAGTAGTGCTCGAAGTTGTGCGCGGTCGGGGACAAGGGCGAGTTGACCGGCTTCTGAAACCACCACTCTGCGTTCTCCTCCGTCAGGAGCTCGGGCTCGCGACCCGTCGTCAGGCAGCCGAGCGTCTCGTAAATGGTCAACACCTCAAGGATAAGGCGTGCGGGAGTCACGGTCATGCCCTCGCTGAGCTGGGTCGGGGCAGAGGTCTCGAGCAGCTTGGCTGGTCCTCCGCGCGACGCTACGATGGCCTTGGCGAGGTCGAAGTTGTCCGTCCACCCCGTTCCGCCGAAGAGAATGTCGAGGCTCGCGAGCGACGTGCACGCGCTGAGTGCCGCTTCGCTTGTCGTCCCCGGAGCAGAGCGGACCATGCTCTTCGCCGCGTCACGCAGGTTCGCAGCGTACTGGAACATGGCGCTGGTCTGGGTCGCGCTAGCGTTTGAGCGGGCTAGGAGAAACGCCTGGTGCACAGCTCCAGTGGCGAGGAGGGAGATGCGGAGCGCGTCGGTGGCGGCATCAGCGCCACGGGGCATGTTGAGCGCGAGCGGGAGGTTGATCGCCATCATCGGGTTGAAGGCGGTGGGGATGGCCATCATTAGATCAGCCGCGTTGGCGCAGTAGTGCAGGATGAGGCTCTGCTCCTGCTGCGTCGGGAACCAGGGGGCGAGAAAGTTGGGCGTCGTGAAGATGGGCGAGGACAGCCACGCCTCGCGCGTCGCCGCCTGTGCATTCTGGTCAGACGCTGGCGGTACTGTTCGCGTGCGCAAGCTGTCCATCAGAGCCGCCTCGAGAAAGGTGCCCACCGCCGCGGCGGACGAGGCGCGGTCCCATCCCAGAGGCGTGCCGGCAAAATCGAAGCCCTCGGGGAAGGCCGAGGCTATGTCGAACTTGGCCGTCTGGCCCGAGCTTGACGCCGACCCGGCAGAAGATGGGGCGGCATGGTATGGCGGGCTCTGGCCTGCGTTGGACGAGGCGTGCGAAGAGGCCGTAGAGGGAGGGGCGGCGGGCTTGCTGTCCTTGGACTTGCCCTTGCGCGAGATCTCATCGGGGTGCGGGAACTGGCACTGTGTCTCGTCAGCACTCGTTCACCGAGTCACGGTTATGGGCGGGTGCAGCAGGGTATCACTGGATGTGTTTGGGGTTGTGATGATGTGATGCGTGCAGGAACGCGATTGGGTTTCTGGGTTTGACACGGATTGGGACTGGGATTGACACGGGTTCGCCATTAGAGATCCCAGTGGATCCGCGCCCTTCGGACCCCGGAGACCGTCGGGGATGTGACGTCGGAAACGAGCAAGCGTGAGGGATCGAAGGGGATCCACATTCCGCAACTTGGGTTTCGTCACAGATCTCGATGGATCCACCCACCCGTAACTGGCTGTTCTTGTCGTCCGACCCCCGCCTCAAACCCACGCGTAGACACGGGGACCGAGTCAACGCCCATCTTCGGGGTTGCAACATGCCAACCTCCGTCACTCCCGATCGCATGAAACCATTAAGCACACATGCTGCGCTACGCATGGCACAATGTTGGGGAATGCTGGGACCTCACTTGATATTTCAAGCGAGGATCCCTCATTAATTAAACGACATCGGTATCGTGTCGCGCCGCAGCAGGTGTGGAGCACGGGTTCGGGTTCTGGAATGATCGCCGCGCACCATAGACCAGAGTCAAGCTTGGCCCAACGTGGCGAACTGATCAAAATCCCGCAAAGACGTGGTGCTGGTATCTGGAGGGGAAGGAACGAGAAAGAGGGGGCAGCGGGAACAACGGAAACTCGACTCACCTCGCGCTTGGCGACGTTGCACTTACGACACGATGGCCGAGCACCGTCGCACTTGATCCTGCGGGCGCGGCACGTCAGGCACCCCGTCCTCGTTCGCGTGTACTTCTGCCGGCGCTTGACGCCTAGCCGTCCAGAGGGCTTGGGCTGCTGGGGCTGCTCGGTCGGAGGGCCGAGCTGGTACGGGTCGGGAAGGCCGTGGATGGCGTGAGCGGAGTGCATGGGAGGGACCGCAGGGCCAGGTAGCGGCGTCATGGTTGGCGGGCTCGTGAGTGGTGGGAGGACCGAGGCGGCCATGTAGGAAGAGGACGAGGAAGCGGTGGAAGGGGGAGGGAGGGAGGTGGGGACACCAAAGTCGAGGGGAACGGSGGGKGGGGGGGAGACTCCGTCTAATGACGAGGGAGCGGGGTAGGGTGCGGCCTGGTTAACACTGCTAGGTTAGCGGAGCTCGAGGATATCAGATGGGGATGCTTGGAACTCGAAGACCCAACCTTAGTAGAGAAGAGCCTGGGAGCAAGGCGTTGCAAACCCAATGGAAGGAGGAGGCGTCCGGCGCCAGAACCAAAATAAACCACAAAAAGCAGCTTGCAGAGGCTTTGGGAAGACGAAGCCACAATGTCCTTATGGTCCAAATGGAAGGGATTTGCGGATTGAGATGAGAGGGCGCTCTTCCTTTGGAAAAGAAAGGCAGCTCCCCTGGCGTGCGCCAAAGGCGGAACTTACTTGTATTCCCAGTCGGAATAGCTAGCTCGGTTGGGCCAGTACTGCCCGTCAGGTAGCATCCTGGCGAGCTCAGGCGAGGAGGTATGGCTTGCACCGGAGGAGTAGTGGTCGTAGAGCTCGCCCATGGAGGGTAATGAGGTAGTAGCGAGAAGTGACGAGTTGTCCGGTCCCGCGGGCAGCAGTCGTGCCGACGACGTGCTGACTATGGCGATGCGGAATCCGATGCGGGGTGGCCTCTGGACGGTCACACCTAAGCGAGGCGCGACTTGATGAGGAGGGGTGCGTGTGTGGCTGATCCACTTGGGTGGCTACTTTTTAGGGCGATCACTTGCGGCCCTGACTGGCGTTGAAGGCGTTCAGGCTGTTGGATGTTGCTGATGGATGCGTTTCGGATCCCTGGGTCGAATAGGGGGGAACGCTGCTGATGATCGTCAAACACTTTAGGCAGAATCACACCGGAAGAGCTGCTGGCGTTGCGACTGTTGCATCAAACGTGGGCAGCAGAGATGTCCGTGAGGGTGACGAAGGTCGGCAGTCGTTGAAGCCAACAACAACGGGTCTTTGACAACGCGGTCGGTGGAGGTGTTCTAGCCGGTGACCTGAGACGTTGGTCCGATGACTTGAGCCGATACGCAGTTCGGGTGAGAGCGCCGGGTAGGTGGGAGGGCGGTAGAACTGGTGGTACACGGACGGAGAGTTTACCGAGCGAGCGACAAGCAAGGGTCGAGTCCGATGAGCGAACCAACCACTGGGCACAGTAGGGCGGGGGGCCAATTGAGGTTGGTTAGGGGTGGAGGGTGGAGGGTGGAGGGATCAGACTGGAGCTGGCCCAGATCTTTAATGAGAGCGGGGGAGGCGGTGTGGTCTGGACTGGATAATGTTAGACACAGGTTGCAGACGAGTCGCAGACAATGACACCACAGGCGAGTAGTATCGTCGTTGTCGACAGCGACCAGGTGAGGTCAGACTAACTAGCTACACAAACAACGGGAGGCCAGGTGGGGAGTTCCTGATAGACGAAGTAGTGTATGGTATGTCAAGCGTGTGGAGTGTCTCTAGGATGGAGTGATACAATGAAGATCGCCAAGACGAGGTTGTTACAAGCGAGGTCGAAGATAATCGATGGGGGGGAAAGATATGAGCAGGAAAGATCGGTCAAGAGTAGATATAGGATCTGAGAGGGGGAGCGATAGCAGATGCTGGGAGGAGCTGATATGGATTGCGGTCTTCGGGCAAGGAACCAACTGGCTCTGATGTCTGGACGGTCCAGGAGCAATGCATCGATGCCGTAGACTGAACAGGCACGAGGACGGAGAGGAGGGAGCAATCGCTGAATCAATGAATGTTCCGCAGCTCATGTTCTCTGTTGTCGCGGCCCAGGTGCGGCGGCTAGCTAGTGGTTCCTTGGTGATGGATGGAGACTCGTAAGGAACAGCGCTGATGGAGTTTCAAGCTCTTCCCAGAGGAGCGGCCGTTTCTTGGGTCCTGCTTTGGGAGTACTACCTGAAGCTACTACCTGAACGCATTGGAGTGTGGGCATATGGCACCTAAACCCTAGTTGAACGACCCTACAGGGAAAAAGGTGGGGGTGGTGCGGGAGGAGCCTGATGTTATGCAGATCGGAGCGCAATGGCGACCTCAAGCCGGATGTCTGCTGACCAGTGGGCTCGGACGGGCTTGATTCTGGAAGAATGGATTCAAAACGCGCATTCATAGGTTGGGAGGGCAGAGCAGGGAGCAGGGAACAAGACCCAAGGGTACATGCAGGTACATCATGCAGGTACGTGCAGGGGAGGGTCCGGATGGCGACGTTACCCTCGTCCATTGCCTGACCGTGGGGTAGAGAGAGAGAGAGAGGAGGGGGTCTACACACGGTCCAACGAGCACCGGGGGAGGCACGAGGCTGAAGCAATCGACGCACGCACCGACGTGGGGCCAGGATGGCGATCTGTGGCCTCTGCAGACGTCGCTCAGTAATCTCTCCCCTTGCATGCTGAGGATAGCAAAAGTTTCCATATTTGAAGGACCCGTGTCAGGTAGACAAGTGGCTTTACGGGTGATTTTCCGAAATTAAACCGTTAACCCCAATCATATTCCTCCGGCTCCCGTCAGATCTGAAGAGCTTCGACCCAGAGGCAGTGCCGGCTGTGCCACCTTTCAGACGGCTTATCTCCGCACCCCCTGCAGTCACGTACCCGAGGTGACTGCGGTCCGTCCGTGAAACGGTGGGGGCCACGGTCGGACCAGGCCGTCTCCTCAACGCTTCTGCGTCAGCGATACATATCTGTGACGCTATATTTGGTTACTCACAGGGACGTCGATCTTTTGCGACACCTTTGTTGCATTAGAATGATCGAGATGTCCGTTGCAGAGGACACGTCGATAGGTCGAGACGTCGTGACGAGTGCGGCGGTGGTAGTCGTCTGCGGGTTGTAGCATCAAGCTGCTCCTCATCCCAGGCTCACTCAGGGACGGTTTGCATTTGGTCGGTCTAGGGATTTGCGATCGCAAGAGTAATGCCCTGAGAATACCATCGGCTTTCGGGCAGCCTTATTTCGAGATTCAAAGTGGAGGCCCGAAAAGAGCACACGTCCGAAAGGCAGGAACAGACCACGCTGATCCAGCAGTCACATGACAAGAATGATGCCACAGCCTGTCCAGTCGTGTCTGCAGTCGACGGCCTAATTCTATCGACTGCGGCCACCGCTACGAGACGACAGAGATCAGGACCCATGCGCTGTTCGGGCTCCGTGCTCGGCGCTGGGTGCCAGTTGTCGTCACCCAGTCTCGTCTGCTGCACCACTCGGCTCGAGCATCACCGATGGACGAGCTTCTTGCCCGAAGCCAACAGATTCCAAGTTTGTACTCCGGAACTCCGGTTCTAGATAGGGGTCGGAGGTTGCATGCATTAGCTTTGCGGCTCAGCAACAACAGCACAGTGGTGCGTGGGGTAGCCGCATATTAGTCTCTAACGCAGCCTCAACGCCGCACCACATTGGCGTGGACTAAGGTGCCTTAATCTCTCTATTCTGGCCCATTGCTTGTGTCCACGTCGAGCTCTCAGATTGGTATTACCGTGACCTACGGCCTGTGGTGCCTCCCACCGCCTGCGGGCGAGGAACGGGCGAGGTAACGGGCGAGGAATTTGTATTGTTGGAATTTGTATTTCTGACTGTGAAAGTATGGCCGACGCGTCCGTATCGGTGCCGGCGGCAGGGTGACGAAATGAGTTGTAGACCCTGGCGATACCTGAAGTCTTGGTTGCGGGGCTCGGTGTGCTCATATGCGGCTCTGGTGTAGATTGCTCGCGAGGGTACGTCCGGCGCGGGCCTGCTCTGGGTCTTCGCCGCTATTCAGGCAACAATGTCCGAGCCGCACCTGTCCCCTGACCATGTGTCGGCAATGTCTCTCGGGTACTTGCACCGCGAGAGGATGGTCCAACTCCGTCATGCACACGGCCGGAGCGGATCTGACCAGCACGGCCGCGTCCTCGATCGCAACGGATCGACACTTGGCGGCCCCGCACCTCGTTTGCCTCGACGTGCGGAAAGCGTCGCCCAATCGATAAGCAGCGTCATGCTTACGACGCTTGGTGAATCATGTCTATTCGTCCACGCTGAATAGTACATGCGACGGTGGCTTGGCAGGCGGGGTATCAAGTGGGGGCACGTGAGACGCCATGCGCTCCTCCGCGGTGGAGATGAGTACACGAGTGCAATGTGTGGGGTTAGGTCGCTAGCACGTTGGTCAGTTGAGCAACGAGCAGCACAAGCGACGCAAAGAGCATACTGGCAGCGCGCAGCTATGTCAACGGGCTAGCGCCGCCTCTGACGCAATGTCAACAAGCACTGACTCACTTCCCACACGCCCAGGTCCCGGTCAGTCACAATGGTTTTAACAGCTTTGCTCCCCGTGTCAGGCTGCTCTGTCCCGAGTGGTGGGAACCGTCATCCGGAAACGTTAGACCGAAAAGGGCTGTCCGAAGGTTTTGCCCGAACCCGAAACCCAGGACGCCAGACGCGCTCCACTACAAGCTGCCACGAGACATTGGTAATAGGTTGCTGGGACACCATTCGTCATCCGCAAGCCGTGTCAGGTGCGGCACTGAGACCCTGCGTGCCTGGCGGTACTTCCTACAAGTTACCCCGATGGAGGTCGCCCGCCTCCTCAATTCAACGTCTGATACACTGCTATACCCAGCATGGAGGAGGACAGAGCGAGAGCGGAGCGGAAAGTGCATGGTGGGCCTGACGTACAGAAGCGCAGCAATATTACTCACTAGCTCGATGCAGATCATTTCGATCGCAACACGGCCCTAGCTAGCCGCGGCTTTGGGTTCCCCGCTGGCTTTCTACTCCCGTGTCCTGAGAGGCAAGTGATCAGCATGGAGACACCGACCTGAGCTCACAGCGTCGATCTCCTGGCAACGACGCAGCGAATCTCCTTTGAAGCTAACACGCACCGTCAGCTTCTCGTGCTAAATCGAGCGGCTGCATGACGTCCCGCTCCGTTTCATGCGGCTTCCAACGAGGCTAGCACAGACTTCTCCTACTTTGACGGTCGGACTGGTGGGTCGCGGATAGACATCAGCCTCATTGTCTGACACGGATCACGCTCCTCGTGGTGGTAGCAGTCTGCCAATACCGAACGGCTAACAGCTTGCTGGGCAGACCCCATAGCTGTCTTGGACCGGGTCAGACTTGCTCCACCACGAGTCTCAACCTGCAATCTTACGCAGAGAAACTGTGTCAGGGCTCGGCGCAACATCGGATGTTTGACCCCTGGGCCGTAACGTAAAATGTGTCCGAAGCAGCGACCGACCTGGGAGAGCGTTCTGGCCCCACCCTTGCTTATCTTGCCGCAAACTGACGCAGCTCTTGATTGGCCAGCAACCCGGTGTGGGGCTTCATGCTCCGTTCCAATGTAGATAAGGAACCTCGCATGCGAACGCTTGCAGCCAGTGAGAGTGGAGGATTGCGGCCCTAGACCGCTCGGAACTTTGTCACTGCTGGCAGCTGCGGACGAGGGCGGCGTACGGGGTCAGCCAACCAGAATCGACATAGGGGGGCTTAGGGCAGCAGATGATCGTCAGGCCCAGGTCGATCACTGGCATCACCATAAGCCTCCTGAGCCGCCGAGCCAGGCCGAGTCTGCCTGGATCCCAGAATAAGAGCTCGTCCCCACCCAGTGCAGTGGGTCAGATGGCTCGGCTGATACAAGAAAGTGAGCGAGCAGCCGACGGCCTGTACTCGTCCGCGCGCCCGCGCTTACTACACTCGGCCGTACCCACGTCCACATGATACATTCATCGATCAGTTCTATGTCAGGCAGGCTGTCAGACTGGGCTGTGCGGAAGTCACAGATATCGTCATGCCAGCACCGTGTAGACCCCTCCCGCGTCCCACTACCACTAGCGCCCGTGTCAACACTCCCCATGCATACCCGTTCAGTACACAACCTCGGAGGCAGGAACGAGATCTGTCACGGTTTCCCAGCAGCCAGTAGGCAACGGCTGATCGACATCGCGTGGCAGAGATCTGAGCGGTGTGAAGATCTGCCCCGCGGCTCCACCCCGCGCTAACCTTGTGCCACAGCTAATGGCACAGCGTACCCGTGCTGTTTCGAGTGACAACTTGGCTTTGGTGTACTGTGGGCACTGTGGGGAACACTGTGTGCCTATGCTAGCTTCGGTATCACTCTCGGTCTCTAATTCAGGAACAACCTCTCGATCAGGCCCGGGCGGCCCCGGCACTGCCGCACTGCTGCTTTGCGCACTGGGCAGAGAGTGTGCGTGTGCGGGGAAACGCGGACGAAAAGCGGCGACAAGAGCGGCTGCTGCAACCTGCACTTCTGCTGTGACGGCAGGGCCAAATCCGAACCGGTCCCTGTGTCGGGCTCCATGTTTTCGGGCAGAACACTCGGAACGGTGCCAGGGCACCATTGCTGAGCTATACTGCTGCTGCATCAAGCTCAAGCCTCTCCCCTGCAACGATCTGTCCGCCCGGTCCACCGCGGCTGGCGGGGTAGAAGGGATCGATGGGCACGACATACTGCACAGCTGCTGGCCATTCCCAGATCGCACTCAGGTCGAGTCCCAGGTCGGGTCTAGGTTCCACGGAAGTCTGGGGGCAGAGACTCCTCCCGTCCTTCAGCTCCTGCAGACAACTCCCTTGGGTGCCAGCAACAACTCTGCCTTTATGAGGGTTCTGTTCCTGCCAGGAACAGCAGGCACAGGAGGAATTGCCCAGCACTGGATCCATGCGGTTCATGGCTCCCAAGTCAGTGGGGTCTCAATTTGTAATACTCTAGGCGACACGGTTCGTAATCTTCTATTTGGAGCAGGCTCCACTTGATTGACCTCGACCGCTCGCCTGTGTGTCTCCTGCCGAAGTCTTCTAGCTCAAAGCGGATTGGACTGATCAAGATGGGGGATGACGACTTGCATCGCCTGCTTCTAAGAATGCGGACTCCTAGAATATCCTACTTCCTTTGGGCGTTCTTGGGACAAAGTGGCTCAAAGTGACTCACAGTGGCCCATGCGGTTGCCCTGTGGTCCCCATCAGCTGAGGACGCTGAACGCTGCCGGAGCGGCACACTCGGCGGGCCTCCAGCGACGAGCCAATGGCACTGAGCACCGAGCTTGTCAGCCGGCACTAGTGTCGCGGCCAGACCGGCCCCGTAACGATCGATGCTATCGATCATTCTGACCCTGCAGATCAGGCTGACATGCGGGATTCATTGACTCTCTTGTTCCTCTGTGCACTCCGACTTGCTCGTTGGCTCGCGCGACCGGCCGGACCGGCCGAGCCTTATCAGCTGGAGCGCTCTAGACCCCCTCCAGACTCCCCCCTCCCCCACCCGTCCACCCATCCACCCACCTCTAACCCCCACCTCGGCTTGGTGCTTCGCCTACCGCCTAGCAGAATGCGCATTATGCGAAGCTGCTGCGTTGCGTGTACATGTGCTGCGATGCGACGCGACGCATGCATGCATTCGTGGTGCGGATGTGACGTTGCACGAGTCAGCTAACGCATGCATGAGTCTGTCCGACGGCCTAATTTGCTGGCTGTCAGACTGGAAGCGCAGTGCGGTGTGATCGGCGCGGAACTTGGCCCTGCCACCCCTGGAAATCGTACGTAACGGGCCTTGCCTCTTGTCTCTCCTCGACGCAACCATCCTCCCTCGAGCTGTGGGCACATGCGACCACCACAGAGCACGGCCGTCAACTCGCTTCGCACCCGTCGATCACGTTCGCACCTCGTCGATCCCTGCCGATCTTTTCGCTCGGTCTGCAAGTCCTGTGCTGACGTTATTGGCGTGCTTCCCGCTGTGTGGGCTGGATGCTGGGTGCGGGAAGCAGAAAGCGGCGGGAGCCGAACAGGGAAGGGGTGCAGATCTGCGCGTTCCAGAACTGCACCACGATTGTCGATTTTATGGCCGTCGGTGGCAGACTCGGCGTCTCGACCGACGATCACCGTCTGCACAGCACACGCATACGGTACCGCATGGTGCGTGGTGCGAGGTGGGAATCTGACTGCTGGCTGGGGCGGCCGGGGACTGCGTGCGGCAGCAAGGAACGTTCTCACAGGTGAAAGCGACTGGTAGTCCCCGCCTAGTCCTCCATCGTCAACTCTGTCGTCCGACCAAACACTAAACATCGCCACCCTTTCACGACGATCACTCGTTCCTCACAGTCCCTGCGGCGAGCTTCGCGCTCGCTCTCCGGCGACGGAGACTTGCCCGCTAAAGTGCCTACGTCTTTGCGCTGCCCGACGAGCTCGAGAGGCCAATGAGCTCGAAATCAGTGGCAGGCGTAAGCGAGTCTGGCGGGAGGAGCGTGGTTATCTTTGCTCCGCACGCTCTGGCGCCCGCCGATCCCGTGTGGCACGTAAACGGCCTTTGCACGTGCTCGGGGATGCATACGCCGTGCTCCAAACGCCGTTTGGCTTTGTTCGGAATGCACCATTTTTGCTCTTTTTCGCTGTTTGCACCTGTCTTCGAAGTTGTACAGAGCAGCCCACAGAGTAGCGTAGATGAGCAGTGTGCCGCAGGTGCCGAGCCCGACAGACAGCGGCCCAGCCGGGCCGGGCCAATAGAGCGAGTCGAATTTGTCACCGGAGCGGATATCCAGAGAGCCTGGCAAGGCAGTACCTGACACGCAAGGCATACATGCTACTCGTACCGCTGCTCGGTCTGGGACATGGTCTGGCCCCATGGGTCTGCGAGCGTGCGATTGGTTTGATGCAGTGCATGCATGCGTATGACTGCCCATTGGCACAAGTTCCGTGGGAGGTGTTCGCCACTCGTGACTGGTCACCGGTAGTGGGGTGGTAGGAAGTGGCGCTGCCTGACGTGGCGGGCGACTATTGCTCTCGGCCTGATACTGTCGTGGCGCTGTTGCTTTGGTTGCATGCCCGCGCAATCAAGGAGCACAGCGCGGGATGACTAGTGCGGCGTTCCGCGCTCTCGACAATGTCTGGACTCGAGGCGAACAGTTTGCGAGTGGCTATGGGGCTGAGCTGAGTGGGCACGTTTGTGTTCTCAGGCCGCACCATGTTAGGTAGTTCACAACGAGTTCCGCGCCTGGGCGTGCGCCAATCGGCGACTTTGCCGTGAGCGTTCTAATTCGTCGACAAGTGTTCAACTCCCCGGACGCCCTCTGCAGCCTTGAGTCTCGCCCGTGGCCGCCGATGGCCGGTGGTGTAGCTGACACGGCTGCAAGCCTTGTCCTGTCGGTCAGCGGTGTGGCAGCTCACGGTAGCGGGAGATCTTGTTGCGTGCCATGTCTAGCTCGCGTGATGAGGTGGGGGGTGTATTGAGTCCAGAGCGTGGACCCCGTCTGGCCGGTCGTAGCTTCGGTCATGAGTGTAGCTGATATCAGTCGCGCACTAACATCAGACTAGCCTGGAATGCTGTCCAAGTCTACCAGACATGTTTCTCGTACCTCACCCCCAGAGTGGCTAAGTGGGCAGTCACTAGTCCACTGTTGTGTCAGTGCGGTGAGTCTGGCAATGGCGCTAGTCTGAACGAATCCGAAACCCAGAACCTACAGTACAGCAAAAGTGTGTCTGGCACCGCGAGTTTTTGTGTCTGGCACGGGTTAAGAGGGAGGCAATAACATTCCGCATTCCGTAAAGGAGCCGCCGTGTTCTAGGCCGAGCCGGAGCGCTCCTGGCCTCGAGAACTGTCCCGTAGCCCATGCACGCTATGTGCATGCCCGCGCTGTTGCATGGACGCGTCCAGATCCACCACAGACCGTGCACGCAGGCACATTAAAGCTTGCATAAACAAACATCACGGCACGCAAAGTCGCATGCCAGGGAGATCTGTTCTGCACCGACGGAAAGCCGTCGAGGATCGTAGTGTCAGTGACGTCGTAACGGGCCATCTCATCTCGGACACGCACCGCATCGCAGCTAACCTTGCACAATGCAACCGACCCGGCCTGGCCACCTCCCTTAAGTGCCAAGTGCATTCAGGTGCGCGTATCTGTCCTCGTCTGGCTAGCGTCAGTCGTCAGCTCGTCAGACGTAGGTTTCCAGGCCCCCGCACCCTCGTCCACAGTATGCCACCATCTGTTCACCCTTCCGAGTTTCCAAGCCGAGCCGACACATGTCAGCTACGACAGATCCAGACTGACCTTTGAGCGCATGTCGCGATATCCATCTGAGCCCAGCAGCCACCGAGCGGCTAGCTGCAGAGGATAACATGCGGCATGTCGTTTCGTTAGTTTGTTTGCGAGGACGGATGTGGGCCGGGGCTCAATTTGTCCCACCGCCTGTCCTTCGTCCTTCGAACTCGGCATCTGTCCTCAGTGCTGAGGCGGATGTCAGTATACTGAAGAGCATGGAGACGGTGGAACCGCGGTCCGTATTGGTGCAGTGCTGATACAGCAACTCGGATACAGCAGCGCGATGAACGGTGTACAAGGCGATGAGAGCGGCCCATGGCCCCTGCATACCAGCCTCGATGGGTGGGGTCATTCTTCCCCTCATCGGTGTTGTCACGAGCACGTTTCAATCCACACCACCGTCGAGCTGCAATCTTCGCGCCGGTCTGAGCTTGTAGTTTCTTGATGCGATCATCCGGCATTGGAGTATGTCCGATCAACGGCGTCATCTCGAAGATCGCCCTTATCGCAGAGATAGCGGCTGGCACGGCCGCTCGCTGTTCGGGAGCGACAAGGACCCGATGAGGGACAGGGAGGGATTCCACTGAGCCGTGAGGTAAAGCTCCAATGGGCATGTGAACACGCGATGAAGATCTGCGTGCTGGCGTGCAGCTGCTTGTCCTGCACTGATTGTTGAGCCTTGAGTGAGATTAATCCCCGTCAGTCTTCGAATGCAGATCCCCCCTGGACCGTGGCACCGTATACCATGGCCGCAGCCGCAGAAGTTTATGAACTGAACGTTCAGTTTGCACGGCGTCCTTTCTATCGGCACCCACACCCCGCCTACCGAGGGTAGGGCGCCGGTGCAGGGAGCCTCGGCCGCCTGTACCCCCCGCACGGCCAATTGTAACTTGAACAGCAGTGAGAGGATGATGCCAAGGGCGTCAGGTGTCAATCAGCTGCGACAACACCACCTGAACTGACAACTGGGGAAGTGGAGGCGAGCAGGCGGTCGCAGGACTGCCCTGACCAGCTCAGACGTCCACTACGATAGCTCTAGCTGGTAGCTTCACACATGCCTGCGGTCAGTTGACACCTGCCGTTACGGGCTTGCCGGCCAGGGCAGTCATTCTCCGCTGTCAGTCGTTGGCTCGCCATGTCCAGGCCTCCTCGGGAGTAGACTTGAAATCCATCTTGACGTATGAGATCCAGAGCATCTTGTGTGGAAGTCTCGCGAAGTTGTCGTGAATCCAACTGAAGCGCCACGAGTCCACCTTTCACCCCCTCCCAGCATGTACCTTTACACACCCGTCCGATCTCCCAGTGACAAGCTCACGGTCCACCTTCCCATGCAAGAGACCCGGTGGGTGTCTCATTGGCAGGAGCACGGCCTTCTCGGGGCACCAGGCCCGTCATTCCACTCCGCAACCAAGTGGCACTTCCACCACCTCCACCACCACCTTCCTCAGCAACCCTCTCCCAACCTTCACTCCAAATCCATCCGCCACGCATCCAAAAGCATATGCACGTCGCTAGACGCATAGAGAGGTCACGACGGGGATCGAACCCGCAATCTCCTGATGTACTCTGCCATCCCGAAAGACAGGGAAACGGGTCGTAGTCAGACGCCTTGCCATTGGGCCACGCGACCGATGGTGACAGAGGGGAAAGGGGAGTGGCGTCGGCGTCGGCGGGGGTGCGAGCACGTGTGGGCAGCTTCCGTTCACTGCAAGGTACGGCGTGCTCCAGGTGCGAGTCACTGCAGAGTGGTCAGGTGATATGTCAAGTGAGGAGGTATCGGTTGATCAGGTCATCCAACGAGGTCGTGTTTTGGAGAGTACTGGACATGTCCTGGACAAAGGTCGTCCAACACGGTCGTGCAGCCTGGCTTGCATGCAGTGCTCTGCCTTGCCCAGCCTTGTACCCGTCATGATGAGAGAGAGAGCTCTGATTCATCCTCTACGTCACAAGACAGTCCAAGGAGTTCGGTGCCAGACACCGTCATTGCGCCACGCGACCTGTTTATCTCGGCTGCAAAGAAGATTGATGGCAGCTTTGGCGTGGATGCAAGCACGCTTGGGACTGAGCGCGCTGGTGCGCGGTGCCGGGCAGTCCGTTGTGCGTATGGGATGGACACCGGTGACGTGTGAAGGAAGGCGCAGCGTTCTGACTTGGCGCATTTTGACTTGCGTCGTCGATCAGCGATGACCCTGCTTTCGACGGAGAAGTCCATTTTCCGGAGTATTACCACTCCCACATGCACGCGCCGTGCCAGAGAGATCGAGTTGGGACTCATGCCGGATGACCGGAGTTAACGAGATCATGTCGAGGTTGGGAGGTATCGCAAGTTTACTGGACAGAAGTCAGACGGAACCGAGGTGGTCTCGACTTAGGTCTCAAGTCCTATCCCCGTAGAAAAGGCGATCTCTGTAGATGAGCATGGTGCTCCATCGGCATCGGGCGGGATGGACATGCGTCGGTGCCGTCATCATGGGAGTGGCTTCGTGTCCTCAGCCACGTTCCCACACTCCCAGCCCGATCTGCCTCGACAACCCAGCGACGAGCCCGTCATCTACGTGATGAGCGCCGATGTCCACAGAGTACTCCGCGCCGAGCCCGGTTCACCTATCATCAGCTCAAAGTCTATCTGTGGTTAGCTTCGTGATCAGTTTCGTGGTCAGTTCATCGTTCCTTTTTACTGTTCATCGCGATCCGGAGCCGCACTCTCCCAGTTCAGCTGGAGCTCGCGTCCGAGCCAGCACGCGCTTCCGTCCAAAGCATTGCTCTCGCATCGTCACACTCGTACACGTCACGTTTTCTAATGCCGATTTTGCCATCCTTTCTTCTTCTTGTTGAGGTGGAGGTGGGGGATGGGTCAGGTTTGGGATGGGGGGTGGGTGAGGGGAGGGGTTGGGGGATTGGGGGATTGGGATTCAGAAGAGAGGAGAGAAAAGAAAAGAGAAGAGAGAATAAAAAGGAGATCAGAGAAGAGAAGAGAGAAGTGAGGAGTAGGAGTGAGCTCGGGTGCGAGGTATGTCGGGTGCGATGGCCGTCCCATTCAGCTCCTCCCCTGTCGATCCCTTGCCCTCCCCCCCATCTCCACCTTCACCGATATCGATCACTGCGCCGCGTCGGCCGGAAGCAGGCTTGAGGTCGAGGAAGAGAGGAGGCGAACCGGTTGAAGGTTGAAGAAGAACGAGAAAAAGAGAAAAAGATGGTATAGCGAATCGCATCCCCGACTCCAGACTCCGACTCGGTACTCGGTCCCCGTCCCCGCGCCGCGCAGCTAACTCCTCAAATGCATGTCCATAGTCAATCCGTAAGAGTTCAGCGCGAACTCTTACTGACGCCGTCCACCGCCGTAGCCGTACTTGGGCGCCTTCTTCTCCGCGGGCTTCAGGATCTGTTTACGAGTTAGCATCATACGGGTAAAGGGCAACTTACCTGGAACGAGCACAGCAGGGTGTCGTCAACCGACATCATGGCGCCAGCGTTGTCAAACTCGCCACAGTAATTAGGGGCAGAGAAGAGAGTGACAAGTTGCCTCTTGGCGAAGAACTCGTAGCCGTCCTCGACGACCTGGTGCGCACGACAGATGAGGTCCATGTCGTGCTTCTGCAGGAATCTCGACACAACGTCGGGGCCGAACGTGAATGACACTCCTCGGTCGTTCTCGCTCCATCCGGTGATGTCCTTGTCCGGGTCGGACCAGAGGAGGTCGCAGAGGAGACCAGTGTCGGGGACGTCGGTGGGGCGCATCACTCGCCTGATCTGCTCCATGCTCTGGAGGTCTGGGCTGAGGCCACCGTGCATGCAGAAGATCTTCTCGTCGATGATGGCAGCAATGGGGAGACAGTTGAAGCAGTCGGTGAAAGTCTTCCAGAGCTTGATGTTATAGCGGCGCTTGCACTCGTCGTAGAATCCATAGATACGGTTGATCGACGCGCACTCGTGGTTACCACGGAGGATGAAGAAGTTCTCGGGGTACTTGATCTTATACGCGAGGAGGAGACAGATGGTCTCGAGCGACTGCTTTCCACGGTCGACGTAGTCACCGAGGAAGAGGTAGTTGGCTTCTGGGGGGAAGCCGCCGTACTCGAACAGACGGAGGAGGTCGTAGTACTGGCCGTGGATGTCACCTGGTCGTCAGTTTCCAGGATGCGCTTAGAGAAACTCTGGAGAGTGCGCGTGCACACGATCGATCGAGCCCGCGTACACTTGCTTGTGCCTACTCACCGCAAATCTTGATGGGCGCCTCGAGCTCGAGAAGGATAGGCTGGCTGATGAAGATCTCGCGAGCCTTCGTGCAGAGGTGCTTGATCTCGTACTCCTGGAGCTGGACGGCCTTGCCGGGGCGGTTTCCGCGGACTGGATCGCGAGTTAGCATTTGTCTGTTCGGCATCGGCCGCTGGGGCAATTTTTCGGCCACCCACGGACGGCAAGAAGCCATGCATTAGTCAGACGTACCCTCGAGGAGGCGGTCGATGACCGAATCAAGGTCAATGTCGTTGGCGGCGTCGGCCATGTTTAAGATGAGGGATGAGGGGGGATATTAACCAGTTCTGGGCTAGTCAGCATGCGTGACGGGCAAAACAGCATGTTTCGTGTCTGAGGGATGGGGGATGAAGCGGCTGGAGTGGAAGAAGCGGGGCGTGTGCGTCCGAGCATGACACAACACCGCTGGGATGCAGCTGGGCGGTGCATCCTCCCGCGCATGCAATTTTGTCCGCGGCGTGCGGCGCGCGGGTGCGTGCACGCAAGACACGGCGTGCTCAGAGTAGCAGCAGCTCGCGACAAGTTATGACATGCGCGCGGACGACTCGCAAACAGCGGGGCGATGCATCCGCGGAGACCAGGGGTTGTGCGAGGTGTGTGATGTCGGCTGGTTGGCGGTGGGGGTTATACGGGGCGGGTAGACCAGGGAATAAGGAAACTAACAGGACTGTGAAGTGTCGGAGCGAATCTGGCAGTCGACCAGCTACGTTGTGCAGAGCAGCCGGGGTTGAGGACTGCGCGTGCGACGGCGAGAGTGAGGGCTGGAGCAGGAGAGCACCGGTGCCGATCTGAGGTAGCCGAGCGGATGGAAGGTGTTTGGGGGAGTGGTTGGCGCGTCCTTATTGCTCGCTGACGACTACGATGTCGGTGGGCGGAGCGGTCGGGGCGACGGCGACGGGGAGGGTGAGAGTCGGGGCGGGGTCAAGCGTGGGGTGCAGGCTTGAGGGTTGTGCAGGGATGGATGATGGTGAATGTAATGGAGAAGATAAAAGATGATGGTGGGGTGTTGTTGCAAATTGACAAATGGCGAGGGAGAGTGAGCGTACGGTGAGCGGGCGATAGGGGCAGGCGGCCTGTCGTCGTGTTCCAACACACCACACGGCACAAGCACACGGCCGGGCGGACAGGGGGGAAGTATTTCATTTGGCCCTATTACGGATTGTATTTCCCCCAGAATACTTTCTAATCGGACTTGCGTCCATTCCATGATTCTATTCCTAACCCCCTAATCGCCTCCCGTCCGACGCATACGGTTGCATCGATTCGCTAGCTCGAGGTGTTCCGTAAGCTCACGTGAGTGCTGCAACTGGCTTGCACACGGCCGCATCGGGGGTGGCGACGGCTATGCATTGCCTGCACGACGTCGCTGAACTGTGCATGCTCTGCGCCGTGTTCAACAACACTGCCTGCAGCATCAGTCCCCCGCCCGGCGGGCTGGACAGGAGGACAGGAGGCAGAGCGACCCTATAGGAGAGTTGCTTGACGCGAGACGCGCTCCAGCATTGAGCACGCGGGAGCAGAATAGTTAAGCCAGATTGATAACCGGCTCGCCTGCCAGTGGCCCAACCCAACCAACCTCCACTCTGATGCCGGCACGAGCAGGGCGCCGACGCCCTAATCCCGAAACGCCGGACAGAGGCAGTCTCGCCGTTCTGGAGCTCACTCCACCTCACTGCGGAATGGAGACTGGACCTGAGCGTCATAGAGCGGAGTCGTCGTGCGCATCGTTGCTGCGGGTGAGTCACCCATTGACAAGGGAGCTGCGGTGTGAGGTGGCGAAACACGAGGACAATGGGACCAGTAACGAGAGTACATGTATGTTACAGCTGCTACGGAGCTTCTATGGCATGACTCTAATGTGGCAATGCAGGTCGCAGTGGCCACGGTCGTAGTGTGATCGTGCTGTGCTGTGCCTCGCCTTGCCCTATATGGAACGCGACGATGAACAATGCGAGTAGATCCGCAGCTCGCAACTCCGGCCTCTGAAGTGGAAGGTAATAGCCACCGAACCCGGAAGCGGTGCCAAGTGATGCTTCCCCAGTGCATCGACGGCTTCGGCCGCGCCTGATTCTCGAGGCGGCGGGTGCCACTGGTCCGCTGACGCGGTACACGCAGGTCCTTCCTCTTCCAGCGGGTTGTCGACGCACCCGATGGGCACGAGCACGAACGCATTCTCTAGACATCGGCCGCGCGCTCATGCCCATTCTTGCCGCTTGTACCATGATACCGCGATGGGCCCCGCACGGCGCACGCGCTCGGTGATCGGCGGGGAACGCCTGTCTATTGCGCGCAGTGTTTGTACGCAGACCCTCCGTCCTACCGCACGCCTCGACCGGAGAGAAGGTCACTCGTCCAAGCGCAGAAGAAGGTGGAGGAGCCGGGGCCTCGGGCCCCGGGTGAGACACGAGCCCTGTGATCAGCGTGGCTGATGCTGTGCAAGCCAACTTCTTGGCACACGTCTATCGGTCTTCAGCGTCGGGAGGGGGGTCGAGTGGCATGACCCCAGCTTTCTGAATGTCTCTATGTTCAGCGTTCATCTGCTCCCTCCTCGTATCGCAAAGGTTCCTGGTACCATCAGACGGTCGATCGCACAGGCCATTTTTCATCGATACAACCGGCGCCATGTGCCTTCGCCAGCTGCTTGGCTGCCTCATCGCAAGCTCGTCTGACTGATAACTGGCATCTCGATCGGAAAGCTCGCAGATGCGGTCAGTTGCCTCGTCAGCACACTTGACCGACATCCCTCCTCCTCCCCCTTCCAGTGACACCACCCCAGGAGCAAGAATCAAGAAAACATCAGATCGGACACAAGAAAACACAACAACCCATCTCAACCTTCCCTAAACAGTCTTAGGTGGCGCTGTGACGCTCTCGCCGGTGGAGGCGGCCTCCTTCTCCTCCGTCTTCTGCGTCTGAGGGGCCGACTCAGCGTGCGGAATCGCATTCGTCGTTGTCGTGATAGGGTGCGGGCCATCATTCAGGCTCCCCGCGATCGGGGCAGAACCTTCCTCGGCGGTGGTGAGGTTGGCCGTGCTGCCGGATTGCTCCTGGAGGTTAGCGTCGAGGGCAACGACCGAGCTTGTGACAGCAGGAAAGGGTGACTTACCTTGGCACCGACAGCCTTCTCGAGCTCCTTGACGCCAGAGTGGTACGCCGCCGACGCGCGCGAGAGAAGTCCAGGCTGGTCGGCAGTGGCTGTGCGGTCGTCGATCTGCTTGCCGAGGGCCTGGAGCTGGGCCTGGGGGTTAGCGGCGCGAGCGAAGCGAGCGTGCGCAACGTTACGCCGGCTGGGAGTGGGCGGCGGGAGCGTGGCTCAATGCCCCCTTCCCCCCTCTCCGACCTTCAAAGCCAGGGGGAGGAAATGAAGGAGGAGGGATGTCGGGACTCACCAGACCATAACCGAAGGCCGACTTGGCCTTCTCGCCGAGATCCTGCGCCGTCTGGCCCGCCGTGGCGGCGATGCCCTCGCCCGTCCCGGCGGCGCCGGTGCCGGTGGCAGCGTGGTGCTCGCCCGGGGCCGCGGTGGGGGTTGCAATGGCGTCGTGCTTGCCCTGGTTATTAGCTTGCGATCAATCGGACAGATCTCCCCAGCGTGCAACTCGCCGTAGGCGTCGAGTTGGCGTCTCGAGAGAAATAGAGCGAGACGAAGAATTACTCACCTCAATCGAGTCCTTGAGCTCACGACCCTTCTGCGTCGCCGCGTCAACGTAGGGCTTGGCAGTCGCAGCCGCCTTGTCAAGGTACGGCTGCGCCTGGGCGAGGTACTGTCGTCAGCTTCGAGGCGCTCTCCTCGCTCTCCCTTCCGAGACCATCCCGACCATCCCGACCATCCGGGGGAAAGTGGATGGAGGGAATGAACTCACAGGCTGGGCCATGGCCTGCGCCCTTTGCAGGAGTCCCTCACCCCCACTCGTGCCAGTGCTGGCCCCCGCTACAGATCCGGGAACCTCGGGCCCACTACCGGGGGCAGCGGCCGCACCAGCGGTGGCGTTGATAGTGCCAGCAGGCGAGACAGCGACGGGGGTCAGGTCCTCGCCCTCGCCGCCGGGGTTGGGCACGGCGGAGCCAGGCTTGGAGATTGCGTTGTTGGTGGCTGCGCTCATGTTGGAGTGTGAGTGGCAAATGGTTGAGAGGTAATGAGAACAAGATGAGTCAGTTCTATCAATCTTGATCCACCCGTTCCGGAGTTGGATGCTGCTGGCCTGCTCGGGCCAGGCGGGGCGCTGACGCGCCCAAGACGCTGAGCACGCAAATAGACGCGGATCATTGAGCAGTGCCTTAACAACCAAATGGGACGCGAACCCGTATCTGGCAATGTGCGCAGTGTGGTCGAAAGCGACGTCATACCTCCTCTTTTTAAGGGTAGCCGCCATCTGTCACCTCTCCTTTCCGCACCGCACTGGTTACAATTGGCGCCCCTGGGACTGACACTCGGATCGTCATCGCTGCTGACCTTCCAACACCCCTACCAGCATCGATGCAGGCTGGCCGGCTGGCCGGCTGGCCGATGGGCAGAGCTGATAGAGCCGACAGAGCTCGCAGTGCATGGAGCGTGCAAGGCTAGAAAGATGGTCGTGCTCGCGATGGATTTTGCTCGCCTCGCTTAGATCAGTTCTCTCGCGGCTCACAGCTCGTTCCGCTCGATGCTCGCTGTGAGCCGCTTGTGCTATTCTATCCTCGTACATTTCTATACTCGATAAACTAATCTAAGGTCTTCTTGCCCTTAGCACGACAACACGCCTCTGACCAGCCTCTGGAGAGCCTCGCCCCGCTGCGCTCGGCTTGGCTCACTGCTGCGCCTTGAACTTGTTCAGCACCTCACGCACGACCTGGGCATTGCTCGACTCTCCGCCCGTGGTCCAGTGCACGGGGGAGCGGTCAAAGCCGTTGAACGTGCTGGCCGCGCAGAGCGTGTACGCGCCCATTTCGGCCCATCCGAGCCAGTCGCCCACCTCGAGCGGCGGCAGGGACACGACGGCACGCACGCAGTCGATGCTGTCGCACGTCGGGCCCCACACGCTCGCGCGCTGAGTGCCGTTGTAGCCGAGCTGGAGGGTGAGGTCCTTCTCGAGCTCGACGTTTGGCGGGGGCGGGAACGCGGGCCGGCCGGCCGCGTGCGAACCGGCCACGGTGAGGGGGTAGGGGTGGACGATCTGGTGGTCGAAGAGGATGCAGTTGAAAGAGCCGTAGACGCCGTCGTTGATGTAGTACATGACGTCGGCGGAGCCCTCGCCCTCGGCACCGGAGGGGATGTCCTCGACCTCGGCCTGCGCGGCCTCCGCATTCTTCCTTCGCGCAATCACGTTGGTGGCCAGCGTGAAGGCGGACGAGACGAGGAAACGGCCCGGCTCGGCAATGACGCGCACGCCCTCGCTGGCGGGGAAGTACATGTCGAGGTTGTCCGAGATGACGCGGGACATCTGCGCGAATGTCTCGCGCTCAAAGCCGCCGCCAATGTCGAGCAGCTTGAGGTCGTACCCGGCCGCGGCGGCCATGTCGAATGCACGGCGCGCGCGCCAGATCGCATCGGCAAACTGCTCGGGGTCCTTGCATCCCGAGCCGACGTGGAAGGAGACACCGACGACGTCGAGACCCAGCTCCTTCGCCGTCTTGAGGAGAGATGGGCAGACGTCGAGCGGCGCGCCGAACTTGAGTCCGAGACGGCAGAGAGACTTCGAATCGTCCGTCAGGATGCGCAGCACGAGCTTGGCGCCAGGGTGAAGGGCCTTGACCTTGTGCAGCTCGTCGGCGTTGTCGAACGTCATCATGTCGACGCCGACCTGGGCCGCCTTGCGCACGAACGAAGCGGGCTTGCACGGGTTCGCAAAGATGATGCGGTCGGGCGAGGGTTGGACGGGCAGCGAGAGGACGTGGTTGATCTCGGACGACGAGGCGCAGTCAAAGTTCACGCCCAGGAGAGAGAGGAGGTGCAGAACCATGGGCGAGGGGTTGCACTTGACCGCGTAGAAGATCTCGACGCGGGATCCGATGGGGGACGCACGCCACTGCGCGACGGCGTCGTAAACGGCCGAAAGATCACCGGCGAAGAAGGCCGACTCGTCCTCCATGCCGCCGTTCATGCGGGCCTCGACGACAGCGTCGACGAGGGCGTGCACGTCCGCATCGTGCACCTCGGCGGTGAGCGCCGGGTGGACCGCAGGGCGCGGGCGCAGCACGAGGGGAGGGGCGGGGAGGCGACCGCCCTCAGCGCTGTCATTGAGGGCGCGGCTGAGCTGAGCCACAGGCACAGAGGGAGCCGACGCGGGGTGCGCGTCCTCCCAAGCCTGGGCGCGGACAATGCCCACCTGGCGAGGAGCCTGGCGGACAGTCTCGGTGAGAGTGGTGCTCATGTCGAGATGTTGGGGGTCGGGGTTCAGACCGTTTTAAAGGGTTGTTTATGTAGCCTTCCGGAGTTGAACCAGACGAAGGAGCGAAATATATCCAAGCTGTCTAGGACGAGCTTATTATCGGGTCGGCCGCCGTCTCAACAGAGGAGATCAGGCCACCTTGAGTGTCAGCGAAAGTTGTGAGGGAATATTGTGGTTGGGGAGTCGCTAGCGCCGTTCAACGTATCCCGTAATGAAGCCGAGATGAACCGGCGAGGACCTCGGAATGAACTTGAGATGAACAGATGAGGCGAGGGGAGATCGGGTAGCACCGAGGTAGCAAGTGGTGTTTGGTCGTGTGGTCTCTCGACATGCCGGGCGAGGGATTTTCGACAGCACGCAGCAGTAGCTTACTCACAGTCAGGGTGCCGTGGGGGGAAGAACCACGAGCGACGCGAGAGAGGGTAGAGACGACGGCGGGGCAGTTGGAGCCCTACGCGAATGCGTAACACGGATACCAGGTGTCTTAAGGTAAGAGAGGTGGTATGAGAGAAAGCGAAAGCGTGGTCGCCGGTGATTTCTGTCCAGGCTCGCAGCAGACTCGGGTGTGTTCTCTGTGTCCTTGATGGCCCTGCGGGCAGCGGCGCAGCGGTGGCGGTCGACGTACGGGCCTCTTGGGCCTGGCTCAGTCGCATGGCACGTACCCTTCACCCTCCTCACCCTGAGTCCTTCCATGGATTCGGCATTAGCGGAAGCAGAAATCTTCCTAACAGTTTGGAAATGACGGTGTATACCGCTCATGACGCCGCTTAACACTTGATGACATTCCATTAGCCCCAAGCACGGCCCCAGCGGTGAGTGCAGCCCTGACCAACCACGAGTCAAAATTTCACACTCCAGACATAGCCCGGCCGCTGGCTATTCGTGGCACAACTCGGCGTCATCGGTGACCCATCACTGCAGCCCGTCCTCATCATCCATTAATACCCCGCTAGCATCGATCTATGCTCTGCGCGCCATTAATGTCCAAATCGCTCAAATAGGATATGGGGTATATGCATATGCGATAGACCGGAGTCTCCCATGGTTGTAAGATCGTTGCCAATGTTTGTACTGTCTATAATATTATTGATGGTGGGCTGGTGTTCTTGGGGTTGGGGTTCTACTGCGCTACAATCTAGTTAGCTTCCGGTTGATCCAGCGGTTCCAGCGGAACTCCGCTGCGAACGAATAGAACAATGGCCGCGCCGCCCATGGCGCCACTGACATGGCGGGCATCCCTCCGCCCTCCACTGCGCTGCGCTCGCTGCGCCTTTTGCTGTTTGCGCTGTGTACAGCACATCCTATTTCCCTCGCTGAGGTGTTTACTCTCCTCTGCTGAGGGGGATTTACAGGTCCGAGCCGTCTTTGGACGTGAGGGCCTGAGCCGCAGCGTGGTTCTTAAGCTGCAGCGCGCCCTCGAGGGAGTACTTGCCCTTGCCGATGTGGGGATTGGGCACGGGGAGCTTGCCAGAAGCGACAATGTCGAACTGCGCCTTGGCGTTGGCGGTGTCTCCGCGGCGGGCAAAGAAGCGGCCAAACTCATAGTGGTTGTGGAAGAGGATGTAGTGGTCGAGCTCGACCTTGGGCGCGTTCTCGATGACGGCGCGGAAGTCCTTCTCGGCGCCTGCGTCGAGTTCCTCGTCCGTCGGCTGGCCGGGCAGCCGCTGACGGGCATTCTCGCTCGCATCCTCGGGCTGGTAGCACGCGTGGCTCTGCACGAGCGCACGCAGGAAGTGACCCAGGGCATAGTCGTCCCAGTATCCTGTTCCGTTGCCCCAGGTCTCGGGCGTCGAGGCCTCGAGCGCGGCGAGCTCCTCGTTGATCCGCGGCAGCCACTTGGACAGCAGCAGGCGGCGCGGCGTGAAACCCAGAGAGCCGAAGACGTATCCCAGCTCCATGGCGGGGAGGAAGAGGCGCTTGCCCTGCGACACGTACTTGCGTGCTTTGCGGTTGGCCAGCTTCTCGATGGGGAGCGACTTGCCCGCAATCTTCTTGGCGAGTTTCGGCAGCTGCAGGACCAGCTGGTAGGCGTGCTCCTGCGTCGCCTCGGGCACGGACGGGTCGTCGATGAGCTCCATGACATTGACGGCCGTCGCGTACGTGTACACGGCGCGCGACCAGTTGGACTCCTTGCGCAGAATCTCAAAGCACTGATACGAACCCTGCCAGTCATTGAGCTGGAAGTAGTTGCACCCATAGTCCCACAGGCACATGTGCTGCAGCTGGACGTACTCGAGCTCGAGATCGAGGGCGCGCTGCAGCGACGCGTTGGCAAGCTCGGGCTCGCACTCGTTCGTGTGCAGACGCGCCTGGAAGTAGAGGAAAAAGATGCCGTCGCGGTACCGGCGCATGTTGTACGCGAGGATCTTGCGCGCGGTCGGGATGTCGACACCGGCGACGGGCATGAGCATGTGGATGACCAGGTGGAACGTGAGCAGGATCATGTCGCAAATCGGGCGGCGGATACCCTCGTTCGTCTCGTCGTACGCCGGCGTGGGCGAGTCGACACTCCACCCACCCGCAGCCATGAGCGTCTCGAGCGCAACCTTGCGATCACCAGCGTAGCCGAACACTTCGGCGATCTTGAGCACCTTGCCCGGCAGCAGGGAGAGCATGAGTGAACTCGTACCCGTGCCGAGCAGCACACCGGAACGGAAGTCCATGTCGATGTCCTCGTCGAAACCGTCCTTGTCCGCCTCGTCCAGGTACATCTGCAGGGTGCGGTAGATGCCGTGCGCGGAGCGCATGTTGAGCGCCTCGCGGATGAGACCGACCCAATCTCCGCCGGCAACAATCGCGAGCTGCGCCTTGACGAGGATAGTCTCGGCGTACGTCAGCTCGGCGTGACGCTCCAGCGGCGACATCTGACGCACACGCGCGAGCGCCTGACCATGCGACACCAGACCGCCAATCTTGGAGAACACGCCTCCGGTCGGCCGCCGCAGCACGGTTGCCGTGTGCGCCGTAGCCTTGGTAATGTCCAGCGCCGCGTTGAGGTCGACACTGTCAAAAGTCATGAGTCCCTTCAAACTCTGGATCAACCCGTGCCCGCTCTGCAGGTACAGGTGGTTGTTCTTCGGGTCCTTCTCGGCGAGCAGGTTCTCCGACTCCTTCATTCTGGAGGACAGGAAGAGACTGAGCGCCTCACGACAGGTGTTGAGGTCGGGGGCGAGACAGGCCGCCTGGTCGACGTCCTTCGGGTTGCCGTACTCCATCTTGGGCGGGTTCACCTTGGCGCCAGTCGCCTGGTACCGGCGCAGCTTCGGGATGCCGAGCGACGTCATGCTCGCGGTGCTGGCCTTCCTGCTCGTGATCGGGGCGCCATTAACCGTCGGGGGCTTGGAGGTCGAGTGGCCGTTGGCCGGGACGGCGGCGACACCGTTCGCCGAGGCGTTTCGCTCAATCGCGTTGACCTCGTCCTCGTCCTCCTCTTCGACCTCGGACAGGCCCTCTTCCGGGGTGGCCCAGAAAGCGTCCTCCTCGTCCGAGCTCTCCTCCTCGTCGCCCCACTGCGAGTACATGCTCACAGACCGGGTCATCGAGGGAGCGACCGACGCAGCAGGGGAGCCGTTTTCGACAGCCGCGGCGGTGGTTGCGCGGACCGGGGTCGAGGCCAGCGGGCCGTTTGCACCAACTGCCGATCCGTTCGGGGCCGAAGCCTGGGATGCCTTCGTAGGCGTCGCAGGCGCGGGCGCAGTCGTGGACGCAGTCGTGGACGCAGTCGTCGAGGCAGGCACGCTAGCAACAGAGGGCGCCTGCGGTCCACTCGATGCGACCGATGCTGGTCCTCCAATGCCCAGGTTCGCCAGCTGGGCGTTCACAGCCTCGTTCGGGACCGCCGGGAGCGTCTTGCCGTGGTCAACATCGACGCCGGACGCCTCCTTTGACGGGGTAGCTGACCCGGACGACGCATACTTGGCGGGAATGGGCGGGACCGGGGCTGTCTCATCCTTGTCGCGGTGGTTGTTGAACAGCGATGACAGGCGGCGTTTTGACTTGGAGCTGCAGAGAAAGTCAGCGATGGAGTTCTCGGCGTTCAACAATAACAAACCCACCCGAAGAGGCTGTTGCGCCTGCTAGAGCCCTTGCTGATACTACCAGACCCGTGGGCGCTGTCGGCGTCAGCGTTCGTCGATGCATGGGCAGAGGTGGTGGCTGTAGCGGCGGCGGCGGCGGCGGCGGCGCCGGTGGAACGGGAGACGGGGGGAGTGTCACCACGAACGCCGCGAATGTCGTTGGATGACGCTTTGCGCGAGAGGGAGAATTTCCTCATCGGCATGGTGGCGGATGAGCTGGAATGGGGAAGGTGATCGAGACGTGGATTTTAGTCAAAGTCTTTGGGTGGTGCTTTCGGTGGGAAAGGATGACAATGAGGCAAGGAGGAGGGCAAGGACGCGGATCATGGGTGAGCGTCGGTGGCCCAACTTTCATGGAACGGTGGCCGCGAGTGCTGGCTGGCTGGGCTGCTGGCAGGCTGGGTGGCCCGCCAAGGTCGCGTACGCTGGCGCTAGTGGTAGCTAGCTACATTGCATTGCCCCACTAACGCCAGGGCGCATCCCAGCGCAGGGCCAGGGGAGGGCTAGCGCGCCCGATGCTGCAGTGTCCGCTCCGGGGAGTGAGCGGCGGACGCCTCCCGGTGCTTCAGCTCAAGTCGTCGGGACCTTGGCCACCTTCCGGGTTCTGGGCCAAAAGTCTATCCTCCCAAACGCCCCGCTTGCGACAGCCGCCAAGCAGCCTGCAAAGCCGAGGGGTAGGGTACACTGGCTGGAGGAACAGGGAAGGGGGAGGGGAGGGAGGGAGGGCCTGAGACGCGCGCGCACCGCGACTCTCCCTGCGTCTCCCCTGCTTTTTTCCCCTGCCATGCCTTGTCTCGTCTTTGGGCGCCCTGACACCGAGGAATACCCACCCACCGTCAATCAGCTTAGGTTCCGCCGACGCCGCCGACGCCAGTCCAGCCAGCCCAGCTCTGGCCCAATCCAGTCGCCCAGCCCTTCAACGTGCACTCCCGATTAGGCCGTTCCTAATCAGACCAAACCAACCGCAAGCCAATTAGACTTGCCATTACGTGCGGCTGTGTGCGGCATCCCACGTGGCCGCCTTCAGTGACCGACCGCCCTCCACTGTCCGCTGATTACGACTCGGACACAGGCAATCAGAAAAACCCGACATACTCAGCCGCGCCTGGCCGTGTGTGCTTGCTGGCCTGGCTGCCGCCATCAGTCCGCATTCCTTCCTTCCTTTCTTACTCTCCTCTCTCTCTGCCCATACCTTCCTCCCAAACCTCTCTACACCCCGACGTTTGACGCCCCTTCATAGGTGCGACAACAAGAGGTTGCGGCCCACCATGTCCGACCTCGCAGACGTCCTCAAGATCTCCATCCTCGGAAACGAGTCGATCCACGCCGGTTTCCACCTCATCGACTACATCTTCCACACCGTCCTCACCACCCTTCCCTCCACCACCTATGCCCTGATCACCGACACCAACCTCGCCAAGCTCTACCTCCCTCAGCTGGAGGAGGCTTTCGCGAGGGCCGCCAAGGACACTGGCTCCAAGGCTCGCTTCCTCGTCCACCAGGTCGCTCCTGGTGAGGGAGCCAAGTCTCGTGCCGTCAAGGCCGAGATCGAGGACTGGCTCCTCAGCGAGAAGTGCACCCGTGACACTGTTATCCTCGCCTTCGGTGGTGGTGTCATTGGTGACCTGACTGGTTTCGTTGCGGCCACTTTGTGAGCAGCCTCTGTTGTTCCGAAGCTAACGAACAGCATGCGTGGCGTCAAGTTCGTCCAGATCCCCACAACCCTCCTTGCCATGGTCGACTCTGCCGTTGGTGGCAAGACTGCAATCGACACCCCTCACGGCAAGAACCTGATCGGAGCGTTCTGGCAGCCGAGCTACATCTTCGTCGACCTGTCGTTCCTCTCGACTCTCCCCATGCGCGAGTTCTCGAACGGCATGGCCGAGGTTGTCAAGACCGCCGCCATCTGGAAGGCCGACGACTTCGCCTCTCTGGAGTCCCGCGCCGCCGAGATCACCTCTGCCATCTCGACCAAGGCTGAGGGCCACGCCGGCCGCTTCGAGAAGGACCGCTCCGTCCCCCAGTCGCTCCTGCTCCAGGTCGTTACTGGTTCGATCTACGTCAAGGCTCACATTGTCACCATTGACGAGCGTGAGACTGGCCTGCGTAACCTGGTCAACTTCGGCCACACCATTGGTCACGCTATCGAGGCTGTCCTCACCCCGACTATTCTCCACGGCGAGTGTGTCTCGATCGGTATGATTCTGGAGGCCGAGGTTGCTCGCCAGCTCGGCATTCTCTCCCAGGTTGCTGTCGGCCGCCTCACCCGCTGCCTGTCGGCTTACAACCTCCCGGTCTCCATGGCCGATCGCCGCATTGCCTCGCTCCCTGCTGCTTCACAGCTCGGTGTCGACCGTCTCCTTGACATCATGAGGATTGACAAGAAGAACTCTGGCCCCGCTAAGAAGATTGTTCTTCTCGACCGCATTGGCAAGACTTACGAGGAGAAGGCCACTGTTGTCGCTGACGAGGTCATCCGCAAGGTCCTCTGCGAGTCTGCCACCGTTATCTCTGGCGTCCCTACCAAGTCGCCCGTCGTCATGTCGACTCCCGGATCCAAGTCGATCTCCAACCGCGCTCTCGTCCTCGCTGCTCTCGGCAAGGGCACTTGCCGCATCCGTAACCTCCTCCACTCGGACGACACTGCGGTTATGATGAACGCTCTCGCGGAGCTCAAGGGCGCCGTCTTCTCTTGGGAGGACGGAGGCGAGACCATCGTTGTCCAGGGCGGTGAGGGCAAGCTTACCCCTCCTCCTAAGGGCAAGGAGCTCTACCTCGGCAACGCTGGTACCGCCGCGCGCTTCCTCACTACCGTCTGCACCATTGTGCAGCCCACTGCCGACGTCAAGTCCACCAAGATCACTGGCAACGCTCGCATGAAGCAGCGTCCGATTGGCCCTCTCGTCGACGCCCTGCGCGAGGACGGCGCCAAGGTCGAGTACCTTGAGGGTCAGGGATGCCTGCCTCTTGACATTGGTGCTGACGGCCTCGCCGGCGGACACATCAAGCTCGCTGCTACCGTGTCCAGCCAGTACGTCTCGTCTATCCTCCTCTGCGCTCCCTACGCTCGCGAGCAGGTCACCCTTGAGCTCATCGGCGGACAGGTCATCTCGCAGCTCTACATCGACATGACCATCGCCATGATGGCCCAGTTCGGTGTCGAGGTCGAGCGCCAGAAGGACGCCAGCGGCAAACTTCTCGACATCTACGTTATTCCCAAGACCACCTACAAGAATCCCGCCGAGTACGACGTTGAGTCTGACGCTTCGAGCGCCACCTACCCCCTGGCTATTGCCGCCATTACCGGCACCACCTGCACGATCTCGAACATCGGTTCCAGCTCCCTGCAGGGTGACGCTCGTTTTGCCAAGGAGGTCCTTGAGCCCATGGGCTGCACTGTTGAGCAGACTGCCACCTCGACGACTGTCACTGGTCCGGCCATCGGCGAGCTCCGTGCTCTCGGCAACGTGGACATGGAGCCCATGACGGACGCTTTCCTGACTGCCGCCGTTCTCGCGGCTGTCGCCACCAAGCCCTGCCTGCCCGGCCGCGAGGTCCAGGGTCTTCCTCCCACCGCCTCGCGCATCTACGGCATCGCCAACCAGCGTGTCAAGGAGTGCAACCGCATCAAGGCCATGCGTGACGAGCTCGCCAAGTTTGGTGTCGAGACCGACGAGTTTGACGACGGCATCATTGTCCTTGGCAAGCCCTACAACCAGCTGAAGAGGGGTGTCCAGGTCCACACCTACGACGACCACCGCGTCGCTATGGCCCACGCCGTCCTTGCCACTGTTGTCCCCGAGACCGTTCTCGAGGAGAAGCGCTGCGTCGAGAAGACTTGGCCCAACTTCTGGGACGACCTTCAGAACAAGATCGGCATCGAGTTTGACGGTGTTGAGCTCGACCAGAGCAGGCAGGCGTCCACCTCCGGCACCAGCGGTGTTCGTGACACCCCCGTTCTTCTTATCGGCATGCGCGGTGCCGGCAAGTCGTACATTGGCTCGCTCGCTGCCGAGGTTCTCGGCTCTGAGCACGTCGATGCCGACGATGTCTTCGTCCAGCAGGCCGGCATGAAGGTATCCGACTTTGTTGCCCAGAACGGCTGGCCCGCGTTCCGCGAGACCGAGACCAAGATCCTTGCCTCGTTCCTCAAGGAGAAGTCGGGCAGCCACGTTATCTCGCTCGGCGGCGGTATCGTCGAGACTGAGGAGGCTCGCAAGATGCTTGCTGGTTACGTCGCCGATGGCGGTGTCGTTGTCCACATCCATCGTGACCTCGAGGACCTGGAGGCGTTCCTTGACAACATCGGCGGTACTGCCCAGCGTCCTAAGTGGGGCGAGGACTTCGCCGACGTCTACCGCCGCCGTGAGCCTTGGTACGAACAGTGCTCGAGCCACGAGTTCATCAACATCCTCGAGCCGATCGCGTCGCAGTCGGAGAAGGACCACCACCGTGCCATGCGTGCCGAGTGCGAGCGTTTCTTCAACTTTGTCACCGGCCGCAACGCGAACCGCCCGATCGTCTCTGGCCCGAACGCCCAGCCGACTGCCTTCCTCTCGCTCACCTTCCCCGACATCACCCCCGCTCTCGCGAACCTGTCGACGCTGACTGAGGGTGCTGACGCCATCGAGCTACGTGTCGATCTCCTGTCGCCCGACGGCCAGGCCCCCGCGACCCCCAAGCTCCCCCCTGCGTCGTACGTTTCGAAGCAGCTCGCTTCCCTCCGCATGGCTTCCAACCTCCCCGTTGTCTTCTCGGTCCGCTCGAAGAACCAGGGCGGCTGGGCTCCCTCGGACGACGTCGCCGGCTACGCCGCGCTCGTCAAGCTCGGCTTGCGCAGCGCTGCCGAGTACGTCGATGTTGAGCTCGCTTGGCCTGGCGATGTCCTCGCCGCGATCCACGCCGCTAAGCGCGAGACTGCGCTCATTGCCTCGTGGCACGACTGGACTGGCAATATGAAGTGGGACGGCCCTGAGGTTGCGGGCAAGTACGCCGAGGGCTCCAAGCTCGGTGACATCGTCAAGATCGTCGGAACCGCGACCTCGACGGCCGACAACGCCCAGCTTGCTCTCTTCGCCGAGCGCAAGAAGGAGGACCCCTCCTCCAAGCCCCTGCTCGCGATCAACATGGGCGCTGTCGGCCAGCTTTCGCGCGTCCTGAACCCCGTCCTGACGCCGGTCACGCACGCCGACATGCCGTCGCGTGCTGCTCCCGGCCAGCTCACCGCTAAGGAGGTCATGGAAGCGCGCACGCTTGTTGGTCTGTGCCAGCCCAAGAAGTTCTTCCTCTTCGGTTCGCCGATCGCTGCTTCCGTCTCGCCGACGCTGCACAACACTGGTTTCCAGGCCCTCGGCTTCCCACACCACTACGACCGCTGCGAGGCGTCCGAGGTGAACGCGGCCGTGCGCGGTGTGCTGGCTGACGAGGCCTTTGGCGGCGCCAGCGTCACGATCCCGCTCAAGCTCGAGATCATGCAGGAGCTTTCTGCCGTTAGCGAGCACGCCAAGGTCATCGGCGCTGTGAACACTGTCATCGTTCGCCAGGGTGCCAAGGGTCGCGAGCTGCATGGAGACAACACGGACTGGGCCGCGATTCACGAGGCTGCCCTGCGCAACCTCACTCCCTCGGGCGAGCTCACGACTCTCGTCATCGGTGCGGGTGGCACGTGCCGCGCTGCGATCTACGCGATGCACAAGCTCGGTGCTGCGCGCATCCTGCTCTTCAACCGCACGCGCGAGAACGCCGACAAGGTCGCCGCCTCCTTCCCGGCCGAGTACAACATCGAGGTCGTCACGTCGCTCGACAAGCTCCCCGCCCAGCCGGCCGTCATTGTCTCGACTGTACCTGGTGCTTCGCTCAGCATGACGCCCGGCGAGGGTATCCTTCTCCCTCCCTCGCTCATGCAGCACCCGAACGGTGTCGCCATCGACATGGCGTACAAGCCGTACAAGACGGCGCTGCTCGAGGCCGCCGAGGCTGCCAGCTGGACCCCCGTCACCGGTATCGAGATTCTCTGCCTCCAGGGCTTCCGCCAGTTCTCGCTCTGGACCGGCAAGGCTGCCCCCGAGCAGAAGATGCGCAAGGCCGCCATGGACAAGTACTTCGAGGCTTAGGCGTGCAGGGGGCTGTAGTAGACATTCAGTAGTATCAAAAGCATTAAGCATTCATCAGCATATGCATCTTTAGTGGTTCCATGCGGGCCAGCGCATCGAAGACAGGAGGAGGGGACACTCACGTGACCAGTTGACGCGTCATATGAGTCCAGTTGACGCGTCTTGACTTTGAATACCACCTCCACTTTCGCCCCTCGTCTGCGCCCTGTTCAAACGCTCCCAGCCTTCCAAGATCAGCGGCTTCACACACAACAACACACACATGCTCTGAGGAACCACACCGAATGTCGACAGAGCAGCCAGACGCGGAACCGTCGGCAACGCCGGCGAACGGCGCTGGAAGCAGCAAGGGCCAGGGGCAGGCATCACTCGCTGCAATGTGGGGCAAGCCAGCGCCAGCCCCCGCTCCTCCGCCAGAACAGAGTGCACCGACGTGGGCAGCTGTCTCGACCGACTCTGGCGTCCCACCAGCTCCACCAGCGGCACCACAAGGGTTGGCGAACACGCCCCAGCTCCCCCTCGCTCCTGCCTTGAGCAAGACGTCTTCAGCCACCTCGACCGTCTCATCGCAACCCCGCAAGCGTCGGAAGAAGGAAACCGGTCCACCACAGGGGAAGCTTGTTTTTGGGGCTAATGGGGTGGGCGTTGGTGCGCCATCGCCGCCGCCAGAGGAGAAGAAGACCAAGAAGGAAGGGAAGGGGAAGCGTAAGTCTGCTGCGGCAGACGCCAACGGTTAGCTCACTCATACGACCACAGCAGTTAGCTGACATCAGGCGCAGGCGAGGAAAGCAAGGAAGGCCCCAAGAAGCGACGAGGGAAGGCCGCCAACGGAAACGGAAACGGCACCGCACGCTCCTTCCTTTCGCCAGACACAGTATCTGAAGCTACCGAGCTGTCCGACTCGGAGATCGAGGTCCTCGGCGAGGGGAAGCACAAGGGCACCGGCTCGTCACTGGACCCAGTCCGTGTCGACGAGAGCCCAAAACTGCCCAAGAAGATCATGTTCGCCGCCGATCAGAAGAGCACGACGCACAGTTTCTTCTCCAAACCGGCGCCAGCGCTTGCTGAGCCAGCTCCGCGATCCGGCGACGCGACGCCGACCGGTGCTGGAACCAGTGGGGCCGCTGTACCAGCGAAGAAGGCGGTTCACTCGTTCTTCGCCACCGCTGGGAAGGGTGAGCCGGGATCGACGAAGAAAGGGTGGGGAAGCTGTAAGGAGGGAGAGGAGCCCAGGGCGGTCTTGCCCTCCGGTGAGTGGGCCGAGCATGTTGGCAACCGCTTCGATGGCGGTGCGACGTGGTCTCCGCATCGCCCGGTGGTTCCGTCAGCAGACGACGACGGAACGTTCTGGCGGCATTACCTCTCTGACCATGCTGGACCGTCACGACCACAGCCTCCACTAGTTTCGGAAGTTGTCTCAGCGCCACCGTACATTCTGGACCACCCCGCGATCGCCACCGTTGAGCGCACCCCGAAGGACGCCCAGCAATCGTGGTGCGACCTGCACCGTCCGCGCACCGCCTCTGCCGTACTTGGTAACGAGGTCGAGGCAACTTACCTCCGTGACTGGCTGAAGTCGCTCTCTGTCGGCGCTATCGACAGCAAGCGCGTCATCAGGAAAGTGCACCGGCGCAGGGCCGTGAACCCGGAGCTGTCGTGGATCGTAGACGACGCAGGTCTGTTCGGCGATCCCCTCGGCGACGTTATGTACGAGGACGACGAGATTCCCGAGCCGGTGGAGGAACCTCTGCTCCCGCTCGGCGCTCGTCCAGACTCCTACCCGATCATCGGGAACTGGGTCTCGAACACGATCCTCCTCTCCGGGCCAAGCGGGACGGGCAAGTCTGCCGCTGTCCATGCAGCGGCTACAGAACTGGGATGGGAGGTGTTTGAGGTGTACCCCGGCATCGGGCGGCGGACAGGGACGAACCTGTTAGCTCTCGTCGGCGACGTGGGCAAGAACCATACAGTCACGCGGGAGAAGAAGGCCGACAAGGACAAGAAGACGGCAGCCGACGCCGTGAAGGCCATGTTCGGCAAGGCGCGGCCCACACCGCCGCCGAAGGCGAGCCAGGGCTCCGCCGCGGACCCCATCGAGCTCGACGACGATGCTAAGGACACCGACGTCGAGATCGTCCCGCCGCCAGTTGATACCGAGCCCGTCAAGGCGCCAGAACCAGCTGCCGAGTCCAAGTCTCAGCAATCCCTCATCCTCATCGACGAGGCGGACATTCTCTTCGAGGAGGAGAGCAGCTTCTGGCCCGCGCTCGTGTCCCTCATCGCCGAGTCACGCCGTCCTGTCGTCATAACGTGTAACGGTGAGTTTTCTAAGTTGTGGTAGGACTGACGTGCAGATATTGGGCGGATACCCCTGCAGACGTTGCCGCTGCAGACGATCCTGCACTTCAAGCCGGCGCCGTCGTACCTCGCGCAACCCTATCTTGCCGCGATTGCGAATCACCACGGCGTCCGCTCACCAGTGGCGTTGAGACAGCAACCCTACAACCCTGATCTGGTCGATCTGCCCCTACCGCCGAACGGGAACGAGCCGGCCGAGTTGTTCGACCTCCGTGCGGCAATCACGCAACTGCAGCTCGACCGCGGCGCTGTTGAAGAAGACAGCGGCGATGTCATCGGCGATCTGGCATCGCTTGAGCTCAGGCTCGAGAACATGTCCTTCGTCGATGCCTTTGTCACGCAGCGCGACTGGGGAAGACTAGAGGTAAGCTTACCGGAGTCTAGGTATGAGCTGACACCAGATGTCCGAGGTCGACCGCTACGCCCCGAGCGATGACGATGAGGAAGCCAAAGGCCAGCTCCTGAAGCCTTTCACGCAGGATGCGCACCCCGTCCTCGCCGTGTGCGACTACTCCGACGTCATCGCCGACACGATCATATCCCTCTTGGGCGGCGCCATCCCGCACAAGAACGTGCAGTACGAGCAGTGGGTCCAGCTTGCCCGTGCTGTCCTAAGCTGACAACCAGGACGCAGTACGTCCGCCACGTCCTGCCGCTGCTCGACGAGCTCGTCACCCTCCTGGGCCGGCTGCTCCCCCACCCGTCCCTGTTTCTGGAGATGATCCCGTTCACGCGCACAGTCGTGCGTGCCGACGACCTGCTCGTGATCGAGGACAGTCAGGCGAGCAACGAAGGCGCACCGAGGATCAACCGGCGCACGGGACGTCTGATGCGGACGGGGCGGTACGAGCGCTGGCTCGAGTTGCCGGAGGAGATACTCGATGTGGCCAGGTATGGCGGTCTCGACTGAGCCCATGGTACGGAAGAGCACAGGTAGCATAAGAAGATAGAGTCAGACGCAATTTCATGCATGTATTTGTACCACCTGAATGGAGAGTGTGTGATCGACGGTTGTAGGTCCAGGCGGGCTGACACGTCCGTCACGTCTGGCTCTGGCGCGACATTACCGTGCCTGAAACCTGAGCTGAGGTCTGGGCACGTCGAGCGTGTTACAAAACACCTCCACCTCAACTTCCCGTTCACTTCATTCACCACTCCACACCTACGATGATCCAACGACGCCGACCAGCCCCAAGCTCTACACCGAGCTCAGGCCCAGGATCGGGCTTCTCCTCCCCCGCGCCCGCCCAATCTCCGCAGAACACCTCCTACCAGCCCCTCCGGCACGACAATCCCTCCACCCCGCCCCGATTCGGACAAGCACCCGCCTTCACGCCGCGCGCGAACCATGTTCATAATGGAAGTCTGGGAAACGGGTTCAGTCCCCTGATGGGGGCTAGCCGGGGTGGGTTTGGGGGCATTGGAGCGGGAACGACGGGGTTGGGACAGTATGTGGAGGAAAATGAGTCGGGCCCGCTGGCCAGGAGGGTGGGACGGCAGGTCCAGGCGGGCGTTAGGGATATGGCCGAGCTGGGACGGAGCTGGAGTCTGGTTTGGGGGTGAGTCCACGGCGAGCGGAGCGGGCCAACCGCAGCCTACTTCCCCACTGCTGAAGTGTTGTAAGCTGAAGCTGACGTTCAGCGACCCCGAACTGCGCACCCGCGTCCTGAAAGTCACGACGATGAACCTGATCTCATTGCTGCTCCTTTCGCTCCTTCCGCTCATGGCCCCAGTCCTGTCCCAGAGCTCGAGGGCGGCCAAGGTCGGATTCTGGTACAACGTGCTCCTGAACTGGCCAATGTTCGCTGTCTGCTTCGCCGTAAACGCGTACTGGGGCCCGGGGATCGCGAAGCGCGCCCAGAGCGCCATGCACCCGGCGTAAGTGATCTGTCTCCTTCACTCTCACCCTCTCCTCTGCGGAGCAGTCTGAGAGAGAAAGGACAGCTGTGTCGATGGTGCAAGCTGACGAACAGACACCGCACGAGCTCGTCCATTTCCGAAATCCCCGCCCCGCCCTCGACCGCGCTCCTGACGCTGACCCGTCTCCTGCTCATTGGCGACTTCACGCTTGTGTCGCGCTCGATCGCGCTGATTCCCTTCATTGGCAAGCCCATTGCACTGAGCTACATGGCCCTCGTGAACGCGTACTATGCGTACGAGTGGATCTTTGCGAACCGCGACTGGCCCCTCGGCCGCCGGTGCGCGTATATCGGCGACAGAGCTGCATACATGTTTGGATTCGGTGAGTCCGTCCTTCCGCTGCTCTAGCTCGCCCACCTCTGCCGCGACTCTATCTGGTGACCCTGGGAGGAAGAGCAATGGAGATCACGCTTCGCGCCTGCGGCGTTTCGCTAACATGCAGGCCTCATCCCGACCCTCCTCACGAGCTTCTTCCCCCCACTCATTAACATGGCAATCTTCACTCTCCTCTACCCCTTCCTCCTCATCCAGGCGCTGCACTCCCGCCCCCCGGCGGCCGGGGACGTTCTCCCCGCCGGCTCGGGCGGAGGGCAGGACGACGCTGCTGCCATCGCCCCCGCCCTCGGTGTGAGGGTGCCCATCTTCGTGCTCGCGCAAAATGCGCTGGTGGGCGCGGAGTGGCTGCTTGCTGCTGTTGGCAGGGAGAGGGGAGGCGCGCTGGGAGGGTTGAGGGAGAAGATGGGCGGAAAGTACTAGACATGTGGACGGACGGGAATGAGGAAGTGGAGAAGAGGGTCGATTAGAGCATAGACTTTTGCGCCATGCACCCGTTGGCGCCACGGAGGCGGGTACTGACGCCGCTGCCACTCAACCGAACGATACTGACGTTCGACAGCTGACTGCAGAAGCCCGGAGCGGCATTCGCGGGGTGCTCCTTATCACGATGTAGGAGGAGGGGCCGCTTCTGCCTTGGCTCTTGATTGCAGGTCGGGCAGGGCAAACAGGTTACCCAGTCGGTGCGAGCACAAAGTTGCTGATTGTCACATGTGCTCGGCTTCTCGACCTCATCGGCTCACGCTGCTACCTCAGGAACTGGGGTCGATGAGAGCGAAAGCCTGGCCATCCTCGAGCTCTCCCGACCGACGTGAACGTCATTCAGCGATTCTTGTTCGGTACACATGAATGACAGGAACGGGGGTCGCGAGCAGTAGACGTCGTCAGGTAAGCTTGAGCTTGAGGTGGTCTGCCGGAGCATCTGCACGAAGAAAAATGAGCGAACAGGGGCGTCTCAATCCTCTGGCCGCGGGCGACTGCCTTGTTCGGTAGAGCTTGCGTGAACGCTAGCTCGGGTGAAGCAAGGAGAGCGAGGACCAGACGCACGAAACCAGCGAACCCCGGTGCGCGGTCACTCAGGCAGCTGGGGAGCCGAGCGCCAGGGCCAAAGGAGTTCAGGACCAGCGACGCTGAAATCGGGTAATCGTTGCTGTGATCCAAGAAGGCGCGGTGGTCGCTCGAAGCGAGCAGGCAACACAACCGGCGCCACACGCGAAGCCCCCACAGCAAGCCAGAGAGCAGAGCCTGGACTGTCGGACTTTCAATCGATCGGGAAACACTGATGATCGGAACGGAGAGCGTGATCGCCATTTGTTGCGTCTTGTTCGGCGGTGCGAGGAGTGGGGCGGCGGCAGTTCAGTTATGCCGTTCGGCGACGAACGCTGCGAGCGGGATTGGAGGACGAAGTCGGGAGACGAGAGCGATGGCGCTCTGGGGCGGTGACCCGCCTCCTCGCAGCGGAGCGGGCAACGTGCGGGTTGAGAAGGGTGACATTGGCGGAAGACTATCGACCTCACACTCCGTATCGGACCCCGGTGTCTGGGCCATGCAGACCCCATGGCACGCAGTGGATCTGTCCTGCTTGAGCCCATCGGGAGTTTGTGGTCAGCAGCAATGCCAGCTCGTACGTTGTCTGCCGCCCCCTGTATCTCCGTGTGTTCGGATAGAGCGGGGCCCGATATCGGGCGGATCAGGTGCGGACCGCAGGTGCAGTGAGACGCTTAATACCCGCCTCCTTGTGATGATGGAGAGCCAACTGGTCTCACTAGTATCGGCGAGTCTTGGCACATGCGATTTTCCGCATCGCCTCCCCGCACTCCGACGCCTGCATCGCTCGCCCGTACTCCGGCGCCACCGCAGAGCCCGAGTCTGGTCTCTCGGGCAAGAGTGTCGGACAACGAGCAAACTCGCTTCGTCCGCGGCGAAGCCGGCGAGCGAGCCTGCGAGCGTACTGCTCCATTAGGGCGGAGCTTCGGGCCAGCGATGAGGAAAGTCTCGGTCGGGAGGCCTGGATCTCCGCAGACAACGGTTCCGGCGCGGAGAAGGCGTGCCCAGCGCCCCTGGGCTTGATGCCCTGATCTGGTTGTCTCTGGAGAGGGATGGAGGACACGACATTGAGATTCGCAACGGCCTGGTCAGTCTGCAATGGCATTGGTATGCTTCCCGAGCGTGTTGCATTTTTCCGCGCCGTTAGAGTGGTGGAAAGACCGCAGGATGTGCAACGCCGGCCGTAGGTACGAAGTGACTAACTGCGGTTCCGACCAGCTGAGGCAGTGCACTGTTTGCCCCTGTCAGAGTTTAGGAGCGGTGAAGGTGTGCAGGTGGAGTAGAACTGCTGCATTGATGAGGGGGACGAACTCTGAGGCGAAGTAGATCTGTCATCACCGTGCGGAGCTGGTGTGAGCAACGGTGTTTGGAAGTTACACCGAGATCAGCCGGAAAGACGTAGAGCTTAGCTGCGGAATGTTGATCCCACGTGTCCGAGCATTCCGTCGGGGGATGGGTTTCGGGTGAAATTCGCATCCGCCCACCCACCACAGGACGGCGTCAGATGACGATGAGGAACTATCAGATACGCATCAGACCCGGTCCATGCAAGGCTCGCTTTCGCGCAAAATGACCGACAAAGAGCGACTGCCAAGAGGAATGCAGAGCACACCGAGGCCTCAGCCTCTTGTCTTCTGGAATCAGCGTCTTGGGCGATTGCCCACGAACAGGCACTTCCGCAGCGACCCTCGTCTGACGTCTTGCAGACTTACTCCTATACGCAGTACCGCTGAGGGCTCTAAGCACCCTGCGGAGAATGCGAAAGACGGACGCAGTGACGTATATGAATCAGCTCCGTGCCCACGTTCTCACAGTGGCGGTACCAAAATAGCCGCTTCGAACTCGGCACTCAGCAGAATCGGCAAGAAGGCCGGTGCACTGGGGGAGAGGGCGAGGGACGGCTGCGGCGCCGAGCAAGGGGGGGAAACACGAGCGCCCTCTTGTGCAGTCCAGCAGATGTGCGCAGCCTTGGATGACATCGGAAAGTCAAAGAAAGCCAAGCAAGTCTCGTCCCAGATTCCTCACGTACCGCAATAGCAGAGAAAGCAGGCGGTGATGCGCTGCGTAGAACGATATCGTACATTCCTGGCGCCGTGTTCGATCCTACCGTTTGCGACTTGCGTTATCATCGGCAGAGTCTATACATATAGACTGTTTCCAAAGTGGGAGGCTCACGAGATAACAAGTGTCATGCGAACGTTAGGTGAGTGTCAGCCGAGTGTTAGGTTGAGTGTCAGCCGAGCGTTAGGTTGGTGCCGATCATCGGAATTCCGAACTGGCCGTGTGTCAGGTAGGATTGGAGCTAATCATAAGCAGAATCAGCCGGGTCCGCGGACAAGCCGCGTTGTTGGTTCCCAGCTCGGAAAGCCTACGCAGGTGGCAAGCCAACGTCGCAGCGGCACCGTTTCATCCAGGGATGAGAGTCGAAAGCTGAATGTTGGCGATTAGACAGCAAGCACTCCCCGGCCTCTGATTCGTTTCGACCGCTCCGAGCGCAACAAACGAACGTTGGGAGTGGGTAGCGCAGTTGAAATGACTTGTGCTTTGATGATTGAGTGCTTGCAAGCAGTAGAGAGGTGAGTGAAGGCGAAATTTTGGGCAAGGTGCGTCCAACGATTGTAAGGTGGCTTTCTTTCGGGTCGGTACCGAAGACCAACCACGCGAGTGTCGGGAACCACGACACAGCGGGGTATACCACCACACGTTCACCCGAAATGGGAACGAATTTCACTCTGTCTCCATCCTTTCTTTCTCAACTGACAGCAGAGAAGGTGCAGTCCGTCATAACTTCATGCGCTGAAAAGCATGGGACGTTCCATGAGCCGTGTCTCGGCATGGTAGAGGCTGCTCAATTCCGCCGTTCTCTTGGCCGCTCTTGCACTGTGTTTCGCTCGGTTCCTGACCGTGGGTAGCTACCACTGCTCTTTCAAGTCACCTTAGCTGCTGTCCAGCGGAACCCGACGTTTTCCAAGTTGTTCGGTTCACAGTACTGGCCGCCATATCCAGGCGCAGCAGTCAGTTTACTGTACAGTAAGTTAGTCCAAGCACCGCGGTATTAGAGCCTTTGGCCGCTCGACAATCCTCTCAACGCTATGAGTGCGCTGGAAGTCCTGAAACACCGCTTATTTTGACCACCTGCTTGAGGCTAACCCCCTGTCTTCTGCCTGGACGCTGTCTCTCCTTCATGACCTCGACAGACGAGGAGTCTTCTGCAGTAAGTTGCACCGTCTGAAACTTTGTCCTTTTCCAGACTTTGCCGCAGCGGCGTCTCTCAATTCCGCTACTGACCTTCAGGCTCGAACAGTAGCACTCACCGACTCTCGAGAACTGCTCTACGATTCAAAGATGGCGGGTCAGGCGGGTTCTTCCCCGCGGAAAGAACGGCAACGACGCCGAAGGAAAAGTTTTTCGCTACCTGGTGAAATGACCAGTCTGCAAAAGTGTTCTTCCCTCTGAGCAGGGCCCCCAGTCGACTTGGCATACAGGTTGCCACCCTGACTTCTTGTCTGGCCAGGCCAGTGCTCACCACTGCGCAGACACAAGGTTCGCTTAACAGATCTCGGCACGTTGCTTTCGAGCGTTCAGGAACCCACTTCGGAGTCGGTTTTCCCCGTCATCATCGTCGTGATCAGGCTACATCAAACCGCTTCAAACCACACCGCCCAACGCACACCATGCATGACTGCCTCTCAGGGCAATGGCACACACTACAGTACGCCTACGCTACCTCGCTCTCCGATGTTCTGGCGTGGTCGGCGGACCGCCGCGCTGCCGCCGAAACGAACCTCGGACTTTTGCAAGGGTCACTCGGTCATTCGGTCTTCTAATCGGCGAGAAGCGACCTACGGATACAGAAAACCCATACGGAACTGCGGCCCCTACCCCGACATCTGGTGTGCATACTGCTCACCTTGGCGGCTACGAGAGTGGTTCACGAACGGGGAGACTTGCCAGTTCGCCGAATTTCTATTTTCCCAAGTCGGATGGGTTGAGGGCCAAATATGACGATAGTGACAACGGCAGCCAATAGGTCTCCAAACGGCCACCTTTGCACTCTCCGCAGTTCACAAGCATGGCTGGAGCTGTGTCACTCACGCAGATGTTTGAAGAGAGCCTCAGACGGTCTTTTGGCTATTTTTGCAGCTGCGCGGAAATGGTGTCATCCGTCGCGACTTCTCGGTACGACGTCAACCCGGCTCCGCGTCTTGGTCTCCGCCCTCACATTTCCATAACCAGCGGGCAAGAGCATCCCACGACTCTTTGTTGCTCCTGAGTTTAGCTGTGCTGGAAGCGAACTCTTCCGAAGTGAGCCCAGCATCGGGGATTCTGCTGGAAGCAGAATTTCGCGCTTGAACGGTATACACCAACATCGACATATTCCGCTTGCGATCGAAGCCTTTACCGCAGACGTTCTCGTCGAAGCTCCACTACTCTCCGCAAGAAATGTGCTGGGAAGTGTTTTCAACATTGCCAGCTCGAAATTGGCCATACGAAAGCTCGTGACGATCGTCAACGCCAGTCCTTCCTCGGCTGGTCAGTCGCCCAGTGTGGCCGCCGCAGGGACAATGCACCGGCGTTGCCGCTGAGAACACCCCGTAATCAAGCAGCCTGGACTGAGTTAAGGTGCACTGTCTAGTTGCATGCGCCAGCATGTGGGGCAGCTTTCAGTTTCTCGGCAGCGTACTGACTTGACAAATGGCTCTGCAGAGCGTTGGGAGTGCTCAATCCAGTGATCGGGAGACGCGATGTGCGCAACGGCGTGTACACCTCGGTCCCGGGACACGAAACACTGTCCAACAAACTACTCAGCATGCAGCACTACGACGTATTTTCGACCATGCTGCTTCGATTCACGCCGTGGTCGATTCAGCAACCTCGACGACAATTCACAGAAAAACTCGCCAAACTTCAATTCCGGTGTGGCGGCGATGAACGGCGAGATCCTTCATTTCACCGGCGCTGGTACTCAATGACAGGCATGATGTGGTATGTGTATGTATTGACAGCTTTACATCAGATGCTGCTTGCAGTCGTGCATTTCTCTCTAGGGCCTCTCTTGTCAGTAGCTGGTGAAGAGCAGGAAAAGTCTGGACGCTACAGCATCGGTAGCCTGTCTGTCCTGGCAAGCTGATCACACTGGCCTGCCACTCAGTTCTGCAGCGGCTCCACAGACGAACATCCAGCTGTTTACGTGTCTCAAGTACATGCATCACTTTCGTCACCAAGCTTTCTTAAGGGCATCGGAACTCTCTGTGCCAAGTCTGCGCGCACAAGACAAGTTTCGCGCCACGTACTTTCTGTTGCTGGCCACCTCGTCGCCTCAACGCCCCTTTGCTGGTTGAGTGGGGGGTGTGGCAGCTACGCACATGCGAGGCTGCTTTCTCATCAATACCCGAAAACACGCGGGCGCCCCATGGAACGCAGAGTTGCCAATCGGGCGGCGTAGCCACAGGCCGTGGGAATTTGCTAAACACTCCGTGTGCATCCCTCTAGCCCTCGTGGCCGTGTGACAGGAACCACACGTCTGATGCAACAATTCGTTACGAAGCAGCAGGGTATACGTGGCAGAGCCTATTATTTTTGTGGAGGCCTGGCGGAGCGCGACCCGCCAACAGCCAGATCTTCTGGGTGCTGTGACCGTGCAGTGCCTCGAATCGAGCTAGGATACGAACTATCGAGGCGCGCTGGATATCAATGGCAGGTCCGGTCGCTTCTGTTCCCTGTTCCTTGGATCCCCGCTGGAACTAGGCCCAAACATGAGTTTCGCCATGTTCAAAAGGCGGCGTACGCGGGCTATCAAAGGAAGAGACGCCACACTTCCGCTTGAATGGCCGCCTGAATCAGTTGATACACTGCCTCATTCCTTTGCTAGGGAAGCAAGGATGGTTGCGCACGGGCAGACGGCGGTAAGGCCGCTCCGCTGAGGGCAGCCTTTCTTTACCTAACCCGCTGCTCATGCGCCATTCCTCAGCTCAGGAAGCTACGAACGAGGTGAGGACGTGGCACGTATCTCATCCAGATCGGAGAGCATAGGGCTGTGGACTGTTCGCAATTCCACTGCTGCTCTCGTAAGGGTGGTGGCATTGAACAGCAACAGCAGCTGAGTACGTATTGATCAGGCGTGTTGTCACATTTCTTTGGCCTAACGGTCATGTGCTTTGTTTGGCGTATGGAGCGGCAATGTGCAATACTTTTCGACCTGGACGTCCAGAGTATAACAACTACTGTAGAGTGCAGGGTCACATTCAGAAGATGAGGTGATGAAGATTGTGCGATGGAGCGAATGTTAGTCTGACAACCTCTGCATACCATGCAGAGAGGCGCGGTAGACAGCGGTAAGGTGGAACGATGCAGACTAACATCAGTTTGGATTAATTAATGAAACCGTGTGGGGGTTAATTAATCGGGAAACGATTAAGTATGCGCGCGAACACGCCTATCTGGAGGGACTAACGCGAACAGATCACCAATCTAATGCTTGTTTTGCAGACCTTGCGGGAAGCTCGTTGACCGTAATGCAATGCTCCGCCCGTTGCGAGCGACGGCCAGACCGAGTTCTCCGTCATTCCTCAGTGAGGGTACGTTTATCGGAAGGGGTAGCATCCGAACCTCTTCATCCAGTAGCGGGCCAGTATACCCTGCACCTTTCAGGTTATTTTTGGGGAAAGCCGTGAGATGTGAGCTGGAGCATGTTAGTTGGCATATAGGGGGAGCGAGTAGTAGCCCGACGTTTTCAGAATCATGATTCACCTGCGGTCCGACACCGCAGTTGCGCATGCTTTCCAAATGAACGTACCCGACCTCGGGTCCAACAAGCAGAAACTCTTGGTTTCGGACCATGCTTTCACAGACGTAGCACAACGCAAGTGCTTGTGCCCTCCCTGGACACGCCTTTCGACGGCCTCTGCTCCGATAACCAGCTTCGCGCAACGGGGCTCTGTTGTGATGACGCAATCCCTTACTCTGCCCCTCCTTATCCCTTGTCCCTGCCCTTTATCCCTTGCCCTCAAGCCCCGTATGGTTCATGCTCCATACATCGGACAGCGCACATGAAATCCATCTGCGCGGCGCAACGGCATTCTCACCCACACCGCAGCGTCAAAAGCATCAAGGTGCGTCCGCAGGATCTCCTCGGTATCGGATGCACCTGTGGGTGTGCTTACTTGCTGGTTGAACACAAATGAACCTGTGGGTGATGACGTTCGCACACCTTGTCCTAGCTCTGGTCAGTCAGAATGGCCCGGACCCTTTCTAGTAACCAACGGCGCCTCACCCAGAGACGCGGCCGGGGATCTCTCTACAGTGCAACTCGCTCTTGCTGGTCCATTACCGTGTTTCCCAGCACGTCGTGTGCCCTCGACGCTGATTATAGCTTGCCTTCGGTACCAAGGGTTTTGGAGTCTGCTGGACTTGTTCTTCGCAAGTGGCAGCGGCTCGATAGAGCCCATGCGCCACAAGCGTGGCCGGAGAACCATTCCACATACGAACGAAATGCGGCGGCCCTGCTTGTCACCTGCAATACGTCAAAGTGTGACTGGATTGAGCCCCAAGCTTGCCTCTGTCTCAACGCTGGCAAAGCTCAAGATCCGACCCACCCCTTGCAAGATCCATGCTCTGGGGCCTTTCGACCTCTCCGAGGCCTCACCCCGGTGAAATTTACGAGGGAGGTGCAGTGGACCCGCAGCACCCCAGACAATCAAAACAGGCTAACGCACTAGTGGTAAATGCACGGCATGTGCTGCAGAGGGCCGCGCTGCTGCGCGGGCCAACGACCGAGACGTGACACCCAGTCACCCGGCCGGCACCCGTGGCACCTCGCTTGGCTAAACCAATCGCTAAGACAGGGCGATGGTATGCGATCGGTTCGCCAGTTCTCCGTCTCGGTGCGGGTGCAAGGGACGGTGGCACATGCAGTTGCACATTGCCACAGCCCTGTTACTTGCATCGGCAGGGCATATGTGCATGCAGGGCCGAGACTCTACACTATCGCTGCAAGTCTGGGTGAGCTCAAGTCCAAACACGAGCGCGTAAAATCAAGCGAAGCGGAAACTTGATTGCAACCGTAAGCCGGAGATCCGGATAGGAGAAGATTGGCCGAGGTGCACGGCCATTGCGAACAAGGGACACAGAGTAATCGCCTGGTAGCGTTGGTTACATATTCGATGCGGAAACGTAAAGAGACAAGGAAGGAGATCCGGTGGGAACGAGAACGAGAATGAATTGGAGGGGCACATAATATACCGAGAATACAGTCCAACCTTGGAGGTAACAGCAGATAGAGCAAGCCCGGAACTGGTGTTCATGATGTTGATGTCAGAGAAGGAGAGGAAAGGAGCCGAGAGGAGTCATGAATAAAACAACGAATGATGTCCAGTCGTATGTGGGGGATCGATGTCGAGGCAGTGTGTGTTGATGTTGAAGGCCGGGGTGAAGGGCCGATGCGAGAACGAAAGGCTCCAGTGGCACAATAGTATACCTGGCACACTAGGGCAGAAGTGAATAGAGATTGTACCTCTCCTCGCTGCTTGCGAACAAGGATGGGGTTGCACTGAGCGTCTTACGGCATGTTGCCATACCCCATGTATGCCCGCCCGTCCTGAGATTGGAAGGAGAACTGACCGTTAGAGGAAGGTACCCCTTGCTGGAAGGCGAGATCAGACTGATGAGCAAGGGCGGGAGGGGGCATTTGGCCGAGCTGGGGGTCGGCGTAGCGCACGCCATAGGGCGGCGAGGGCTGCGTCGGGTGTCCAGGTGACTTGCGGTTGACATCCCCGTTGTCCGCCATGTGTGTGGCCGCGTCCAAGCTCGTCCAGGGCGCGCGCGCCTGATGAATCTGAGGCGAGATGTACGGCGAATGGCCGTGAGAATTGGGCAGAGACTGGCTCCCCAAAGTTGCCGAGTCTCCACCGTTCTCGCGCCTTTGGTTCGTGTCGTACCACATCTTGCGTAACCTGTGGAATCATGTCAGCTGGTTCCTAGGGCAGAGCCAATCAACCCAAATCAAAACTTACTCCTGAGATCGGTCCCCAGCCTTGGAAACCGCAATGCGACTCTCGTTCAGCGCCTGAATACAAGCAATAACGAGATCCTGAGCTTCAGGGCTCGACACGAGGAAGGTGGCGGCCAAGAACAGGCCCTGCTGGACGTGGTTGGCGTCCCACTCGAACAGCGGCGTCCCCAGCTGCCGGCGAGCGATGTTGGCAACGTGGCGGGCTGTCAATTCGCACTTGGTCCTGGCCGTTTCAAGCAGGCGTTGAAGGCGAGAGAGCTCCGCGTGCTGCTCATTCGTCGGAGGCGAGCCCGTGTGCGAGGAACTCGAGGTCCCTCGAGAGCTAAAGGTGGCCTCCATGCGAGTAATGCGATCTTCGATGGCACGCAGGATGGCAAACTGCGCTTCCATGCAGTAGATTAACCATGAGTCCGCGTACCGGTGAACCTCCTCCTGGCTGCGGTATGGTGGCGCAGGGGGCTCGCGTCGAATGGAATCGAACTCGTCAACAGAGCGGTCCAGTGCGTCCCAGACCTGGTGAACGTAGTCGGGGTCAAGCCGGTCGCTTCGACGTGCACGGGGCCCAGTGAGAATCCTGTGAACACGACGGCAGACAAGCTAGGAAAATCAGCATATCATGTCATTGTGTTTTTCCAAAATTGACTCACAGCAAAGTTGATGGGGGCCATCAGCATCTTGTTCGTCGCATGCAGGTATTCGGGAGAGCGACCAGTACCTTGCTTAGCAGCGAGTTCCTCTATGAGAAGCATGTCACCCGACTCCTCGTCGAGCTGGAGCAGTCCCCCCCTCAGACCCATGCTCACTCCCTCGTGGGCGAAGGCGTACCAAAAGATGCGGAGGCGAACATAGCGCTTCCTGTCGTTGCCGTCCTTGTCCAGCGACAGGGGGATGGGCTTGCCATCGTAGCCACAACCTTCGGTGGAGCAAAGCATTTGCACATGAGCCAAGGCGGTCTGGTACATGGCCTGTCGTTCAGCCGAGGTAGCAACACTTCCATCCAAGAGAGGCAGGAAGAGAAGAAGAGCGCTGACACCATCCCATGTCGGCTTGCGCAAGATACCATACTCATCGATCTCCTTCAGGATAGTTCGGATCACCCTGTTCAACCTCTCCAAACGACGTTGGCGGTCGACATCCCGGCGCGCCTCAGCCTCACCGACTGCGACAAGGCTGACAGGTGTAAGTGGCTCGTGGTTTCCTTCATTGACGTCGAACTGGCCACGCTCGTCCACACCGTAGGCCACACCCCAAGCATACAGAGTGTGGCAGAGGACTGCTCCTTCGGGACCCATTGCGGCTGCGCATGGAATGGGTTTTGAAAGGTACCGGCTGACGAACTCGACAGGGTCCAGGACCGGTCCTAGGAAAGTGGTTAGCTCATGCATGGAGCTGTTGGCAAAACACGCCACGCCAAACTTACGTTGGATTTGGAACCGGCGGAAGAATGACGACTCGAAAAAGTCGCGGGTGAGCTCGGGGATGCGCTCCATCCCTCGTGCGGAGGGACTCAGAAGGCGGTCCTCGCCCTCGCCTTGGGATGCAAGGGCTGCATCGGTGGCCGTCTTTCCGTAGAGCATTTCGATTTCCGAGATACGTTTACCACGCCTCAGTTGCTTGGCTGCCTTGAGCGGAGCATATTCGTCCCTAATTCGTCGGTCAGCGCGGGCGGTGGGACGTGTGGATGACGTAAGGAATTTGGAATGCACTTACACGCAGTTTGTACCGCGCTCTTGACAGTTGGTGCAGCTGACCTTCCGGCGTCGCACTGTTCCTGATGTGCCAGATTGAGCTTCTTCCAACGCAGCCTCTCGTTCAGCTTCCTCCTGCCTCGTACGCAGATCACACTTGACTCGCCGATGCCGGCATGCGCCACAGGCAGTGAACTGATGGCGTGGGTTCTTGGTACCGGAGGCCGCACCGCTCGCGCGTCTTGATGAACTCGCCACTACCGGCGCTTGCTGGGGAGGTGGGCGATTGGACCATTCCTGGCCGGGAATGTTGAGGTACATGGGCGATGTCTGATCCACGCCTGTGCCACCTGAGAACGGAGGAAAACTGCCACCTGCCTGGTTGATGTTGGGGCTGGGGGACCCGCTGTCGAAGAAGAATCCAGGCTGCCCATTCTGGTGACCAGGTTGACCGCTACCTGGCGGTTGGTAGTCGAAGGATATACCGTGATTCATCGGGAGTCCATCCATGTTGAGCTGGGGACGGAACTGCGAGTAGGTCGGTGGCATATTACTGGTGCCACCACCACTCTGTGCACTGCTTGAGCCCTCGAAGGACAAGGGAGGCGGTGGTTGTTGCTGGTGTTGTTGATAGCCGGACATGTAGCCGGGGTATGCCGAACCCGCAAGCTGGCCTTGTTGACGCCTGCGACCTTGCGGTAGAGATTCGTGCTCGTGCAGCGTCTCCAGCGGCTGCTGGGTCATCAAGCAAAGCAAGACGGCGGTTTGTGCTTAGTCCAGCCGGAAAGGCGCTTCAGATATTCACTTGCCAGACTGTGTGCCAAAGGTGAGGAGCGAAATCGATGGAGCAGAGTGCAAAGGCAAAAGCGAGTTACAAGGAGCCGAGCGGAGGATGGTTGCAAGATTCCAGTCAGTTAAGGGTAACCCTGCAGTGGTGACGAGAACGAGGAGGCAGGAGAGCCGTGTGGGTAAGGGGAGGGCTGAGAGGAATAAGGGTTTCAACCCACCTCCACCCGAATAACTATGAATTCAAGACCAATAGTCCTCAACGCTCCTTCTCCGGACTCGCCAGTCACTCCCACTCACCAAGCTTGTGCCACTACTCAGGCGAGGCGGATGGCGGAGAGGCGTTGGGTCTTGGGTCGCCACAAACCGGCACAGTCGCAGCTTCCACGGTTCAAATGCGAAACGAGATCGAGATCGGTGTACAAGCGTCGAGGGGTTACAACCACAATCGCCGCCGCCGTTGTCGCGTGCCTCGCGAGGTTCGCACAGGAGCTCCGCGTCCGGTGCACAGAGCGTGAGAGAAAACAAATGTCACGGTCTCGGCTGCGAACAGAGACTGTCCAACCAGTCAGTTTCCCCTTGCACGGGCTGGGACGCGTTTTGAGGACGGGCTTTAGTTGAGGCGGGAACTTGAACCCCGAGTCTGAGCTCCCAGGTGAATGCACGAGCTGTGGTTGTAAGCGTGAGGTTGTGGTATGGGGATGTCGCAGGCGGACACCTGTCTGTGTGCACCACGTCTGGACAGAAGCACCCAAAGATTTGGGTAGACCGTAGAACGAACGTGAAGAGAGGGCGACAGATCTAGGGAGCCAAGCCGCCGGTAAACATGTCCGTCATGGACGCTCCGTCCGCTCGCGTTTGAAAAGCTAACGCACCAAACTAAGGCCAGGTGCGAACGCGCGATCTTGGAGCCGGACGAGCTGAGGGCTGAGCTAGTGTTGGCCGGTCACCGATCTTGTGGGCGGGTCGTCTGTGCCGTTCTCGGGCGAGAGTATGAAACAAGACCGAAAGGTGTATTGGAGCGGTGAAACGGGCGCGAGAGTGTGCTGGGTGTATGTGGGGTCGCGAAGGGAGAAGGGCTGTTTGGGTGATAGGAGCTGCAGCTTAAGTGCACGGAGGTATGCAGTCGAGGTCGACGGCGGACACTGAGAACGACGTGTAGGAACCGAAGTAGATAGGGGTTGGTCGTCCGGAATCCAAGTCGGGAGCCGCAATGAACCACAGAGGCACCGTACAGCGGTCGGTAAGGGCAGGTCGGTGGGTCGGTGGAATGAGGAGCTGGGTGCGCAGGGGTTGAAGGGCCAACGAGAGTGGAACGGGAAACGGGGCACGGGTGGTAGGAGGGAGAGACGAGAGTTGCGAGGTTGAGGTGTGAGGGAGACTTGTCACGGGGGAGGGGGTGATTCGAACGGATGGAAATGGTCGAGACAGGAGCTTGAGCGAGAGCGAGGTGAGCGGGGGAGATGGTGGAAGCAAGCAGGTGGACGAGTATGTATGTATGCAAGGAACCGGTGCATGCGCTAATCTTGAATCGGCCAGATCTTTTTTCGCCCAGGCAGGCAGGCGCCCGACGCCTAGCCCAGCCCAGCCCAGCCCAACAAGGAAGCCGCAAGGCCGTGAGGCCGTGAGCCTTGCATCCCCCGTCATGCCAGCCAACCCAGCGCAACGACCAGTCTAGGATACGACCAGGACTTCCAGGACTCCAGGAACACTTGGGCGGACCCTTACCCCTGGGGTCTCCAGCTCCCTCCAAAGCTCCCCTATTCTTCCCTCGACCCTCCGGCGCCGCCACAGCTTACTGCCCTCTAATACCCTCGTACCTTTGCGGACTATGTCCTGATTCAACACGACCTTCGGATTCTAATAGCCGTACCAGCCTCACCGCGGGCCGGTCGATGCAGTCTTTCCGCACGCCATCCTGCTGCTCCGACGCCGGATGCACCTGCGCCCCCCCTCTGCTTCGGCTCATGATGACCGGGGCACACCCTGCTCCACAACATCGCACAACGATGCCAGATCCGACTGGCTGGGTTCAGGACAATCAGGACCGGCTCGTCGAGGAGTATCACTCTGCAGATCATGTTATTCGGGGCGCAGGGGCCAGATGGGCGGTGGGTCACGGGTCATGGACTTGAGGCCGGCACACCGTCAAACAAGATCAGACGATCCATGCAATCCAGATGGGGGACGCACGTCCATTGTTTCTCATCAAGGCAGCCGCAAGCCGGCCAGTAGCGAGTAGTAGTCTGCCAATCGCTAGCCTTTGGCCTAGGATGGGGCACAGCCGGCAGATCACTGCGCGTCACCGTTCGAGACATTGAATCAGCGGCCCAAGACTCCGCCAGGCTGGACCAGCCTAGCCCATCTGGCGATCCAGGCTAGTGGCGAGCCGCACCATGTCAGCAGCCAGCATGCAGCCGGGTCAGATTGGTGAACCGGAGGTCTATACGACATGTTAGATGGGGCAGCCCGTCGCTCGATGCTATCCATGCTAGCAGCCCGCTACTCCGTAGTCACGATGCTTGAGCTTTCCCGTGTCCATCCGCCCAGATGTTCGTGCAACGGAGCCGGAGCCCACCCCGCACCTGCTTAGCACTCAGCACGCATGCAATCGAGGATGCTCTGAGACTAGCGGCAGCGCACAGCGGCCGCCCAAGGGCCAAGAGTGGGATGCGTCCTGGCCACTGTGTCGGGCCATTCTGTCCAACTTTCCATCAGCTCCATGGAAGCCACCCCCGCCCGGGCTGTCCCGGCTTCGAGTACCGAGATCTAGATCCAGATCGGCCTGTGGCCAAGCCACCCAGCCAACGGATCAGCGGTCAGTGTGCGCCGCTGGCTTGCACCGCTGTCGACCCATGACCAATTGACCAAGCTGCATAACCACACCTAACCGCACATACCTCAGCGATCCAGTGACGATGCGGAGAGGATTGAGTGAACCAGTGGATCCGCATCTACTGGTCAGCGCCCGATACCAAATGTCCAGTGCCCAGGCCTGGCCATTGGACGTCGCAACGGCATGCGATTCTGTGGTTGCGCGATTGCACATCACAGCGCGCACAGCGCTCTGGCGATCTAGCAGCCCCATCCCCGCGAACCAGCGCCCCCGTCCATGGCCCCCCATGATTGCTCAGATGCACACAACGCCCATGGCCCAGCCTGGGTCCAAGGTGTCGGTCGGCACAAATCCCAGATCCTGTTTTAGGCACGGCCACTGCACATCAACACAGCAAGCCCGGCCATCGGATCCTCGACAGGACAGATACACAACACCGAAGTCAGCTTATTCGCATTGCGAGATGCATGCGATCGCAGCTGCAGGCTCCCTCCCGGATCACAGATAACTGACATGCATGCCCTGCCCAGAAGGCATCGAGTCAGAGACTCATGCATGCATTCCCTTGTGGCACGGACTGGTTCTCGAACGCGACCGATCACCACCGACGTATAGATGGCTTGGCATCCAGTACCAGGTTCGCACATTTCATCGCGATACATTCCGAGTGCTTCGAGAACTCGCAGTGGTCTCACACGTACATCACGGAAGGCACCGATGATGAAAACGCTAGCACCAATGCATTGTTCGTCCAAGAGCTGTGATCCCAACTGCGTGGTCACGCTTTGGACGTGGATGAGCTGTCCAGCTGTCCAGACGGCCAGACGCTAGACACGCCCGACTTCAGTACACAAGATCACAAGATGCGGCGATGCGGATGACAGACGAACGAGCTTGCAGGAGTATAAGAGGGAATGCAGCCCTGACTCAGGGCCAGGAACAACAGTCCTGCGAATGGAGCTCCAGCCGGCAGACCCGCAGCCCTCCTGCTTTAGGCGACTGAAGGTAATAAAAGACGGAGGTTCCCTGTAACGGGGGTCCAAGTAGAGCGCCCAAGGGAGGCCTGGACCGCAGTTACCCAGAACCTGAGACTAGCATCCCAGGCACGCTTTCAGGCACGACGCCTTCCTGACGGCCAGAAATCCAGACAGCTGGCCGCGCTGGGCCAGACACGCATAGGCGGTGCTAGATGCGTGCTAGTTGGCTAGCTGGTCCGCTTTGCCAACACCCGCGTTCACCTGCTCAGCCTCATGCGTTCTGTAGATTCTGTCGATGATCCTTCTCTCAACGGCTCGCACCTTTCTGTCAGTCCCTAGGTCCTGGAGAGTGCTCCCTCGCACCCGTGACCTCTTTCCGAAGGCGGACTGGGACACTGAGGCTGGCATGGCTGTGCGACAGGCTGGAATTTGTATGGAGCGCAGCTACCCACGCCTCTGTGGCCCGCCTAGACATGCTAGACAGTCAAGATGCTTATCGTGCGCATCGTGCGGCGTGACGATGTTTGGGTCGTCGCTGTGTCTCGTGTCTCGTGTCTCGCACCACCGTACCTCAGTGCGCAGCCCAGATGCCCCGCCATGTTTAAACGTTCTGAGACCTCTGACCCAGAAAGTTGGGGATGCACCGTCCTATTCCTGGCTCTCTATCTGAATTCTATTCCTGCTTGAATCGTCCAGCTTCGAGGCTGACAAGCGCCCGCATCTCCAGGTTCATCTGGTCGTAGCCTGAACCCTGCTGTGGGTGTCCGCATGAAGGAAGTGGCTGGCCTTCGCCCTCTGCCCCTCCTTCCGCTCTCAGCAAGCTGGACGTGAAAGCATCAGATCGCGATGCGCCATGGGGTCCCCTGTGAGCGCCATGCGGATCATTTCAGAGCCGCGAGACTGGGTTCGCTTACCGTGCATCAGGAAGACTCAGAAGGTTGCAGGGACAGACAAGCTTCGATGAGGGTGACTTCTGTCGCGACCCTGCCGTCTGGTGGACTGTGGTGACCCATCGGCCATCACGGTGATAGAGGGAGGGGCATAAGCGCAGAATCAAGAAACGGCAGGCTGGGTTGAGGGTATGTTCAGGCGGATTCAGAAAGGGTCTCAGGGACGGTCTTAGAATACACCAGGGAAAGTGACTCAGACAGGTGAGCCAGCTCTTATCCGCAGCAGCGGCGGCTTGGTCTGTCAGAGCCATCGTTCCTAATTTTCTCAGCCTCTAACTACAATGGCGCTCGGAGTGACACTGGTGAAGCTGGCTCTTGCATGACCAGATCCCAGACAGGCTTCGCACAGTAAACACAGCCAAGTATTCATCAGCAGGGCAAGAAGGGATGGCGTGTACTCGGCGTCCGGTTCCACCCGCTCACCGTTGCATGAGTGGATGCCATGAATTCTACTGGATCGAACGTATACGACAGCCGCGGCTGTCGGGGGCTCGTTTAGCATTTAGCATAATCACGCACGGGTTGACGATCATGGCGGCGCATCCAGTCAGTCACACGCCCATAAGCCCGGACTCACGCACGCATGAGCGAAGAGGCACTTCACGCCATTGCACGGCGATCACGCTCAGTCTCCCATTCAGACTCGACGCTAATGCAACACTTGCAACTCTCTTTCACTATTCATCCCCTTCAGTTCGGAAGATCCCCGACCAGCCCGCCCAACCGTGACCGGCCGATGGCGCACGGCGTGCGGCGCTCGGCGTCTCGGGCTTTGTTGAACTGGGATCTGAAAGTGCAACTGATGCTAGCCCGATTCGACCTGCGGCAATTGTACGTTGACATTCCAAGTGCCTGCCTGGTTAGTCCGAGAACAAATATCACATCTAGCTCATACTCCCCTTATCCCCAACGGTGTACAGAGATATAGGTCGGCTTTCAGCGGCGCAAGTGAACCCACTTCGGTCTCCTTCCCTGCAACTTGCTGCCCTATGCAAATCCTCCCTGCGGGCGTGTTCCTGCGCATGTTGGCAGGGAGCAGGTGCGACTCTGGGATGATGAAATCTTAGTGTGGTACCTTAAGGGGAATCGGGCGGAGCGAGCTTGTATCGCAAGACTATCGAGGTGCATGTGGACGCGCGGTACCCGTTTCGGGCGCACCTCGCTTGGGTGCGATCATTATCTTGTCTGCCTGACACCAGCGCCGAACCGCAGCGGCGCCGACCGGAGCTGCCGGAGCTGACCATGACACTCGGACTTCAGGACAACAGGGCGATACACGAGACGTGATACAATGCAAATGCGTGCGACGTTAACCGAATGCTGCATTCCGTCTTCCGACGCCGAAGCACTGCGCGGCGATACTTCGGATGCATGCATCCAGTCAACCTGCACGTCCCATGGCCTGCAAACGGGCCCGTCCCCAAAAGATCCTAGCGACCATTCCCATGCCCGGATCATCCAAGTCTGTGCATTCTGGACTCCAGCCTTCCGCACGCGTCAGCGGACGAATAGCGAGGCAGCTTGCAGCCGACCGCGGTATCCACGAGTGCTGCATGGGTGACGCTCACGGGCATGACGCCTTCGCTCACCCTGCGCCAAGTTCTACGTGGGTCCTAAACGCTGAGCTTTTCGTTGCCCAGCTTCTGTACAGTGTCCTTTCACCCTCACCCTCACCCTCACCCTCACCCTCACCCTTCCCTTCTCCGAGCCCCTTTCTGTTACCGATGCACTTAGCCCAATTGGAACCTGGACGATCGAGCTTGAAAAGCCGCCCTTCGTCCACCTTGGATACGACGAGAGCATTCATCTTCGCCTGGAGGTCGTGATCGGGGGAGCCGAGAGCATGCCGAGCGCCGGCACACCTGCTTGTCCTGTCTATTTCGCCGTGCCCCAACAATGAAGGGGGTGGTTCACCCATGCCCTCGCCTGAATCACGTAAGCACCCTCCCATTCGTGCATCCCAGCCACAATGCGGGGCTGCCGTGCGGCCTGTGGCAGTTGCCCCGCCCCCAAACGTGCCTCAGTTGTTCAGCATCATCCATCTGTTGGGAAAGGCCGAGCCACTGGTCAGCAAACTGATTGGCTGCCTCTTGCAGTAAGACGACAACACTAGTTCCAGCCTACTTCCCACCCGTTACCCGCCGCCAGGTCCGTCTGGGTCGATTCCTGCGATGCAGCAGATGCATATACGAGTGCCGCATCTGTCTGCTTGCCAACGATTCCAAGGACCACAGGGGCGCGACCGGTAGCCGGTCGGCCGCGAATGAGGCGCCACATCGTCTCTGGGGCTGAGGGGTTCGGGAAGCCGTCGATCCGAGGGCGACTTGCTGGTTGGTGGGCCTGGTTGCCCCAGTAGTGGGTCGACGTGGTCACATGCGCGATGCCTAGTGCATCAAACCGCTGCTCTACCCGTTGCAATTTCTGCACACGGAGTCCTCAGGAGTAGAATCACATCAGGCATGCAGGCACTGTGCAGAGCCTTTGTCGAGCTGGCTTGAGCGTCGGTCTGGTCGGGCTATCGCAAATGAGCCTGGCAATGTGATATTTTGGATAGGCTGCTGGGTGCGCAAGCCTAACCTGCCTGACACCTTGTGTGCCCCGGACGAGACGTTCCGACGTTCCGCCCGCTCAGCGTTCTCGTACATCACACTCCCAGGAAGGCAGGGCACAGCTGCCAGGTCCGCAACTCCAGCAAACCGCAGCAACGGACAGCAGTGAGACATTGACATTCCCTTTCTGGGTCGTCCGTTTCGGATACTGCGCCGCTTCCCCCAAAATCGCAGCAGCGGGGTTTTTCTGACTCTGCCGTTGTTGCCGCACGCGATCTCAGGTCTACCTCAGCCAACCTGCCACCCCCGCCTCGACGTTGTCAGCAAGACTTCCCACCCATCTCGCACCATCGACAAAGGTCCCATTTCCACCCAGCTAGAGCAGGATCAGCCATCCTCAGACGCACAAGCCGCCTCATTCCCGCCACGGACATTGCATCACCCACAGCTGGCAAGCCCCCGAATTGCGCAACCTTGTCCATCGTTCGTGATCACGCCTCGACTCACGTCCAATCTCCTTCCCTCCTTTGCTGAAAGGGACAGCTTTTGCGGAAGCCTCCAATTCACGAGACTGCTTGGGCGCCTATAGCATGTCCGATGCTTGTTGGCGTGGCAAGGTCGACTTGCAAATATGAACTGGTTCCCTTGCAGGTGTCGACCTACATATCATCCGTTGTCAATGCCAGAATGCTGGGCGTCGAGTCCACCGCGCCGTGGACTCGCAGGCACACGCTGGCGTGTTGTTTACAGGAGGAGTAGGAATGAGGTAGCTGAGCCGAACAGCGCCGCGACGTTTTAGTCGGGTGTGCCCTTGGCCAATCCGCCTTCCCTCTCAACCCTCTTCCGTGTGTTCCCTCCTTTTTCGCATTTACGTCTGCCTGGCATGGCATGGAAACGCAAACACGACTATTGAATCATAACAGTTTTAATTAAGCAGATGCTCACGCGAACGCTCCTTGTGCAGCCCTAGTCGCTCCGCCGCAAATCGCATCCGACTGCACCACGAAACTGCAACCTGCATACCGCGTATGATCGAGGTGACAATCCTCGTCCCGCGGACAACCGCTTCAAGCACAAGGTGACTAACTCCGGCGGGGTGCGCACGCTCACATTCCGCAGTACCCTGTCGGGCGAGGGACGCCAGGTAGCTGCCCAGGTCCGAAGCCAGGAGCGCCGGTGCTTCGTCCGGCACTCGCACTTGGTTCGCCGTGCCATGCTCACTCGGAGTGATGTCATCATCACCACGCTGTGATTAAACTCAAGACGCGATCGAGCCACCTGACCCTTCCTTTCGGCTCTTACAACGCACATGCTCGCCACGCTCCGACACAATCAAACTCCGACACCTCGGTCCCACGGTCCGCCCCGGTTCGGGGCTGCAGCGTGGCCGTGCGGCTATGTGGGTGCACCGACAGCGCGGCGATGCGGCGATGCGGCGAAGTCAAGTGGAGCGCCAGGGTAAGCCACCTGCGCCGTGCCCTGGCACTGTTCCGGACGTGGTCCCCGTCGTCATCACTGCGGACTAGCGCCAGCCCCATGCAGGGGTCAGTGGAGCGTCGAGCGGCCGACAAAGGCAGCTCGGTGGTGCTTGGCGTGCTGCAGGACATCGCAGCCCTGACTGACGGCGGCGGGCAAGCTGGGCCGAGCGGCGCGGGGCGAATGGGAGGGCCGCGCGGATCGGGCGCGCAGGGCACAAGGGCCGAGGACGGCACAAGGAATGGATCTCGGATGTTGAACCCACTATTCGTTCCTCACTCCCTAGTCCTACGTCCGAGGGCTTTGCATGCATGCAGCGCCGACCTCGGTGCGTTCGGGGCTGCGACACAGCACATTCCACGCCGTAACGGGCCGCTGGGATAGCTTACGTGCATGCTACCCCGCCCCGGCGTGTGTAGTGGGCATGCCGTTGAGCTGGCATTTTTAACAGGCGGCACCGAAGCAGCAGTGCTGGCAATGCACGTACAAGAGCATCAGAGCAGAGACTGCGCCGCACGTGCGCTCCTCCATTCTACGAAGCACTGCATGGAGATACAGAGATCCGGTGCTGCATGACAGAGGCCGTGGCTCGTGCTGCGAGTGAGGGTTCGAGGAGCTCCAAAGTCCGAAATGATCTGAAGGAATGTGCGCTGCATGATGTTATGTCAGGAGGGAGGCAGGGCACGGCGTCGGGGCGGCGCTCGGCGGTTTGTCGTGGCGGCGGGGGAACTGACGTACTGACTCAAGGTGGCGATAATTAATCTTCGGTCGGCCCCGCCTGACCCAGACAACGGTACCCCGAGTCTCCCGAGCTATGCTCCTCTTAGGTGACGACTAACTGACTGCGGCGGAGAAAAGACAGCGGAGCGAGCAGATCGACCTTGTTCGGTACGCGATGTCTCGGCGCATGGGCCCCCCTGGCCCCTCTGCCCATCCTCAACAGCCGCGGCTATCGTGTCGGTCCAGTCCAGAACGTCCCAAGGATTTCAACCGTTCATTCCAAGCAAGCGCACACTCCCGATGGCGACCGCCCTCAACAGACGCTCCGCGAAAACCGCGTCGAGCGCTTCGCACGGCGAACGAGGACCTCGACCGCACCTCACCTTCCCGTTTGACTGACCCGCCTTACCCTCGGGAAGCCTATAGTACACATTTCGCTAGTGCTCGCCCGCTTGTGAGCCGATCGCAACATGGAAAGGCCCGATGCGAGCCAGTGAAATATCAGTGAGCAGCTTCGTACGAAGGGTGTTATTCCGACAAGGAGCCGTATGGTCGTCTTCGGGTTCAAGCATGTCGGGTTCGGCTTCCGATCACCGGTCACGAGGCGGGCCATGATGCTGACTCCCGGCACGCAATCGGTGGCAGTGATGCTGGTGATGCTGGTGATGCTGACTTAAGCAGGTTGCGACTTCTTTTCTCATGCGACGTTCCCGCAAACTGCGGCGTTCGAATCGAGAAGAACCTTCTGTCGTCAGGCTGAGGCTAGCTCCTTCTGGCGCCGCCTTCCTGACATCGCTCAGGTCACCGCTGCCGAAGAGATGTACAGCGTTATGCATGCCACCTCGCCCTCGACCGAAGCGTGAGCCCGACAGTTACCCCGTCCTACTCTCTTCCGAACGCAGGGTACGGTACGCCGTGCGGGGTTCCGAACACGCCTCCTATCATCGCTGTGCACGCATGCTAGCCCATGCGGGTTATGTGCTGAAGTCATCTGACTCGCCTTGCCGCTGTCGAGTCTGGCCACTGGCATCGTGTCGCTCTCACCGACCAGCGAGCGGACGAACACAAGCTGGCAACAGGTGCTCTTCGTCTCACCTAGCTCACATGCTCCGAATGCTGAACAACAGCATTGCCCGCGCTGCAATTCAAGACGCATTATTCCATGATCAGCGTTGCTGCATACCCCCGCCTTGAAGCAGCTTGTACACTGTTGGCCGCACGCCTCTTACCCCTCAAAGCCAGTTGGTCCACATCCACCCGGCCGACTTCCTCTCCCAACCCTTCTCTGCCACACACATCTCCCGCGCCTAAGCGAGGCCAGTAGGCCAAATTTAGCCTGACTTGCTTCCTCCGAGTGCACACACCGTCCACACACACCAGTAGACGAGGTTCACCCGACAAGTCCGTGACGCAGCCGTCGGCTACCGCAACGCTCCGACATTTGCACAACACCTCCCACATACGCCGGGACACTCCATGCACCTCCCGTGCAAGCCCGATGTGCATCGCGAAGCCCCACTGCCACTCCGGCATTGACAGGGTACAGGGCCTCGCACCTCGTTAAGCGAGGTCAGGCCCTCGTCGCCACACGCGGTGTGCACCTGATCTCCGCTCTCGCTTAGCCGACCGTCACACCGCCCCCCTCGAGCCACGACTGTGTGTCACTGCATGGTTTTCCGTTGCACCTCGGCGCTCTCCTGTGCCGATAGTCTTGCTCCAGGACACATCATCAGCCTTCCGCTCTACCTGCATTGATGCTGGCAGCCGAGGCGGACCCGATGGGCCGTGTCGGCGGTTGCACCTCTGATGGCCGTCTCGGATCGGAGCCTGAGAGCCGTGCAACCCGCATCCCTTTCACATGCTTTGCAGAGATAGACTATCTGTAGAACCGAGTGCGCCCTTTGTGCACCAGACTAACTGCTGGTTCTGGGTTCCCATTCTTGAACGACTTCGGGTAGTGGACAGGCACTAGTCCGAAGGTGTAGTCCGAGGCTCGCCGGTTGGTACGGCTGGACGGCTCCTCGGCTCTCGCGAGCTGGCATGGATCGACGCCCGTGGGTTTGATTTCTCGGAATACCGAGTTGCGGCGTCCGAACAGATCGACGAGGTACGCAGGTGTGAGTCCGAGCATCGGCCGGCGATGTCAGGCGCGATGTCAGTATCAAGGCGACGGAGTGGCACCAGCACGAGTGGCACCGCCGGCTCATGTCTTAAACTCTGTCCGCAGCGCGGTATGCCGTGCCGCACTGGCTCGGGATCGTTCCTCGTCCGGATACGGCGATAGCGCTACCGCCTCCTTTCTCAGCTTATGAGCCACGGGTTCGTCTGGCTGGGACAGGGGGACATTGAACGCCGCGACTGTCGTGTGTTTTGGTTCCGACTGGCGCCGACTGCCGGACTACGGCTCTGCCGGTCCGGCGCGACTCGATACGTTGGCGTCTAGACCGAGCACTAGACTGCTGGAACCGCAGTCTGAAAGAGCTCCAGGCCGTTCTAGATCTATTGCGGAGAATCACCCACTTGCCCCGGCACGTCCGGCGGCTCTGGCGCTCTGACGCGGATCTCTGTTCAACCTGACATCCGCTGCTTCCCGTTGGAACGCACAGCTAGAGCACTTAGCGCTGAAATCATTGGAACACTCGGAGAATGCCGCGAAACAAACGCACGGCTTTCGGCTCTCAGCACGTCGCTAGTCAATGCTAGCGCTCGCAAGACTCGCCGACTCGCATAATTGTCGTATGTCGCGCGATGTCGCCGTGCTGATTCATAAATCCCAAACACTTAGCGTGCGTCTTAAGTCGACAAGTGCAGATCGGTAGATCAACTCGGTAGCCCGCTGCCACTAGCGACACTAGTTCTTCGGTGGGCGAGTGGGCAAGTGGGCGAGTGGGGCAGACAGTCAAGCAATGTCGCAGTGGATGCGTGTGCCAGGGAAGCACAGCCTCCGCCCGCCGCTAGAGCGTAGCCCACGCCGAAACGAGTGCCAAACCGCTCGCTCAGCGTTCCAGAACGCCTAGCGCACGAGTATCAACAGCGAAGTGTGCCACGGCGCCGGTTTTGTCTCCTTCGAATTGCGAACCTCGTAGTTCGCCGCTGAGTGGAGTTGTTTGCCGCATCGGTGACCTAATCGAGATGGTAGAGCCGCCAGGTTAAGTCAACCAGATCTCGGTCTGAGGGTGTGGCTTGCCCGGTCCGCTTGTCGCCGGTTATCGCAGGTCCTCGAATATGACCTTCGAAACACCCCTTACCAAGCTTCGATTCCCCCCCTCCCCCCACCCCCCTTTGCGCCATTCGTGGGCTTTGCAAGCGTCGAGAAGCGCAGAACAGTTGGTTGAGAAGGACTTCGGTGTTCTCGAACCCGAGGTTCGAGCTCGCTACATGGAAATTTGTGACCGCCAACGCCCTTCGCACTTCACAATCTGCTCCCCAAGGCGAACGCCGGCGGCCGCGAGTTGCCCACGGCGCAGCTCATGAGCGGGCAGCGCGTCGCGTTGCGCCGTGCTGTTCCGACTTTACTGCTTGCGGCATGCCGCACCGCACAGACCACAGACGACAGCGCCCCTGGAACTCCTGATGACGTCGGAGGCGCAGGCGGCGGCGCGCACGATCTGTTCTCTGGGTCGCCGCATCACCGCCGCCAGGTCACGCCAGGATAGTGTGGCGTCGTGACACTGTGAGACAGCAGAGCTGTCTCACAAACCCTGCCCTCTATTAACTCCCCAGATCGTAGTAGGGTTCTTCCCTTTGCCCCATGGCAACTGCTATGGTCCGCACCTCGGAATGGAATGGTCGGGGCGTTCGCCGCCAGAGTGCGGAGTGCGGACCTTTGATGCCGCAGGATGTGCTGGCCACGCTCAGCGAGTTCGCTTGCGCTGGTGGTTGGCTTCGCGGCAGGCTGGGAGAACGGAGACGGCGGCACAGATGACCGCTCGCGCAGACTTGCACCATGCAACGCCCCTGCCACTGTGCTATGTTTGGTGGCAACAAGCCTCGTGCCCTCGTCAACAGGGAGAGTACAGCGCGTCACTGATCTGAAGAAGTGCGATATGAGGTACATCATGAACTATTGCATGCATGCATGCATGCATGCATGCATGCATTATGTACATCTTGCACTGGTGACGTCGTGGCGATAGGTAAATTGCCTTCACAGTTGCGAGCGGCATCGAAGTTCAGTTGTGTTCCAATGTTTACGTGTCACTGATCTGGTGTATTCGTCTTCCAAAACCCTCTCCGCAACTCTTGCTCTCTATCTGGAGATCCCAGGACGCCAACGTGCTGCCGTCCGACCGTATGTCGAACTCTCCTTGACAATCAAGAGGAAGACCATGCTGCGGTGGCGCTGTCCTCTTCGGGACTACCTCGCCTCAGCGCACCGCCTCTACGTTCCGAGCGTCGTATGTCGCGTCTTCGCTTACGCGCGTGCACGTGTGTGGGGCCGATGATGTCCTTGGTCGATATGTGAAAGCTTTCAATCCTCGTTCTCGTCGGGAAAGGATATTGCAAGGCGGAGGATGTGGCAGTCACCATCGACGGAGGCGTTTTAGGTGGGCTCCTCCCTAAGTCGAATATGCAGTGCGGAACAACTCCGGATCATGTTGACTCTGTGAAAATGAGCACCGAATAGGCGTTCTCCTTGCCGAGCCCGAAGCTGCCTGATGGTTCAGCTCCTTCTCATCAAACCCCATGACGACGAGCTTGACCCAGTCCAACAGCCAGCGGCTGAGGGGGAAGTGAGTGCAGCGTTAACGTTAACTGCAGCTAGTCTCGGTGAGTACGATGTGATGAGTTCATAGAGCGCCACGAGTTGAATATGTGGTGCGCTGTGTGTCCTGGGCTAGGTCCGAAACGATGGGTCGTAGGAAGCGATCTGCTTGAGCTTGGCGCTGTACGACTATACTGTAAACCAGCCTTGCAGCTGTGAGGCGGATTGTACATTTTGCCCAGCGATGCTTGCATTCGTTGACCATCTCCAAGCACGCAACGGGTTTGCACCGACGATCTTCCAAGCATGCTCAAACCGAGGTCCGACCAATCTTCAGCAGCGTGGAGCCGTAGATCCCCGCACGCTTAAGCTGGTTTCTAGTCCATTGGCGGACGAAAAGGGTTGAAAATTGGCAACGGCTCTCTCGTCAGGAAGAAGGCAGAGGTACAGCTGTACCTTGTTCCTCTCTGCTCGTTATCAGCTGTCGTCAGAAGTTAGTAGCATGGTTAGCTCACAGACCCTGCTCCGGTGCTGCAGCTGCACCAGCGTGGTATATACAACATACACCTGAGCTGTGATTCTTCCTCCTCCTCCACTTCGAGATGTGACAATGCTAACTGCTACGAACTAATGAGCGTCGAGGCCGACCCAGGAGCCCTCGAGACCAGAGCTGGCGCTGCTCTGCGTCGTGCCGGCGGTGTGGATGGAGGAGACCAGGTCCTCGCCCTCGTGGTCTGAGGACGACGCCGAACCCGATGTCGGAATGTGGGCCGCCTTAGGAGGCGGGGCGGGGGCCGGGCCAGTCTCGCTCGGGAGTTGGACGACGTTCATGACTCGCGGCAGCGCCGAGGAGGGGAGGAGGGCGAGCGTGCGCGGGAGCCACGACCGCTGGCCAAGGTAGTATGTGTCGCCGTATGACGACTTGAGCGCGCTGAGGAAGCGGCTCTCGAACATCGACCAGTCGCGCGAGGCAACACCCAGGCCGAGGGTATAGAGCACAGACCGCGAGATGCTACTGAACGTGCCGAAGAAGAGGTCACGGAAGACAGAGACGGCAGCGGTTGCGCTCGTCATGCTCTCGTGCAGACGCTGGCGAGCCTGCTCGCGGCGGCTGAGTGCTCGGCCCTCGGTGATGATGGCGGGGAGCGAGGGGAGGGTGATGTTGCCCACGTAGATGGACATCGAGCGGGCTCCCGACGCAGCAGTGAGGTTCGTGGCGAGCAGCTTGTGGTTGTGCGCTAAGACCTGGCTGCCGAAGGAGTCCGGGTTAGCCAGCCGCGAAGAAGAGGGGTAGATGGTGAGGAATCGCGGTGTATGTCCGTTGGCGTCTGGCGACATGAGCGTGGGGAGCGCGGGAAGAGCGCTCGGCTGGCTGGGCGGGGCCGGGTTCAGAGGATACAGGCTGATGAAGGCGTGAATGCGTGGGACGAGCGCCTGCTTCGAGCTGTAAGGATCGCCAGTCGTCTGCGGGCCCTTGTTCTTGCAGGCAGGGGCCGGGAAGCGCAGCGTCAACGTGGCCAGCAGGCTGCGGTGGAAGGGAGGGAAGGTCGACGAGTCGTCGGTGTCGTAAATGAGGACACGGAGGGCGCCCTTCTCCTGCAGTCCAGACAAACGGCGCTCGAGAGCCTCAGCCTCCTTCACGAGAGGGACGGCGACGATGACAACGTAGCCAGCCTTCAGGAGGGAGGCAGTCAGCGGCACGAGAATCGGCGGCGTCGGCGAAGGTGCGAGGATGACTGTCTGTTAGCTTGCGGAAGCTACAGCTGTGCTCGTTCTAGATTGCAGTGCGACCTGGTTGCCGCAACACCCAGACACTGCGCACTTTACCAACTTACCGATAGCCTCCTTGAGCATGCCGTTCTCGACGACACCACGATCTCCGAATTTCCGACGCAGCCTCCACTCCTGTCCTACGTTCGCGAACGGTCCGCAGCCTGTGGAGAGGCCGACATAGCCGATACCGGCTGTCACCGCGATGGCAACGCCGCCTCCGACCATATAGGGGTGACGGCGCGCAACAGCGCCGGCGTGGTCGCACGCCCTTGACAGAGCGGACGGCTCGGGCGGCGGAGGGGTGAGAACGACAGGCTCCTCCTTGCCGAACGGCGGGAAGGGGATCGAGATCGACGGCGGGCCGTGCATGTTAAGCGTATCAACTGTGGGGAAGGTTAGGAACGTTCTCATGGTGTACTGTGCACCGAGACTCACTCAGCTCGTTTCCGACACGCTCGACGGTCTCGAGCACCTTGCCCGGCAGATCGTGCAGGTTGGGAGGGACCTGGGACTCGATCCACTCCTCGAGCTGGTCGAGCATCGCGCTCAGATCGATGGGCATGGCGTCTTATCACTTGATTGTGTCGGTTCGTTCTGACTGTGAGGCGTGACTGCTGAAGTTTGGGTTATAAAGTAGCGAGAGGCGGCGGAGGGTCGGTGCTCTCTGCGAACAAAGAAACAAATGGGCAGGCGTCGCAGCGGCTGCGCTATTGTCGTCGCGATGGGCGTGGCTGTGTCTGCTGTTGCGTGCTGGTGAGTGCTTTATCTGAAGATATATGGAGGCGAACAAGACGAGAGGGTACGAGAACGCAATGCCGAGGTGGACACGAAGCGCAAGCGTAAGCCGTCCTTTGCAGCGCAGGCGTGAGACTCGACGAGGTCACGAGATGTCCAACAATCTTGCCGTCATTGGTGCGAAGCGTCTTCCCTTTGGCTGGGTGGCAAATCAAAGCCGGCTCAAGCTGATAAGCGTCAGGGACAATCGGCACATGACCATCCCAGCTGGCACACTTGACACGTAATAAAACCACGTGGCTTGATTTCTGGATCGTCCTCAGCGGGATGAAACATGAGCTCTTGTGACGTCACTAGCCTAGTCTCGTCCTCCTCCTGAGAAGAGGCACCATACGTACGTCAGGCCTCACCGCGCAGCGGTGGCATGCGGCCGCAACACGTCCTTTTTATCTTCGCGTCGCCCCTCACACTCATTTCTACATCTCCAGGCGCAAATCCCTTGTGTATACACACCATGTCTTCATACTCCTCCCAGAACAACGTCAAGGACGACCTTGACGAGCAACGCTCCGAGTTCAAGCAGCGCGTCAACGCCAGGCTTGAGGAGGATGCTAAGAACGACCCTAACCCGTGAGTGCAGGGAGCGGGCCCTCAACGCGTCGGGGACCGTCCGGTAGAGACGCCATTCTGCCAATGCTTGTGGACGGGCGTCTCACATTGCGTTGGCGTAATGACAATGTCGGATGTGGCGTGTGGCGCTCTTCAGACCTATTCCGGGCGTCGAGGCGCGACCTCGAACCGGGACTAACCGCAGTGCGTCGCTCTCCGCCAACCCGAAGAAGAAGGTTGATGTTGACCGCCCCAATGTCGACCCTCCGCTCAAGAATGTGTCCATGAACAAGTTGTGAGTGCGCGCCGCTCAATGTTGCTCCTGCATCTCAGCTGACCTTTCAGCCTCAACTACCTTGTCGGTGGCCTCCTTCTCCTTGTTGTCTTCTACATCTGGCGTGTCACTGTCTGGGCCCACAACGCTGGGGGCTACTGGAACCTCATGACCGGTCGCCGCCCCACGGCTGAGGAGAGCCTAGCGAAGTTCGCCAAGACTGCCGCCTCCTCGCAGTCGTCCGTTTCGTCTGCTGCCTCTTCTGCTGCTTCCTCCTCGACCCGCGCTTCTTCAGCCAAAACTACGACCACCAAGACCAAGGTCAAGAAGGCCGGGTCCAACAACCCCCACCACGAGGTATGCTTGCAGATGTTGAGGATCGCAGCTGCTGACCGTCCAGGATGTTCCTGACAAGAAGGACGTCGAGACTATGGTTTGGGAGCTTGCCCAAGCCCTCGGTGTCAAGCCTGCCGACCTCTCGAACGCCATCCGCCCCCTCATTGACCCTACCGTTAACGACGCCCAAGCCGCTGTCCGCGCTGCCAAGTCGGAGGAGCCTGCCGCGACCACTGCCGAGAAGGACAACAACAACCCTGGCTTCATCGACATCGTTGAGGCTTTCATTGAGTAAACCCGACTTCCGGACATTTGCTTGTTTCCCCTGCCCAGCCACGAGATATCTTGGAACGATGTAGAGACTCACACAACAGAAGTGAAGAATACGGACATGAATAGCGTACAACACAGACTACCGTGACCCCAGCTGACTCATCTCCTCCGGATCCCACTGATGCAGCGCATTACCACACTCAATTGACGTCCACCAAATCTCCCGACTCCAGATCCATTTCAGAAATCTCCGTTTCGGGATCGAAAGATTCGCCGTCGAAGTGGAGCCTCATGTTGTCGGCGCGGGCACCGGTGATGCCGAACTTGTTGCAGAAGTGGCGACAGATACTGCCGGCCGTTGTCGTCAATCTGACCTGAAGACGCAGATTGCCTTCCTCACCGCGCACGATGAATTTGATCTTTTCGACCGTGTCCTCCGTCGGAAGCTCGACCGGAGAAGCAGCAGCCGGTGCTGGCAATCCAGACTCCCCGTCTTCCGCATCTGGCTCGGGGGACATCTCCGCAGCAATCCGTTCCCTGCGCTTCCGTTCCTCCTCGTCCTGAATCTTTCGCCAGATCGCTTTCTCGTATCCTTCTGTTTCGGTCAGCGTTGCAACAGACTCATCACTCACGCAGCTGCCCTTGGTCACTGATGTCTAGATCAACGGGGCTCTGGTTGGTGGCGAAGATCCTGTGCCCGTTATGCACGAGGACGATGTCGGATGTCGGCTTGTTCAGCGTTTCAGCCAAGGCTACGACGATGCGCCTGATGGGATCGTTCTGTTGTCAGCTGTGTGACGGACACAGCAAAGCTCACCCTCGGAATGTGGAAGACCCTTGGCTTCTCGTAGTGGTGAATGGCCTTCGTACTAGCACGCTGCTTCATGTCCGGATCTGCGACCATAGTAACGGTGATCGCGATAGCGGGCCCCTTGTTGGCTGAGTCTTCATCGTCACTGTCGGAGTCTGAATCTGAAAGGGTGTGTGCCATGGCTGCAGCTTCGACGGAGTCCCAGTGGTCACTGCGGTCAGTTTATGCCCGGTCGGCACAACATACATGAGACTTTGTCGCATCCGAGCTTCCCTCTCTGGGTCGTGGATTGTCTCGGGCGGCGGCGTCAGTTCGACGCGGCGACGGACCTCCTTGGCCTTCCCCTTCCCCTTGCCGTTTCCATTGTAAACCTCGGCTGATGATGTCGTCTCGACCACCTCGACGTCCGAATCAGAGAGAGGTCTAATGTTAGCTGAAAGTACAAAACCTAGCTACTCACATGGGCTCCTCGCTTGCTCTTCTGGGCTCCGATGTCCCTCGCCTGCTGGCCGGCTTGCGTGCAGTCGAGCTCCGTGTCCACTCGGGAAGCGACGGCTTTGGCTTAGGTTTGTATCTCCGCTTCTTACGCGGTCCCTCGTCATCTGATGGCTCTGAGTCACCGACCTCGATCGGTGAGTCGTCTCGGAGAGGAGCTGGTCGGTGTAAGTAATGTGCACACGAACGCACCTTTGGACCCGCGGGAGGGAAGGTCGCAGATACACTCACCTCTTGCGAGCCCGGTCCTAGCTTTGGCGGTGAAGAACTCGTCGTCGCTGTCCGATTCGGAGTCAGACACCTCAACTGCCCGCTCTTTGCCCTTGGTGCTCATCGTCGGTGTCGGTGTAGTAAGGGAGCGAGGAAAGAAGGGGAAAGCGGAAGACTCGGTTATGTTGTGGTACTGAAACCGTCGGTGGAGGGCAGGAACGGATTTGTTGACAATGCGCAGAGGCTTGAGGGCCGGGTCCAAAACCGCCGCTATCACTGCAACGACCGGGGACACTTGAGGGCATCCTGACTTTCTGATGTCCTGAGCCACTCTCGTGTCCAACACACTACGCACAAATCCGCTATGCCGCCCCGCGTTCCGATATCACGTTTGCCAAGGCTGACGCTGTTCACCGGCGGCCCAGAATGCGGCTTGTGTGAAGTAGGTCATACGCTGCTGAGAGATAGACGGAGCTAACTTCCAGGTCGCCCTCGACTATCTCGACCTCGTTTACGAGACGCACCCCTTCGACTTGGAGCTGTTCAATATTCGAGATCCACCGAAAGAAGCTGATCCTATGGAGGCAAACAAGTGGAAGCGTATGTACCAGTACGACATCGTGAGTGAGGAGAGCAGCTGTTGGTGCAATAGTAGCTGACATTGGCAGCCCGTCCTTCACCTCGAGGGGCAGGAGATCCAGAAGAACCGTATCAACACGCCAGAGCTGAAGAAGATTCTTGAGGACTGGCAGGCCCAGAGGACGAAGGACGAGCAGGCTTCGAAGTGAAGGGCGTCATTCGCTCAGGGCGACCCCGCATGGCCACATCATTTTCATCACGACACTAGACATCATATGCATCGAACATTACTCTAGCAATCTACTGACCGACATTGTGAATAGTCTCGCTACCCTTGCTACCCTCCAGGTTCTCAAGATACTCTCTGAGCCACTGCTCTCGCTCCTCGGGCACGTGGTCGAACTGGCGGTACCTCCTGTCTCGCCTGAGGATCGACTTGATCTCGCCAAGGTCGATCTTCTGCGCGAGGTCGACCATGTTCTTGTCCTTGCCCTCCTCATCGTCAGCCATCTCTTCGTCCTTGATCTTGGAGGCGTCCGCATCAATCTCCTTGTTGCGCATGCGGCCCCAGAAGTCGACGAAGCTGTTCTCTCCGAGCAGCTCAACGAACTCGGCGCGCGCTTTCTCCTCCCGGGACTGGATCCACTGGTCGTAACGTTCCTCGAGTGAGCGAGCGTCCAGGCCAAGTCGTGCGACGACCGGGTCCTCAACGACGAGCGGGTAGACAGTGTCGAAAGGCGTGTCAAGCTGAGCGTGGAGGGCGAAGAGGGCGTGCAAAGCGTTGTCGCGCTTGCCGCCGAGGCGGGCGACGTGGCCCTCAAACAAACGCTGCTTGTCACCCTTGCGCAGGGCGGGATGGGCGAACCGCCGGTCCTGCTGCAGGATAGCCTTCGCCTCCTCCCACGTCACGGCGTCACGGATGGCATCTGTCAGCAGCGAGCTGAACATGCGCTCGCCTTCCTCACGGCCGGCGTCCTTGCGAGACTTATCGACCTCCTCGGACATCTTCGCCTGCTGCTCCCGCACAGACTGCTCACGCTCGCGCAGACTCGCCTGCTGCCTCTCCTTGCGCTCGCGGATCTTGCGCTCCGCGGCAGTCTCGGTTGACTCCGCCTCAGTTTCTCCGAGCGTCTTGACGTACTTGTTGAAGAGTTCCTCGCGCAGCGAACTCGAGCCGACAGCATCGTATCGCGGGTCGTTCTTGATACCCTGCTTGGCCTGCGACCACGGCGCTCCCGGTGTAATGTCATCATCCTCCTTGAGAAGCTCCATGAAGTCGGCTTCCGCGCGCTGAGCGTCCGCCCGCTTGCGCTCACCAAGCTCACGCAGATGCGTCTTGAAGAGCTTCTCACGTTCTCGGTCGTCGCGTCCGTACGAGTAGAACGCCTTCTCCTTGCGGTACTTGCGGCGGAAGTCGTCCCATCGTGTACGCGTCGAAGTAACCTGCTCTCGAAGCAGGGCGCGGTAGTCTCGCTCCGGGTCGGCCTTCTTCTCCACAGCAGGCTTCGGCTTGTTGAGTCTTCGAGCTCGGCCAGCATCGCGGCAGTAGTCCTCATAAGCCTCCCTCCGCTCCTTCTCCGACGGCAGGAGAACGTATCGCGGATCGTTGACAAACAACGGCAGGGAAACATCCCACGGTGCGAAAGGTGAGATCTCCTTCTCTGCGAGTAGTGCCTGAATGTCAGCTCGCACAAAACACCGAAGCTTACCTTGAACAGAGCGCGGCCCTCCTCCAAGGAGACCTTCACCTCGGACTTGGCAGCGAAGACCTTCTTGGCAGCCTCCTCCTCGGCCTTCTTCTGAGCAGCTTCCGCATCCTCGGCATCAGCGGCCGCCTGCTTGTCCGCCTCAGCGAACTCAGCAGCAACAGCCTTCATCCACGCCTCCTCATCCTCACCCTCAGGCGCATACTGCTCCTCATCTTCCTCCTCCTTCTCCTCGTTCTTCTTCAGCGACTTAGCTTCCGGCGCGCCCTCGGCTTGGTCGGCAGCCTTGCGCTTCTTCTCCTCGGCCTTACGTTTGCGCTCTTCCGCAACTTCTGCGCGAATACGCTCCTGCTCACGTATCCTCTCGAGACGCTCTGCCTTTTCCTTCTCCTCTTTCTCGAGACGTTCAGCCTCGTCAAACGCGGCGACAGCATCCGCGATCTCAGGCGGGACGGACCATTCGGAACGCTTCGTCTCCCTTTCGAAGTAGAACGTGTGGCCTTCGTTCGTGGTAACACGCGTCCAGCCAGTACCAGGGATAGGAATCTTGACCTTAGCCTTCTCCTTCTTGCGCTTCTTCTCGGTGGGAGGGACGGCGGGGGCGGCCGGCGGAGGCACCGGCGCGGCAGGGACAACCAGAACTGGACGGCGATACGTGGATGTCTTCGTGGAGGCGTTATAGTAGTAGGGCGTCTTGCCGTCCGGAGCTGTATGTTAACTTCAATGATGCGTCGCACATACCAAGGTGCTCGCTCCATCCTGGAGGAAGAGGAGGCGGGAAGTTGGGCATCATGTTGGGCGGCGGCATCGGATAGCCAGGAGCACTATGCGTCAGCTAAGCTGCGATCGACTTAAACTTACCTAGCCGGGGCACCAAAACTGGGACCTCCACCAGGCGGTCCAGGAGGCATGCGACCACCAGCACCGGAAGCCATTTGTGGATGGAAGATGTGGAGAGGGTGAGTGACGAGTTGGTGATGATCAGAGAAGTGGAGGGCTCATGAAATCGTGAATTCGCTGTTTTGGGTGGCGGCATTTTCAGGGTGTATCAACGTGCGGAGTTGGCACCCCTCCAGCTGATCGATCGACGCGACGAGCACGCTACAGGCCATGACTCTTGATGATTGGTATACATGGCAAAGTATATGAGAAGCCTCTGATTATGCCTCATACAATGGATTACGCGTTACTATAAACTACTGACTAAAATGCCTTCTTGTGGATGATGTCCGGATCCTCCTTGTACTCATCAGCCGACACCCACATCCTCTTGAATGTGCTCAGTCCGGCCAGAATCGATCCTCCGATCCAGGTAGAGTACTGCTGTCAGCATGAATACCAAGGCAGTAGTTTACCTTGCGTTCTGGCGGGGCGTAAATCTTCAGTTTGACATCCTTCAAGGCGAGCTTCTTCACCTCGTTCAGCAAACGGTCACCGAAGCCTGGATGTTAGTACGGCAAACACGTTAGCAGCTCACCAGTGCACAGCGTTGAGCCGCCGGAGAGAACGATATTTGAGAAGAGGCTCTTCCTCAGGTCCATGTCGCAGCGGTTAATCGAGTCGACGATGACCTGGTGCACACCAGGGTACTCCTGTCCAACGAGTTCTGGGTTGAAGAGGATCTCCGGGGCAAGGAATCGCTCGGTTCCGAGCTGGATCACCTTACCATCGGGAAGACGGAATTCCTCCCAAGCACCAGCGTGATCTTTCTCCTCCTTGCTCGGGTTGAGAGAAAGGTAACAAGTCTTCTCCTTGATGGTACGCACGACCTCCTTCTCCGCCGACGTGTGCAAATAATGTCCAGCTTTGCGGAGCAGGAGCTGCAGGTGGTCGGTTACATCGCGTCCAGCGAGGTCTATCCGTTGGATCGCGTGAGGCATGCTGAAGCCTTCGTACACCGGAACAGCGTGGGTCACTCCATCACCGGAGTCCAGGACGATACCAGTTGTTCGTCCAGTTGAGTACCTGGGCATCAGCAACGTTAGAGATCAGCTCCACGCACAGACTCAGAATGGCTTGAACACTCGTGAAGAAAGCCGGAACGTTGAACGTCTCAAAGAAGATCTGGGCAGCGACATCGCGGTTCTGGCGCGGGTTCAAGGGGGCTTCGGTCAGGAGAACAGGATGCTTGCTGTCAGCTGAATCGCCGTTCGCCGTGCGTACGTACCTCCTCGCTCAACGCCTTCAATCCCTCGTTGTAGACCCAGCCCCAGATCCTCTCCATGTCGTCCCAGTCCGTTACAACGCCGTGCTCCATCGGGTATTGAATCTTGAGCAGTCCGCGGTACTCCTGTGCTCGCTTTCCGATGAACAGCTTGTCCTCGAGACCGCCTGCCATCACACGCTGGTGCTTCGGCCGTCCGACGCTGGTGTTAGCTCATTCTTTTCACAGAAGAGTTGCCGTCCGTCCGCGAGTCCAGAAACACAGACATCCTTCTGCGAAAGGCGGTCCGGACCTTCCTCTTCGCACAGTCATGAGTTGATCGGTGCCCGGTAACTCACAAGCTAGGAATGTAGCAACTCGGCTGCTCCTGGCCGGCGAAGCCCGCCTTAATAGTTCCAGAGCCCTATTTGTGTCAGCTCTGCTACTCAGTCGAAGAATCCGTCATTCCTGCGGGGTCGTTCGGGATAGGTGCGCAGTGCTCTCTCGCGCGAAGGTCGCAGCGCTGGAGGAAGACCGTTGAGATCAACAAGCAAGACTCACATTGTCGATGACGACGGGCTGGTTCGTAAGACTGCGCCATTAGCACCCTGCCTATGTGGGGTAAGCTCGGACTCACACGTCGTCGAACTCTGTCGCCATCGTGGGCGAGGTGGCTGCTGTATTGCGGTGATCGAGATATTAGGTGACCTCCAGCACAAGCGCGATCTTCTGGTGACGATGTGGCCAGCGTGCAGCGGTACCTGCGAGACGCGCGACGCGCCGCCGAACAGGGAGGACTGATTAAACATTTCGCGTGGACACCACGCCCGAACCTCCACCTCCACCACAACGGTGCTGCGCTCGGTAAACGTTGCGGCGAGCTACATAACTGCGCTCCCGACGACTGGTCCCACAGAGCACTCGCCAATCGCTCGTCGTCGGTGTATTTATAGCTTCGGACTAACGTTGATTGCTACCTTTCCATGCCTTTTATGAGTGCTCAACTCCACCCTCGATCACGTTGACAGCGTCGCCAGTGCGGCGAGTTTTGCAGTATAACCAGTATTACCTGGCCAGGTAATGGGATCTGCCTCCAGTTGCCTCCGATGTAAGGCACAATCACGGGGCCAAGAGCACGGGACGGCGATGCTGACATGAGCTGACGACCACACTCCCACTGCAACGTGTAACAAATCATCGCTTGAACTATCGAACCTACTGATATATCCTCCTCGCGCGTCCGCGGACCCACGTTGGTGCCCGTGGATCACACCATTTTGAGAGCTAGGCGCTACCCGAAGACTTATAACTGCCATGACCAGCAACACCTCAAGCCCTATGCTCCCCTCTTCTCTCTACTCGCCACCGCTGCCCACGTCGCCGCTTGCGGAGGCCCCTGCGGAAATGGCCATCGATGACGAGCCGCCCTCCTATTCGGACACGCTGCGGTCCGGCCCAGCCAAATACGCATGCTTGATGCTGTCAGGGACGGACAGGATCCAAGCCATCTCCTTCCCATACAACAGGCGGACGCGAGACCTGCTCGTGTCAGCTCTGAAGGTTGGGCAGGGAGTCGCCAACTGCGACCTGCCAGAAGACGGTGTATGGGATTTCAAGCTGTACGGCAAGCCCTGTGAGTTGGCTGTTTGGAATTATAGCAGACTGCACAACTGCAATCGCAACAGAACATCCGGAATTGCGCTAACCAGCTGCAGGGTCGCTAGACTCACTGGATGCCGTGAGAGCGCCGCACATCCTCGTCTCCCTCTACACCACCTTGGCAACCGCGGGGTGGCACCCTAGCGCATCCGTGGATATCGTGAAGAAGAAAACTTCGCACGACTCCATCTACTTCCGCACCGGCCCCCACATTCTACGAGAGTTCCTTGCGATCACGATCGAGGAGAGCGACAAGCTGCGATTGGTGGACGCACCTTGCCAGAGAGTGAAAGATGCGTTCGTCTCGGCCTGTGCAGTGAGTATCAGGTCTGGAGTGACAAGCGTGGCTGATGCCAAGACTTGGCCCAAGAGCCAGACGGTGCAAGAGAAGGAGATGGGCAGCCTGGTTGTCAAGTTCAGTGGGACGCCGTGGACGGCATGGAAGGGCGACAACACTCGCGGTGCTCGCCGTGTGCTCGCTGCTGCGATGGAGCGCTTCGAGACAGCCGGTTACGAGCTCGTCTCCAGCGTCTCACTCTCAGGGCGGGTCATGATGATCTTTGGAACCCGCCGGTTCTGATTTGCCCGAGTACAGGAGTGCGAAGGAAGCAGTGTACTGGTGACAGTGATCTAATCAGAGGGAGCAGTGCAGAGGCGGTGCCGGGGCATGGAAGCCACCCGCTAGCCGATGTAAGCGACCTTATCGTTCAGCCGACCCAACCGGCCGGCGTGCATGTTGTAAGACGTTCAAGAGCTGTGTAAGAATACAAGACTATACATGATTAATCCGCTGTGCGAGATGCAGTCTGCCTTGTTGTGGAGCGGGGGTATCCTCGCAGTGCTTAGGAGTGACGAACAGCCCGCACCAGCCGCAACGATGTTGGACGAAGTTAGATCGGCGTCCATCTTGGCGGCGGCGAAAGGGGCTTCGGACCCGAGTTCCTGTGCCTTAAACGCCTCGACGTATGGTCCTGTTGTCCGCAACGAGCTTCCGGAACAGATTCTTGGCGCAACACGCAGCACTGCTAGCTTGCTAGCTCAACTCTATACTTAAGACAGCGTGAGCACTGTTCAACGCCCAATTCATCCTCAATCCAACTCACCCCTCAACCATGGGTTTTTTCTCGTCCGATAAGAAGTATCCTGTTCCCCCTGACCCGACTGGTCAGCCGCCGGCAGGTAATCCTCCTCCTCCAGCTTCGTATACGGAGCAGAGCCCTCCCGGATACCATCAAGCGACGTCCTCCATCTCGAGCTCGTTCGCCCCGCCATCAGGCTCGTCCTCATCTGGTGCCTACGGGGTAGGTGTCGGCTACACAGCCAGTGGCTATCCCGATGAGAAGAAGCAACCGCTCGAGGCATCGACCTCGGCGCCCCCGATGCCGATCTACGCCTGCATGCTACTGAGCAGCAGCGATAAGCTACGCTTGCTCAACTTCCCGCACGCCGTGTGGGACGCTATCGAGCAGACGATTATCCGCGCCTGGATCGGCATCCAGCGCAAGAAGATGATGGACAACACGTGCATCGAGTTCAAGCTGCGCGGAAACCCCTGTGAGTCGAGAGCCAGCTGCTGCGCCGCGAACAATAGACGACCAAGCTGACATGTCAGGGTATGGACAGTACAGCGAGGCAGTACCGTCACGCCGTCTCATGACTCACCTCCTGCACTGCCTGTCGGTGCATGGCTGGCACCTGTCGATCTCGACCGACCTCTCGAAGAAGTCCTACGACAAGGACACACTCTTCTTCCGCCAGGGCCCGCCGCTGAACCGCATGTACTTCTCCGTTTCGTTCAACGAGTTCGACAAGATCAGGATCATTGACCCGCCGACGGAGCAGATCAAGAACGCGTTCATGCAGGCTGTCCAGGTAAGAGGTGGGGGATGACCGCATAGCTGACGGAGAGACATGGCCTCTCGGAATCCAAAGGACCGAGACGAAGGAGCATGGATGCACCCAACTTAAGCTGAGGGGCAACCCGTGGATGACCTCGGACGGTGTGGAGGTCAATCAGGCTCGCCTCTTGGCTATGACGATCATGACAGTCATGGACCAGCATGGCTACGAGCTCGCCGGCTCCGTCGACATGAGCGCAAGCGGCGGGGAAGGCACCAGTGACCGTGAGTAGCTTTTCTGTGATGAACGTGTGGTTTGGGCCAAGCTAACGTCAGTGGACACATGGTTCTTCGCCTCCAAGATCCACTAGCCAGCCTCCTATCCACCTCTGATAATATCGCAACCAAGCTTTCCTAATCTTATAGTCTCAACGAGCCAAGCGAGCGGCTGCAAAGCGTGCGAGCTGGCTGTGTATCTCACGCCTTCTTTGTGTATAATATGATGCAGCCCAAGCCTGCTCCGCTGGTCACAAGAGTGAAAGCAATGCAATAATTTTACAAGTACGACAGAGAACCAGAACCTAAACCTACTGTGGGTATCTCCTCACCTCCTTCTGGGTCAGTTGCTGTCCGCGAGTTATCGCATCCAAAGTCAACCTTACCATACCCACCCAATCTGCTGAAGTATGATTACTCTCTTAATGCTGATGGCGAACGACATGGTGAAGCTTCGTGAGCTGCCAAAACAGTACATACTTAGACCTCTGGGTTGCTCGTTGCGCTCGCTCTGGTGTGGGCGGATGGTCGAACGAAGCACTGGCTGAAGTGAGGACGAGCGAGCCCTCCTCCCGCGTCTCCTGCCCCTACTCTTAATATCGCGGACGCTTCGAGTCGCGGTCGTAACCTCCGTAGCCGCCGCCGCCGCCGCCGCCTCCGGGCGCATCGTAGTCGCGCTTAAACCCGCCACCACCGCCGCCGCTGGAAGTTAGCAGAGTTTGATGATGAAAGCTTACCCGTAGCCACCGCCGAGACCACCACCGCCCCCACCGCCGTAGCTGCTACCGCCGCCGCCGTACCCGCCGCCACCACTGCGATTGTCAGTATGATGCTCGCTCAAGTCGAGAAATGGACTTACCCAGCACGGTCGCCGTAACCACGGTCGCCTCCACTCGGCGGCTGGAAGCCTCCCGGACGTCCACCACGGAACCCACCGCCTCCTCGGCCACCACCGAAGCCACCACCGCGACCACCGCGGAAGCCGCCTCCTCGGCCGCCGCCGAATCCACCCCGGAACCCACCACGGAACGACGCCATGGGCGGCGGGGCCGCGACCGGCTTCGGGCGGCCGCCAAGGCCACCGCCGAGCTTCCGCGGCTTCCAGCCCTTGACTGTTCGGCCTCGCTCGACGTCGACGAGGATCTTCTTGTGGTGGATCGGGATGCCGTCCGCGTCCTTGTATGCCGCCTTCATGTCGCGCTCCCGCTCGAAGACGATAAAGGCGTAGTTTCGCGACTTGCCCTTGCGCTTGTCGCGCACGATGCGGATCTTCTCAATGTGTCCGTACATCTCGAACTCGTGACGCAGGTCGGCTTCCGTCGCCTTGGTCGAGAGGCGAGAGATGAACAGCGTCTTGTACGGGTCTCCGGCAACTTCGGGGTCGTGAGCGGGGTCCCCTGCGATGTCAGCTCTGCGTCGAAAGTAGGTGAGCTCACAGGTCTTCTCCAGGTTGTCCTTGTACTCCTTCTGTTCCTTCTTCTTCGCCTCTCTCCGCATCATGACGGCCTCTTGGCCGATGACGCCAGCTTCGGCGATCGGATCCTTCTTCTTCTTCTTGTCGGCGTCAACATCAGGCTTGAACTCGACCTGGCCATCCTCCGGCTTGTCGGTGTCCATGGGTTCGTCCTTAGCCTCCTCCTTGCGCTCCTCAAGTCCCTGCTTGACCTCGTCATCCTCCGCCTGGTCTCTCAGCTGCTTGACCAGCGCAGCGATGCCGGTGATCTTGTTCGGTCCACGGTCGCTCGTGTCCTTGCTCATCGGCGGGAGGTAGTTGAGGGGCGGGCGCGGCGCGAACAGCCGCAGAAGATTGGGCGGGAGCTTGGCTGTCATTGTCGTCCGTGGGCTCCGAGGGTGCGGCTCAGTCGTTGGTCGTTGTTCTGATGGCAGCCTGCTTAGATCGGGTTGCGAACCGACTTCTGACTGCAAGCGCGTCGGTAACCATGACTTGATCACTGAACCCGACACGTGGTTCTCACATGCTATTATAACTCCGGGCGTGGCACACTGAAACTCGTCCCAGTATTTTGCCTTCCTTATGCATGAGACACCACCTATTAGCTACCTACCGTGCAGCTCGCTGTCGACATGCAAGAGGACATCGCTGCCGCCGTACTACTGCACCGTAGAAAGTGACGGCCGACTTGGAACTCCGACATCGGAGACCAGCTCATGGGTTTGTAGTGGATGAGAGAGCAAGACAAGATGAGTGCTTGGCCAACTACGACTTTCAAGACAGCTGAGACAAACGACATCTACCGGTCCCGCAATATCGGGTCAGTGCTCAACGCTGAGAGGTAACACGATGTGGAGGGTGCAAGGGACATGCTCGAGTGAGGGGTAAAGCATAACTGGGGCGTCCAGGAGGCTGGCAGTCGCTGTTGTCAGTCTGATGAAGCTGCTCCGTGCGAGCGCGCCATTATGTCTAACATAATGACACCACAGCGCTGATCTCGGCGCAGCTCGCACCGGTCAAGGATCAAGGAGGGATGGCTTACGGAACCCACTTTTGCAGCGATGGGTCTGGCGGACCTCCTCAGCATGGCTAAGGCTCGATGGAAGGGTCGCCTGGAGAGCGCCGTGCGCACTCCGATTGTGTCCTGCGACTGGCCTGATCGACAGTCCTGCCGCAAGACCTCTGCTGACCAGAGATCCATGCGGGCCGACCGTGCACCTCACAGATCCAGCGTCTGCTTCCCCGCTGTCTTTGGCCCGAGCTTTGTGCGGAATGTGACCCTGTATGCTTGACGGGCAACGCGGGCGCCGATATCGACTCTACTTTGCGAGCCCTCTCGTACCCGCTACAACAATAAGCTGCGTTTGAAGTAGGCAGACGTACCCACTCCTCAGAAGGGACTACCTGAAGGTTGATACAGCCTCGTAGGGAAACATCAGACTGCAAGTCGGTATTAGCTGAGCAATGTTTGCTAAATCGCTGCATCGATTGACGAATACGGGGCTCAAGCGGTTGTGGGGTAGGCGGAGAAATCAAAACTCCATGGGCAGTGCTCAGTCATTACCGCCGTTCGAAGATCTACCGAGATCTCCGTATCCTAAGAGATAAGGGAAGAGCTGAAGGCTGCAGAGTGCTGCCGGCCGATCGCCCCCAGACGCTGGGACGTAAAGGGTGGCATGCGGTGGCAACAGGGTCAGGGGTGCTGTGGCGTTTGCCTCGTCGATTATTGATCTTCAGCTGGAAAAATGGCGCACAACAACTCAACAGCCTGACACGACCGTGATGCGCCGCCCACTTTGCCAAGCTCAATGCAGCAGTGAGACACAGATGAGTAACCTCTGAAGCCCGAAGATGCGATACAATACCAGGACTGCTTCAGCCGACGAGGCGAAGCGTCGAGTCGATCGTGGGTGAACCTGTATCATTCTGGGTCTTCTGCTCGAATCACTTCAAGCGGCATGTTCCGGTTGGCCGACCGTGCGTCGATCCAGTGCGTTCTGGGTGAACTCCGGCGCCGTACGATCTACCCTGGGCCCGACACCTGGTTCCTCTGGTGTTACACTCCGAGGACCCCGTGTCACTGATGGCGTCCGTGTCATCGATGGCGTTCGCCCATTATTATCCTATAGGCGGCCACGACCCTGTGGTCTCCTTTTGTCTGTTATGCTTCCCCGCGGAGATGGTAACAACAAGGCACAGCCCCTATCGCCACTGGCTGACCCGGCCTGCCCAGCAACTCGACAGTAAGGACGGGCGATCGCCGGAGATCCGGGAGGCTGAACTCTAAGGCGTCTTAGCGACAGGCGAGGCGCCCGTGTTCGCTGAGCCCGCCGATGGCAACAGGGTGGGTTGCGAATCATATTGTCTTTCGTGCTTGGTTAGCACCTCGGCCTGGACATTGGTGGGCTCGGACTTGCTACTGTTTGAATCTAGACGTCGACGAGTGCTGCCCCGTCGCGATCCGAAGTGCTTGCGTCGCACACCTGAGCTCGGTCTGACTTCGGCGCTTTAAACAGACACACAAAGTCTGTGCAACAGCACAGGGTTGAGGGCAACTGAGGGGACAGGCGCACTGTGTGGAATGCTACGCGTCCTGACATTCCGCACACGGCCACCCAGGCCCCTCCCAGGCCAACTCACATGCCTCAGCCTCGTAAGCGCGTTGCAATGCGTGCAGTGGTTGGCTACAAGGCCGCGCGAGGAATGCTGAGCAGCTCGGATTCCGAGGACATATAGCACTCTTAATTAGCAATCGCGCGTCTTGATGAAGGCTTGGTGCAGAGAGGCACAGCGGCAGGAACAACCTAGGATACGACAGCGACGTCCTCCGCCACGTCCGTAAGGGCCCGTGGTGGGTAATGGCACTAACAGGTCGTTCCCCGGATACGCGTCAACGGATGGTAGCGCCCTGCTTCCTTTGGATTCACGAAAGACAGCCGGGGCTGGCGCTAGTGCTGGCGCACACATAGGTAGCCTCGGCGCAGAAATTTCGGACACAAGAATCCTTCCAAAGAACAGGCTAATCCTCGCTGTATCTTTATCCTAATCCTCGGAGATACTAAGGCCCAAAGCCCAGCTCGGCGCCCTGGCTGTCGGGCTGGCGTGTCGGACGCCGCCTCGGCGTCGAGGGTGGTGGCGGGTGGCTGAGCCCTGACATCGAACGGACCGCGGAATCACGCATTCACGCCGTTTGCAAGCAGGTACGACTGCAGGTACACAGGCAGCAGGCACACCCAAAGAGAGCTTTCGCCCGAACGGCCCGACTGACCCGAATAGGTTTACGGCTGGGCCAGCTTGGCTGGTTGATGTGGTTAGAAACGACCGAGCCATCTGCGCCGATGGGCGGCGTTGTTAAGCCGCTGGGAAGTCGGCGCATATCGAGTATTAGATCACGGCAGCTGGAGGCAGGCTAGCGCAAGCCGACTCCGGGCATGGCGGGTCTTGGAGCAGACCCGAACCAATCGTGTGCGGCTGATGGGCCAGCAAGAGCGTCGATGGCGCTGAACCAAAAGTGATATACACGAAGGGTACCCTTGCAGGTTTCTCGGTCACTGACGCATTACCAGGGTTTGAGGAGTCGGCGCACGCCAGGCTTCAGGAGGGCTCCCCAGGAGATACGAGACGTGCCCACAATGACCCAGGACATGTAGGATAATGTAGGATAATGTAGAGAAGCATCTGGGACGCTCAGTGTCGCCGCTTTGATCGGGCGTCCACTGGGGCCCGCTCTCCTCCGGGCCGGCGGAGATGCAAGCAAAGGAAATCGCCATCCCATTATTCACAGGTCGTACGTGATCGTGAATGCACTGAAGCCATGAAGCCACGAGTCAGACAGATCAACGCAAACGAATCAACTGGCTGGCCGGTGTGCAACCAAGTGGGGGGTCGCGTGCGGAGGCCAGGGCAGGGTGACACATGATAGAGATCTGGACCGTCTAATGCCCGCTCCACAGCTTCGCTAACTTTGCGCGATTAGTGCAGGCGGAGAAGCAGAGCAGAGGTTTTGCACGACGCGTCAGCACGAGGGGTCCACAGAAGGCGACGGCCGCATGTATCGAATGTTCTGCATCCGGGTTAGGTTCGCTAAGGAGGTGGCCAGTTGAGTACAAGGGAACCCACTCGAGTCTCAGTCTCAGCGCAGCAGACCCTGCCCTGTCAAAGTGGTGGATCCCGTGCCTGCCGACCGAAATGCCTGCGACAGCTGGGCGGAAATGAATGAAAAGCAATGACATCATGATGCGGAGTGCGGAGGGCGCATTAAGCGCTGCAAAGTGTCCTGCGCTCCTGCAGTGTCGCGTGTGTGTCATGTCGTTCCTGCGGTAACCGCTGTACCTGTCGGGCCCCTTGCCCCCTGGGTCCGACCCAGATTGCAAAGCCTATCCGTGCTAGCCGTGCTGCGCGTGCTGCGACATTCGACGCGGCCCCTCACCGCCATCCATGCGCAGGAGCTTTAGGAGCAGGTGGTGCACTGATGCTTCGATGCGATGGTCCCGGGACGCACAGGCCGGTGCCGACCGTCCGCCGTTGCAGCTATGGATGCTCTAAGCACAGCCGAGATACGCTCGGACACTCGGATTCGACGTTGCGGGCACTGCGTGTGGTCGCGACGACGACAGGCACAATGAACATGGTCCAGATGATTATTACAAAGGCCTGACATTCCTCAGTCGCTTAAGGGATTACCCAGTCATATTACGTTTCCGTTTCCAGAAACGCGGCACATGCCCTGCATACCGTGTAAGCCTGGGTTGCGTGTCGAGTTTGATTCCTACTGTAGCGATATGGGCCACTCAATCACGTTGCGTGTGCGTACCCTCACGAATGATGCTTAAGCGACCTGAGCTGCTTAGTGGGTTTACCTGTGTCGCAGCCGGGAATTCTGCGTGCACAGAACTAATGCGTTGCTCTGTGCAGATGTGCACGAGCGCTCCACAATGCACACACCAGAAAACGGGCCTCGGGAAATGAGAACTGGACTCGAAGGGTTCCAGCGCCCCGCCCTCGATCCCTCAAACCCTCGACGCCAGGTCAAGCCCCTAAGTAGTCCTCAAAGGGCTTGGCTGTGAGGCCTCCTCACTGCTGCCACCCAGTGTTAGTGCTCAGGCTCTGTCCCAGGTAGAGTGAGCCTGGCTAACCCATGCTGACCAGGTGCACCTGGTTGATCCCCTTTTTCGCGTGGCTCTGTTGTTATGCTCCAAGTGACGGGCATGAAGGCATGAACAGTGGGACGAGGAAGGGCAGCAGGATAGCCGACCCGAGCGCATCAGATAAGCAGCTTCACAGCGAGACGAATGGGCCAGTGCGGTGTGTGCAGGGGTGTAGGACAAGACGTGTGTACACAGACTGAAACATCGCCTCGTGCTGGAATAAAAGTTGGATGTAGAGGTCTAGAGAGTCTATTATTGCGGTAACGTCAGTCTTCCTCGATACCAATCTTTTGTCTCCTTCCAGACGACCCAGCGACCCAGAACGGACACCAGCTGGACCCTTGACACGAACGACATTCCCCACTGTTCACTTTTCTCTTTGTTCGATCCATTCCTCCCCTTCGAAGCTCCCTTTCCTTCCCCGCATCTCACCTGGGTGGGTTGACGACGCACACCCTCGACTGCCCATTGCCCGACCGAACCGGAACGCAACAACGCGCGCCCGGCCGACGGACGAGTCAGTCTTCGACGCACTTACGTCGATCTCCTAAGGACTTCAAGCAGGAGCGCCTACAGAAGAGCGACACACGCAAGACGCGGGTACGCGCTGACAGCCGACCGACTTTGATTCAGCCCGCTGTGGAAAACGACAAGCGGTTGCACGACGTATCCAGTATCCGAGTCGCGTGTGCGATTTCCGACTGAGCGCTAGATATAGGGTCTTGAGTGACGAAGAACGCATTAAGCCTAAGATTAGTAGTTCGCTTAGCGGACAGCAAGGACTGGAAGCGCGCCAAAGGGCAACCTCGGACGTTGGGCCTAGCGAGCGTGCGTCTGCATACTAGACCGACTAAACCGACTGGGTTTGGAGCGGCTGGTGCTCGATCTCCTTTTCGCTTGAGACCTTCCCCTTCATCATCTGCCCTCAGCACTCCGCCCGAGCTCTGTCGCTCTCACCGTCCGCCTCAGAACTGTCTGCCTGGTCTGCCTGGTATCGGCGCGGCGCTTGCCCTGCAGCCCCCGCTTACCTTACGCATCGCGAAGATACTCGGCCCCTGGCCTCGAAAACTAAAGCGGCCCACACCGCGCCCGCTGTCTGTAGACAGCAAACTGCAAGCAGCATACAGTGGTACTCGGTACTCTCCTCCCTCCGTAGCCTGCATCCCCATTAGCGCATCGCAGGGTGAACCGGTCAGCAGCACTTGACCGAGGGCTGCATCAACCCGTCGCTCTTAGCCTCTGCTCGGCCTTCTCCTCTTGCGGCCAGCCTGCTGTCCTGCAGCCTACCTCTCTCGCTCCCTCCTGCCTCCTTCCGACTGGACGTCGACGACTTTACATTCCTCGCATAACCCCAGCCTCCCACCAACTCCCTTCATCACACCACCACATCTCTCATACATACAACACACCGCGCATCACCTGTCAACACCGCCATCCGCGTGCATCCACCGCCCAGGTACCTGAGCAGGACCACCAGGAGGACCAGGACCCCACCACCCGGATCGTCGCTGTAAGAGGAGCATCTCGTGCACCTGGGATCCGGTCCTGGGTCTGCTCCTGCTCCTGCACGACGGCCCCGTACCCAGACCCAGACGCTGGGCCTGAATCGAAATCTGGCCGTCCCTGTCCGGACTGTCCGGGCTGGCCCTCAGGCCCTGTACATACCTTAATCGCCCTCGCCCTTCACCGACCCTCACCCTCGACCCTCAGCCTCAGTCCTCAGCCCAGCCAAGCAGGCCAGGTCAGCAAAGTCAGCCAGCCAGCCCAGCCCAGCCGCCCTCACAGCGCACCCTCACTCACCCTCACCCTCACCGCCCTCACCCTCACCCCGAAAAACCAAGCCTCTCCCTGCGGGCAAGCATCGGTCACCTGCCCTTCCTTCCTCACTCCAGTGCATCACCGTCCCACAACACCTGCGACCAAGACCTGCGCTGCTCTCTCCTAGCGTCATATTCGCCGACTCGTCAGCAACGCCGCTCTCTCCACCTCCATCTTTGTCATCTCGCCGTCATTTCCGACACCGCTTCCTCACGACTCTCGAGCTCTATCCATCTCCCTTCTCCCCCGCCAGACCACTAATTTTCCAACATACCACATTCCCCCACCGACCCTCGGCATCAGGGGCGATCCCGCCCACTCCATTCCACACACTGCAGTCATCGTCGTCGGCAGTCCCAGAACTCGATCAGGTTAGTTGACTTGCCGAAACGTCCTACCCGTCCTGCGCAACGTCTGGATTTCTTCGCTGTTTTCTGGTGAGACACTGTGGACTCAACTTGCATCAACACCCATCTCTTTTCGATAAACTCAGTGGCAAAAGGGGACCGAGTCACAACAAATTTATCCCTTCTCGTCGACGTCACAGCAGGCAGCCCGTGTCGCCTTCCCCCAACCCCGGACCTCCTTCGACCTAACCACCACCGAAGATTATTTGACGGGAACCTGAGCGCTTGCGCGCACGCCCATCAGGAGACAGGCCCGTCAACCCTCCCTACCAACCACATCTTCCTTACTCTCGACAGGCCATTACCAACCTACTTCCACCTCCTTGCCACCGGCCGTTGCCAGCCGCCGGTTTGGTAGTGTCGCCACCCATACACAACGCAGGTATTGCGTCGACCTTCGCCATGCCTGCCGATGCTGGCCCCTCGGTGCCGTCTCAGGCGAAGCAAGAACAGCCTGGCGCCGGTTTCATCTGCACCCCGGACCAGCTGTACATGCATGTCGTCGGATCATACCCGAGCCAAGAGGCATTTGGATACCCCGGCGATCATGASTCGCACGGYCAATCTCCCATCGCTCGTTCACGAGCGGAYGAGAACGAYGAYGCWGCYGGTGCTTCTGCACGTGCAAAGAAGCGCCGCAAGACGCAGAGGCGTGCAAAGGTGTCTGAGATCTGGTTCCCCAAGGCGGAGATGGCTTTCTGCACCAGTGAGTACCCATTCCCTTTGTCTTTGACAAAAAAGCATACACATACACTGGAACCAGGCGCAAACGCTGTGTGGCTTCTGGCTTCGGCCTTCCCCCAACCCCAACAGATGCTAATCTCTCCCCGCAGGTGTCGCTTGCATTCCTCCTAATGGTCGAACGAAAATCAAATTCTTTGGACGTCCTCTCGGCCGCAACGAGCTCATTGCTGCCATCTGTACCCTCGCGACGCGGCGACTATACAACAGAAAACAAATATCCAGTCATTCCCAAGTCCTGAAGGACAAGGTTCCCCCAGTTTGTAAGTCGGGAACACACACAATCGCTGTGTGGACCGGACGTCTAGAAGGATTCGTGACGTTGGATTCGCTGCGTAATCCTTCGAAGCCTAGACACTGACATCCACCCCAGTCAAGGAAATCTTTACGTTCGAGGACAAGTCTAGAGTGGGGGAAGAGCCTGGCGAGACATCGACCGCCAATGTCATTGAAAATTACACCTTCCCGGAGGCCATCTACAACATCATCGGTTACCGCGTCGGAACCGACCTGGCGAACAGCCCCAAACCACCCTGGCTTCTCGACCTCGAGGCGGGAGTTACGGACGCGCCGACCTCGATGACGGAAGCGGGCGGTCCCCGTGGTGCAGGCGCCTACTCCTATTGGAACAGCCCGTCTGATTACACATCGTGGACGTACGACCGGGGCGGCGGTGGCAGCAGTCATCGCAAGGATCCCTACTACTACGGCCAGCACGGAGGCGCGAGCAGACAACAGGGCCCTTACGGTAACCAGCTACACACCTTACCGCCCTTGTCGCTTCCGCGAGACATGGACGCCCAGAGTCCAGTCACAACCTCGCCATCTACCATCGGTGATCCACTGAGCGGCGGACGGTATCCATACGGCAGCATGGGTAGCCGAAGTCAATATGGCGACGTTGGCAGATCGCCCCCGACGTCCACTTCTCCGTATGACTCTCAGTCAGGTGCGTCTCCATTCTATCCACCCCACCCGGGCAGTGAGCCACCCGGACTCGTGCCGCCTTCCGCAGCAGGTGGCCAGAACGGGCACATCACTCTCCCCCGTCTTCCAGGCAACCCTCCGTCCCAGCATTCTGACTGGAAAGATCGCTCTGTTTACCCGGAAACGTCGAAGTACGCCCCGGCGTCGTACGGTTCTCAATCGTCCCGCAGTGGACTGCCTCCACTGTCCAACTTGCCCTCTCTCGGAAGCGTCGCCAGCCAGACTGGCAGTTACGGCCTGCCGCTGTCGTCGACCGCTCAAGCCTGGGGATCATCGTACGGGTCGAACTGGTCTGACCAGCGCTCCCTGCCGACGTTCCAGCCCACAGCCTTCGAGGCTCGCGGAAGAGCATACGACGGCTCTCAGGTGCCCCTGACCATCAACGGTCCCCTCGCAATGGGCGAGCCCATGGCTTGGCACTCGATCTACATGTGGCGCGAGCGCTACCCTTTCCTGGAACAGATCGCGGCGACGCCAGGTCTCTCCGTGTTCCACATCGACGTTTACTTTTCCCTGCCCGCCGACTGGGGTATGCAGATGTCAGAAATGTCGGTCGACTTATCGCTCCGACCTCCCGGAAACGAGACTTCGGGATGGTCGCTGGTTACCGACTCTTCCTTCCTGCACCCATCTGGCCATGTGCGATACCCGCGCACCGCGACAGAGCTACGCCTCAACGACTCTGGAGATCTCGTTGGCTCTGCACCCACGTCGGAGATGGGCCGTCTGTACAACTACCTCCTTGCAGACCAGGGACGCGACCTCGAGACTCTGGCATCCATCGGCTCGCCCAACAGCGCCATGGTGCAGGCGGTCATGCGCGACACGTCGGTGTCGATCCCGCCTCACCACGTCGGCTTACCGCCCCTGGGAGCGGACTGGAACCTTGCGTCGACGTTGATCATATACACGTTCTGGTCTCCGGACCCCGATCCTTCGAGGCAAGGTCTGCCGCCCCAGTGCCGGCCGGTCGAGTTCGCTCCGCCGGCGCCTCTGCCGCCCGTCGACATCGGCTCGGACCCCTTGGTTGCCGGGCTCCTGGCGGGAGAGGACACGCAGCCATCCAAGTTCGACTGGATGGGCACCGGCTAAACAGCAAACAGTGATTTTTCTTCGATCTTCCGGTCTGTGGGGAGCCCCAGGAGCCCAGAAAGCAATTGGCTCGCTCTTCATACACGGTCGTCCACATTGCCTCTTTCTTCCTGGTTAGTTCGCAGCCTCCATTGCTTTCCTTCATTTTGCCTTGACATCTTTTTGTTGAACATGATATGCGGATTAGTTGATTGATGTAGTTCTATGCCTCGTTACGGAGTAAGCAAATCGACGTATGTTGCGCACTGTTGCGCGCTGTTGCTTATACAAGACGAATGACACACGCACCGCTGACAACGCGCTAACCTCGGACCTCGGTGTTTTCTGACATTGAGACGGTCCACAAACAAGGGCGCCCCGAGCGACGAACGGGTTGTTCCCTGTGGCCACCAATCCATATTTAACTTTATGTAGCGCAGGGGCCTGGCCAGTCAGTGTCTGCGCAAGACGTCTCCTCACATTCCGCAAACCAGCGCTTTCACCCTGCACCCGCCATAGTCCGCCACGATGGCACCAGGCTACGTGGGCGGAAAAGACAGCTCCTAGAACTATTTGCGGCAGGGATGAGAAAGGTTGCGCAGGTTGAGTTGCGTTCGTCAGTCATGGGTGGGGGAGATGGGGGAGGGCTGTCGAGGGATGAGGGTCGAGGGATGAGGGTCGAGGGATGAGGGTCGAGGGATGGAGGTCTGAAGCCATCGAACACATCGAACGCGTCAGCTGGTAATCACGACCTAGCTACCTTGGTTGCTCGCGACACCATGGGGTTTTCCATACAGGTGTGGTGCAGGGCCCAGATGTCATGGAAGGCAGGGCAGCCGTGGGATCTGCCGACATGTCTCTTACCACGAACCGGTGTCTCAGGTGGAGATTTCCAGCCCTCGCCCAGCACGGCTAGCATTGCCAGGACGAGGTGAGATCTGGGGTGCGCTGTTCGGATCGTTCGGAAGCAGACAGGACGACAGGGCAGCTCGCGGAGGCACTCTGGCCCAGCGCGCCCAGCGGTGCCTACTGAACCCGCTCGTCGGTGAAAGCGGCGCGATGCTGCTTGACGACGCCGATGGAGGTTTCGATATCATGCTGACGAGGACCTCACGGGCCGAGGTGCAGCTGGCGTAGGAAGGAGAGCGGAGCTCATGGCAGCCCAATCCAGCGGCGAGGCACAGGAGCGATCTGGACCGAGCTGCTGGCGTTTCAGACAGTGACCGATCGTCGAGCTTCATCAGTGCTTTCCCTGTCCTCTGCGCCTTCTCGGACCCGCAAGTAACGCGCAGCAGCAGCAGCGGCACCAACGTTGGGAGCGGATCCGGACATCGTGGGGCCGGTACGGAGCACGTTGCACCGCGTCGGCCCACTACGACCGCGCAGGTCAAGAAGTTCAGGCAAAATTCAAGGGCCTCCCATTCCGGTCGAGCCGCGGAACAGCCTTGGAGAGTTACGTAACGCTCATTGCGGCACTTCCGCCGGATCGGATTCGCACACCGTGCGGAACTGGCAATTATGCTGAGCCCCGCACCCATCATAAACAGCGAATAAGCAGTGACCAACCAGCATCGACCATCGAGCGGCATCGGCTCGCCGTCGAATGAACGCAGCGCATTCTCGGATTCCGGCGCAAAAACCAGCTGCAGTCCCGGCGGTACGGTACGACTTCGGCTCTGGGTCGGGGCAAAGTCGGGTTATATCCTTCGCACCGGTGTACGGCTGCCTGCACCTGGGCGAGAACGAGGGCGGTCACGTCCCAGCCGGCACTGAGATGGCTAGGACGTCCGGTGCGTAGAAGGGGGCGGGGCGCTAGTCCGTTCATCCGTGGACTAAGGCGAGCTAGCCATGAGCCTCCGATTAGCCAGTACTGGGCTCCACAAGCTGCTAGACGGCCAGGTGATCAGACCAGCACGCATGGGCTGCTCGTGGTTGATCCAACGGACTCCATTACAGGCCAGCCAGTCCAGACCTGCGGGGTTAGTGCCAGGGAGCGCCGGGTAAGGCGGAGGGGTGGCGCAAACTGATGCGGTGCGGACGACCTAACGGACTAAGGAAGGGCGGACTGGGCGGATATGACGGAGTGCGGGCCGCGAACCGACGCTGCCGAGCTGGTCGGAGGTCGGAGTTAGGCAGCCCTGGACCAACGATGATAGCCGCGTGGCCTGATACCCTGCTCGATATGTGCTACACACGGCGTTGCATGCACGGAGACGGAGAACGGTGCCCTAGTGCAGTCGGGCTGCTGCGCATGCTGCGCTCTCCTTACCCTTACCCTGCACCGCTCGTATGTGACGCCAGCTAATGGGCTTGATCGCACTGCATCTGTGAGCTGGCCAGCGACTGTGCACTACCCGTAACCGCTTGGAGCGTCGCGCTGAGCAGTAACCGGCGAGGAAGCACCACCTTGCACGCCCAACCGTAATCAACGACTTGAGCTCGGGTCTGCTCGACGGATCAGAACCCCTTCATCCGAGCCAGTCAACGGGCGGGCAAGTTGTCCAATCGTCTCAACGTCACGCAACGAGCGACGCTTGGACTTATCGGTAACGGCCGGCCGTCATGACGACGGCCGTGAGCTAGACAGTCACCAGCCCACGGACTTCGCCCTGCTAATAGTTGGTACTCACCGTTCCCGAGGAGGAGTGTCACCTCGGCGCTGTGGTCGCTAGGGTGTGTGACGATATCACTGGAGCCCCAACCGCCCATTGACGGGGCGATCAACAATGATCAGCAGATCGCCCGTGGCCAGCCCTCCGTCCATCCGTCATCGGACTGTGAGTCGTCGGCATCATCGCAGCCAGGGTCGTCGGTGTCGATCTTGGGCAGGGATTTCTGAGCTTAGTGTCTTCAGTATGGTTAATGGGAATGAGTTCAAACAGAGAAGTGCCGCGGGGGAGGCTGAATGTCAGTGTATTGGTCCAACGCTGCGCAGCGATGATCCATCGACCCAGAAAGAGTCAGCCTCGCAGTTTGAGTTAACCTTGAACTGCTTAATGGAATCGTGTGACGCAGCGCGGGGCACGGCTGGAATCTGCGTCCGCACCTTGGTACACACTCGCGCTCGTTCCTCCTCTTTCCCCTTGTTCCTGCTCGTTACCAACACTGCCCACACCCCTAACCGACGCACACGGACACGTATCTGCACGGCCTAGCGCAGTGTATGCCCCAAGCAAATGTGCTGTTCTCATGCTCGTTGTCGAATCACGGCACAGCATACTGCATGAGCGGTGACAGTCGTAAACGTTGTGATGGTCAAATCGTCGCATGCCAAGACTTCGGGTTCGTCTATTCGCTGCAGACGAGCGTACAGGAGCGGTTGAGCGGATATCAGCGCTATTCGGATTGGCAAGCTGCCTGAGAAGACACCTGAAGATCCAAGACCTCGACCAGTCCTGGATTTCTTGCCGCCCCCGCTCGGGCCGTCTTCGCTACCCACCCTCTTCCGATCTTCCTTGCTTGCTGGCCCTGTTGCCCCCGTGACTGATATTTTGAGTTTGCATTCAGGTCATTGATTGCGATATTGATCCGTTCGTCCAACCAGCTACGAGAAATCGATGGGGAATGACATGAATCATACGGTACCGCTGATGCAACTAGGACTCGACATGGTTATCGTGACTGGGCAATCCGGGACTCCGCTACGCTCTCGGCCTCTTCCCCGCCGGAAGGCCCACCTCCCACACTGTTTCAGTTCATGCTCATCGCTCCACATCCCCATGGCTCCGACTGCGCAGATAAGACTTGGCACCGAGATCAGCTGAGAAAGTCGCCGTCACTCACCACGGTCACGGCGTTCTTCCTCTCGTCTATGTTACCATCGGACGACATGCATCTCAGGATAAGCTCAGCAATCGAGGCACAAGTTAGCGAGCACTGCGGAGCAGCGCTGGGCCCGCGGCAGGCGCATGAGAGTGCAAATCTGGACGTTGACAAAAGTTGCAATGGTAGCTGCGATTGCCCACCCTCTCACGACTGCGTCAACAACGTATGCCGGCAACCCGGCACACGACCGGGCCGTTCCCCACCCAAACTCTCCCAACTCTTGCCAGCACGGCCATCACGGGGGACGAGCGAGGGGTACACGTTTAAATTCACGTGAAAGGTGCCCGAGGAGGAAACGCCCAAGGCCAGCCACGGGGTCGACCAAGCCTCCCCCGGTTGGCCCCACCAAGCGAGTCCTGAAAGGCTTGGCTCTTCGCCATCGCAAGGCTTGGCCTCACTATTCTGGTGGTCGTCGTGGCTTACCGTTCACTTCCCGTGGACACGAGCCCCTCGATTCTCTCGCGAGCACGCAAAACAGGCGAGCAGCCAGGCGAGGTGATTGGAACGTGACGACCCCCACCTGGCCCCCACCTGGACAGCTGTGGTGGTGAACGCCTCATCGTTCCTACGACCCAACTCACAACGTTTGTTACCCGAAAGTTGCGCCTCCCGACGACGTCTGCACTGATCCCCGCGTAGCTTGTTCTAGCAAATCTCGTCCAGCCATACTCCCGGTCATCTCCTTGGAGCCATAGCCGCAACGAGCCGCAACATCCCCAGCCTTTCCTCATCTTACCCCGCAGCGCCGCTGACCTGCAGCTTGCCCGCTATTAAGTGGCAACGTTGGCAACGACCAGCGAGGTTGCACATCGTAGTATCTCGGGACGCCACCGTTCCATGTTAGCAGATGCCGAGAGTGACTCGCAAGTCCTCTAGGTGTTGTGCCCCCGCTGCGATGTCCACGAATGCCACAGTGTCCGTTTCACACGAAGAGCGGCGCCGCTCAGCACGGGCCACATCGGCCCACACTAGCCACGCTAAGATTATCTCGGCACAGTCAAGCCATGGATATCGTGGCTGCGGGGCTGCGACAGTGGGGATAGAGAGGGCGACCGAGGAATGCAGGTCCTGGCCGTTCGGCACCATCGGCCATCGGTCGGGTGTATCGGCATCGAGGAGGTGGCAATCAGTGGCTATCGATGGCGTTCGTCTCCAGCAACTGGCCCATGTTCCACGGCACGGCACGCGCAAGTTGGCTCGAAACGCGGAGCCCAGTTGCATATTCTGGGGCTGGGGTAGATAGCAGTGACTCGTGTCTCGGCGCTCCATGACCGGTTAGGTCCGCTATCGCGTCGCTCGCCAGTGGATTACTGACCACCGACTTTCAATGGACATCTTATCGTGCTTATCCCATTTGAACGGCCCGTTTTTGCATCCGGATTGCTCTCTCTTGCTCGGTTGCTCTCTCTTGCTCTCTGCAGATGCTTCCCCAGACATGCTTGTCCATTTTCTGGCACGCAGGTTGCTGTCCGAGGTTTCGGCTAGGTCTGTTTAAGCACTTTAGTCGATGTCTTTGAGGAAAAGATAAGTCTTGGCGGCTCGCCGATCCCGACGTTGCCGCGTCAGCCGCGATGGCCCCTTGGTGGAGTGAAGGTGGTCGCCCAGACACCCCACTTTCCCCCACCCTCTTGGGAGTTGCTGCCTCCACCATGATCTGCATTGGTGGCAAGAGAGATTGATTGTATTGAGAGGGACGGTGATGTGATGCCGAGCGGGTCGTGCCCAGACTTTTGCGGTCCAGGGGGAGCCAGCCCAGTTGGCCCAGTTCCAGTTGCCAGGTACGGGGCAGACCGCGACCCATGGGAGATTAGGCTCGGCGATGGGTACACCGGCAACCAGCAATCGATGGAGATCGACGAATCACAGCCGCGGAACCCGCTCAAACGCCCTCGACCCGTGCCTCGCGGGCCCTACTCGCCCTACTCGCCCTGCTCGCCCTGCCGCGATCTCGTTCATCCCCCGCGATCCCTCGCGTGAGCGCTGGCTAGCCCAGGCATCAAGGCCCAGAGCGACCGCCGATGCCAAGACATTGGACCTGGAGGATGATGCAAGCCGAGTAAAGGCATGAGGCGTTGTTCACTGCAACTCTCTACCTGTTACATCCGGCCTGTCTTGGGTCGAGATCACACAATGCCTTGCCGTCCCGGCCGTCCTTGCGCTCCCAGATTCACTTGAAGCGGTCCGACGTCCGCCTGCCGTCCAATGCCAGGCCTGTCTAGGTGTCGCGCCTGCTCTTTGCATGAAAGGAATAAGCGCATCCATAGCGACCTGCCCGCGGGGCCCGCAGACTGACCCTGCCCAACGGCGTCTCATTCCCCACCACCCCCGTTCGTTTTCAATGAGAATCGCCAGGTCGACCAAGTCTTGGCATCACATACCTACGCCGCCCAGCCGCCTCCGCCCGTCTTTGCGCGGTTTTTGCACCTGTGCACCATGTCTGTGCCGATGTATCGCTCTTGCCAATTCGCTGCCCCGTCTCGCGCCGACGCCTCGCTACTCCTCGCCATGTCGCTACCCCACGTACCCCAGCCCGGGGAAGAGATCCCCCAGACTCTTCCCCAGACGTTTGCCCTTTGCTGCCCTATGTGGCCCCGGAGACGGACACAGGATGGGCAGGGTACGACGCGAGGAGGGCGAGGAGGCGACACATCTGAGTCGCACGTCTACACAGATAGAGTGGGTGTGAGCCGTGGCTTACCGCTTACAGGTTGATCCTGTGGACCCGAACACAAGACGACGCGGGGGCGGGGGAGGTTAATCGATCAGCCTGTCAGACCTGCAGACCTGTGACTGCACTCGTGGCCGTGCCAAGCCCCAGCGCGTACATCCCCCCTGCACCTCAAACTGATCAGCCTGGCTCTTCGCCAGCTCTCACGATCCAGACAGACACAGGTCTCTAGACAACCCATATATAACGCACGATAAGGTTGCCCCTTCGTCTTCTCCATTCTTCCCCAGCTCTCCTAGCTTCTCCTTCTACTTCCTCCCCTCCTCTTCGGTAGATACCTAGACTAGACCCTCCTCTTCTGTCATCGACAACTGGGAAGACGACCGACGGCACACAACCCCCTCTAGCCGCGACACCTACCGCCGTTTCTCTTCAGCCCACCATGTCTTACGACGACAAGTACCTCGGGGACGAGAAGCGTCTTGAGGAGCAGGTCGACTACGTTGTCGACCCCGCCAAGGACGTCTCGCAGTCGGACATCGACCGTGACCTCGAGTCGGCCGGTATCAACGAGAAGAAGCTGCTGCGCAAGATGTGAGTGTTCCTCTCTTCACCGCCTTTGCCTAGACGCCTTCCTTTGCGCCTGGCCACCTTGACCCAGCCAGATGGTCCCCTAGTGTGTGACTTGACTGACCTCTTCCTCAGCGACCTGCGCCTCGTCCCCTGGCTTGCGCTTCTCTACCTCCTCTCGTTCTTGGACCGTTCCAACATCGGAAACGCCAACCTGTTCGGTCTCTCCAAGCACCTCAAGCTCAATGACGCGCAGTACTCGATTGCTCTCGCCATTTTCTTCGTCTTCTACGTCCTGTTCGAGGTGCCCTCCAACATGGTCATGAAGGCGTGGCGGCCGGCGATGTGGATCCCCATCATCATGCTCGCCTGGGGTGTCGTCATGGTCGGCATGGGTTTCGTTCAGAACTTTGCCGGTCTCTTCGTCGCGCGCTTATTCCTCGGTATGACTGAGGCTGGTCTCTTCCCTGGTGTCTCGTTCTACCTCACGCAGTGGTACACCAAGTACGAGATCTCGTGGCGCATCTCCCTCTTCTTCTCGGCGGCTACTGCTGCTGGCGCTTTCGGCGGTCTTCTCGCGCGCGTTATTAACCTCATGGACGGCGCTGCCGGATACGAGGGCTGGGTAAGTACTGCCTGCTGTTATCTCCACAAGCTCGTCGCTAACAACTAAGCGCTGGATCTTCATCCTCGAGGGTATCCTCACTGTCGTTGTCGCTGCCGCGTCCTTCTTCGTCATGCACGACTACCCTGACACGGCCAAGTTCCTGAACCCCACCGAGCGCATGTACGTCCAGAACCGCCTGCACCTCGACAACGACGGCTGCTCGCACGAGTTCAAGCGCAAGTTTATCCTCGACGCGTTCACCGACTGGAAGGTTTGGTGCTTCGCCATCATGTTCCACGGCTCGCTCTGCCCGGTCTACACCTTCTCGCTGTTCTCGCCCACCCTCGTCGCCAACCTGGGCTACACTGCCGCTCGCGCCCAGCTCATGTCGGTCCCGCCCTACGTTGCTGCTGCCATCGTGACCCTGACTGTCGGCTACCTCTCGGACAAGTGGCAGCGCCGCGCTCCCCTCGTCATCGGGTGCTCTCTCCTGTCTGGCCTCGGGTACGCGCTCCTGCTCGCCGATGTGACCAGCGGCGTCAACTACTTTGCGCTCTTCCTGGCCGCGATGGGCGTCTACCCCCTCGTCCCCATCATTGTCGCGTGGGGCTCGAACAACTGCGGCGGTTCGCTCAAGAAGGGTGTCGCGACTGCCATCGTCGTCTCGATCGGCAACCTCGGCGGCATCGTCTCCTCCTTCATCTACCCCTCGGCCGACAAGCCCAAGTACACCAAGGGCCACGCCGTGTGCCTCGCGTACTGCGCTATCACTGCTCTGTGCGCGGTAATCATGTGGATCTACGCCGTCTCCGCCAACAAGAAGCGCGCTGCCCGCAACGCCGCCCGCGGCCGCGACTGGACCCCCGAGGAGAAGAAGGAGCTCGAGGACCGCGGCGACCACAACGACTGGTTCGTCTACACCATCTAAGTTAGTTGATACTCTCTTTTTTCAAGGGTATCTTGGGGGCATTCAGCACAGGGCAAGACGGTCAAAGCCCTCCCACCAAGGTTGTAAATATCACCAAAAATCATTACCACGATCATTATCATCACCCATTCTCCGCGTGTTTAACGAAACAATCAAAGTAAAAGGCTAGGTCAAGCGACTGGGGTGGAGTCAGTAGCACCCCCTTGGTCAGTAGTTGTGCAGTAGAGAGGACAGTAGCAGTAAGCGAGAAGACGCTGGTAGCACAATCCGGTTCTCATGCACTTAAGTTGTCATTGCCAGTGCTGCATTTACTTACTCTCGGATTTGCATTCGGCTTGGTTGGGTCTTTGCTCACCGCGAGCACTCCATCATTGAGCATGGACACGGTACGACTTCGTGAGCGCTCACAGCAGACCAATCTCGCGAGCAAGCTGAGGATTGAGTACGGTGTGCGCTTACTGCAGGTGGTCTGTGTGAGTACGCGTCGGGGCGCAGCGACGTGTGAACGTGCGACTGCACAGAAAGATCCGCATCCCCCGATCGCGTCGGGAGTCGCGGCCGATCCGACTAATGAGATCCGGGGATCCGTGTGCGACGTCGAGGAAAAGGAAGACCGGGCGGATCGCGATCACGGCTGTGACTCGAGGGAGGGGCGCAGATCTGGTGCTATTTGCGGCTTCTTGGGGTGTCATGTGAGGCCATGAGGAGTGCGAGACGGACTTGAAGCGAGGTGGGGCGCACTGGTCGCACACCGCACGCACAAACGTCGGGCGGGTCGCCAGGCCCAAGGGGATGAAGCGAGAGGGCGAAGGGGGTCGGCTGGCACGGTGGGAGGTCGGGACTGAGCTGGACCGTGCTAAGTCGCCCGGGCTCCGTGATGAGGAGGCCTAGGTGGGCTAGGGAATAGGGGTGCTTGATATGCGGCACTTCTTTGACTCTCTCACCCCCTCAATGGCACACTGAGCGACTCGGAGAGTCGCTAGAGTCGATGTGGTCCCGACTTGGCCTGGAGTTGGCCACCAGGGGTATGGTCAGTCCGGGGTTCTTGACACGAGGCCGCAAGACAGGTAGAAGTGGTCGGGGGTTGGGATCACGTCCAAGCCCGGCTGGCCCAGCAAGCGATGCCCTCGTCTTAATGGCCTTGAGCCTTGGCGATTGGCTCACTGGCCAGGCCAGCTCCTGCACAAGGCACGCAGGCAACCGACTCGTACCGTATTGATCGCCCAGCACGGCTGTGGAGCTGTGGAGGTGAGATATTGATCGGGATAGTCGACGGCGAGGCGCTGGGCCTTCCTTCCCCGTCCTTCCCCCTCTCGAGTCGAGGTACCGTCTGTAGGTTTATGTAGGGAGAGTCGACTTGGGGTCTGTTCGTCCGTAGTGTAAAGACTGCCAGTGGTCAAGTGGGCCGCGGCATTGGCCGCCACGGTCGGGTCGGTCTTTTGCGAGGCGGCGTCTTCCTTCCCGGTAAATCGAGTCATGTTCTCATTTCACTTGATAATGTTGAGCTAGTGTGGACGAGGTCGACGAGTGGACAAGCAGTGCTCGAGCACCGAGGCTGGTAGACCTCGCTTGCTTGCACTTGCACCAGTGTCGGTGCCACTCTGCCAGTTGCCCGCCCATCCGGTGTCGCGTTGCTATGTTCCCGTGGTCGCCTCAATCGAGAGTCGCCAATGATGTGATCATGTTGGCATTGAAGTTTTGTCGCTCGATGTCGCCCAGTGTCACTTGTAGCAATGGAGCATGGTCATGGGCAAGAATAACGACGAAGGGCCAGCCGCGGGGGGCGACTCACGCGCATACCATTATATAATCACCGCACCCAACTCCGCAGGGATCCTCCCAAGTCCGGTGACACACCCCAAGGTGCGGTCAGTTGCCCGCGATCCATAACCGGCGGCTTGACCCTTCCCCACAGTAGAGCCCCGCAACATGCCGCAACACCTGACCCCTGCGTCCTTCTGTCTGCTTTTGTTGGTCTTCCCCTTCTGTCCTCTGATCTTGTGCGTATCGTGCGGCTATGCAGCGCTGTCCCTGTCGTAAGATATCTTCCTCTGCCTTTGTGCGCCGCATCAAGCGAGGGCTCAGGCGAGAATAGCTTGGGAAACACAGGCCGCGCGCGGGGTATTCCTGCGATCCTGCGACCCGAAGTGACAGTCTCGCGACGATCCTCTGCCCGAATGGCCTATTTTGAACTCCCCGACCCGGAGAGTCCAAGTAACACATGACCTCAACTCTTGATCTTGCCTCAGGTGAGTCGAGACAGGCCGGCCGGGCCGGCCGCCTCTCCTCCCTCTCGCGCCTCTGCTACTGCACAGAACATATCGGGATACGGGGTTGGCAGTCTGAATGCCGGTCATCCATCATTCCACCGATTCCACCGGATTAAACCATACCGGAGCCCAAAGATACCGACATGGACCGGACCTTGTTGACTGCTCTCTCTATGTTCTGGGGATCGTGGGACCTACAACTCTCCGCGCCAAGAGCTAGGCTCAAGTTTTTCCGCCAGTGTCGCTGCGACCCGCACACATACCACATACCACATACCACGTATCGCCAAGCACAGCGTCGATCCTCGTCACAACTGCGATCCGCGGAATCGGACCGGTTTATGGCTCGGTCAAGCTGTCGTGACGCTAGCCACCAACCGGTTGTGTATGGTCTGGCCTGGAGTCTGGCCTTTCACGACTCTCACCACTACAGATATGTCACCTCCAATGTTTCTCAGTATCGCAGCTCTCACCACTTGGCCTCACTCTGACGGCTCGCTCACCCCAGAACACTCTTTGTCCACTCAAGATTCATGACATGACCATAACACTCTAACTACAACACGAATGAGAAAGCGAAGGGAGAAGGGGCGGTGGAGGTGAGTGCGAACTGTTCACTCTTTTGATTGGGGACGACGGGGGAAGATGTCGCTGGATCGCCTATGACACAAGAGGTACCCCGCGCAGAGGTGCCGCTATTACTCCTCGAATCTCACGACAGATGGGAATGGGAAAAGGGTGGTGGGTTTGCTATTAAAGACTATGATTTGGAAGCCCATGACTGATGAAAATGCCCGTTGAATTGTCCAAGTTGCTGATATGCCGTTGTCTGTTGCTACACTTGATTTGTCGTCGTGTCCGTAGTGTACACTGTCACATTCTTAAATCATCGGACTCTACACGTCGAGAGGGTCCGTGTTGGCGAAAAGGACAGCGTCGCGGCCGCGCTGCACCGGTGCCATCTTGGGAGCAGCGGGGGCGGCCGGTCGCACGGCGGCGGCAGCGGCAGTAGCAGTAGCAGTAGCGTTCTGCGGTTGGGCAGTGGCGGCAGTGCGCTGCACACCACCAGCAGTTGGCTGAGCCGGCTTCGTGGGCCAGGTACCCATTCTCGGTCCGGCCGCGGCAGCGTTCGTGGCGGCAGTCGTGGTCGTGGCAGCAGCAGCCGTTGCGCGGTGGTTCGGCACATTGTAGGGAGCGGCGTGCTGGCGCGCGTTCTGGTTGGGGCGGTCACGCTTCGGCGGCGGCGGCAGCGACGGGGGATGCGGGTGGGTGCCATTCTGAAGCATGCGCAGACCGTACTGTCCGTGCTCGCCGGAGTTCAGGTAGTGGTACTTAAGACCGTTCATCTGGCGGTAACGCTTCGTGCAGCCAGCGCCGACGGCGCACACGTAAGGGCGCGAGCGCTCCTCGGCTTCCTCGAGCGTGAGACCGTGGTCGATCGCGTCATGGATAGCAAAGTCGCACTGACTGTGAATGTCAGCTTGGTCTAACGATAAAACAGCTAATAACGTACCCCTTCTGCAGATGGTACTTGAGACCGTTGGACTGCTTGTAAGCCTTGTTGCAGCCCGGGTTGGGGCATCGCCACGCCTTGTGGGTCGTAAACAGACTCGGCGGCGGAAGGTGAGGCTCAGCTGGCTTCGGGCGATCACCGCCGGCGGCGTTGGCGTCCTTTCCGTTCGCGTCCTTCTTGTCGTCCCCGCCAGCGGGAGCAGGCGCCGCGGTAGTCGTAGCGGCAGGGTTGATAGTCCCGTCGCGACCGTTCTGGCGGCCGAGAGGCGGGGCAGGCGGGATGCCCATAGCCGCGGCGGCGGTGAACAGCACACCGGGAGCGACGGCGGTAGGTCCAGGAGGATTGGTGGCGTCCTCGGGAGCTCCAGGCTTGTTTCCCGAAACAACCTCGTTGAAGGCACGCTCCAGGCGCTGGTTGCCGGTCCTCTGAGGCTCGCTCAGGAAGGCGCTGCGCGAAGCAGCAGTGATCTTGGGAGGGGCGTGGAACGGCGGCGAGGGGTTCGCGGAAGCCGTAGGAGTTGGGAGGTTGTCGGGCGAGGACGAAGTCGTCGACGGCATAAGAGTCGGCAGGTTGACCTCATTCTCAGCCGATGGCGACTTGAGCATGTCAGAGAACGACAGAGCGAAGCCCTTGGACTTCTGGGCAGTGAGAGCGTCCGGGCGGACGGCGGCAGTTCCATTGGTGTTAGTGGTTGTGGGGGTGAGCGGATAATTGGGGACAGGGCAGGGGGACGTCGTAGACCGGGTCGAGTTCGTTCCAGACGGCGCAGCGGCGTCCGTGTCAGGCTCGAGCTCGAGGTCCATGGCCATCATCGGGGAGAATCCGAGGTCGATGGCGTTTTGAGCAGAGTTATTAGCACTACTGGTATTCTGATTCTCGACACCGTAGGGGTGCTGGTCCTCGACGTGCTCGAGGAGAGCGTGCAATCCGCTGTGCTTGATACCACAGCACTCGTACTCCTTGGTGAGCTCGGCGTCCGAGCGCATAGCCATCATGTCGTGGATCTGGCCTCTTGAGTAGGAACGGCCCATGGATCCTAGTCCCGACAGGGAGGCAAGCGAGGTTGAGAGGTTGGCTGTGCTGAAGTCCCGGCCGGCAACTGCCGCCGCGTACGAGCGGCCCCGGTACGAGGAGCCTCCGAGGCCAAAGGCAGAGCCGGAGGCGGCGAATGATCCGAAATCCATGCTAACCGAAGTCGAGAAGGGAATCTGGGTCGCGTCACTGTAGCGGATGTCAGTCACGGTTCCATGTCGAGCGGCAGACATCTGAGTTGCGGCCGATTCGCACAGGCTCCCTCACGGGCTTCCCAGGTGTGCGCAAGTCCCATATCTGCAGCATGGGTGCGCGGTCACTCACCTTCCCTCGCCGTAGAACCTAGCGCCGTAGGAACCGGGAGCGTCTCCTACGTTCTTTCCGTACGAGAAGCCGCCTCCTCCGTTCGTGAAGCTGACGCCCGACATGGCCGCGCCAAAGCTCATGGGCGACGCGCCACCGCGTGAGTAGCTCGGAAGTCGGAGGGGGTGCTGGGAGGTCGACATCTTCCGCACTGGCCGGGACGGATTCGGCTGTGCGGAGATCGGTTGGGGGGTGGGAGCAGCTTGGGCTGCACTCGGAGACATGGTGGTGAGGGTGGAAGGGGATGGGAAGAAGGAGGAAGGTGGGGAGCGCGCTGTCTAGAGTGTGGGGGTAGCGTGCTGTGTGGCGTGTGACTAGCGTTGGTGGTGTTGGGTGGGTTTGTGTGTGGATCACCCGACTTTTGTGGACCGGGCCTTGACGCAGGGTGAGCGGCAGCGGCAGGCGGCGGCGAAAGGTGGTTTGACTGCTAACGTGTTTGCGCGTGTTGTAGTGTGTCGCGCGTGTTCGGATGCGGTGATGAACAGGAGACTTGTTGCGGCGGTGTCGCTCGTTGGAGAGAGTGCCGATGAATGTATGTTACAAGGATGAGAAGGGAAGACGGAGGAAGGAGGAAGGAGGGAGTGGGATGGAGGAGAGTAGTGAATGGATGGAAATGAATGGTAGGATGGAGGAAGGCAGGGGCGGCAGGGCCAGGGACTAATGGGACTGGGCCAGATGTGGTCAACGGAGCGTGCGTGCGGTGAGCGGTGGTAGTGCTATGGTGGTAGCGGCATGCTGGGTATATTGGTGCACGGTGGGACGGGGACGGGGACGGGGACTGGACCGACTGGGTGGCTCGTCTCGGATCCTAAGGCGCACTCGGACTAGCCATGACTGCATCAATCGATTGGTGGGTGCGACTCGGCATTCGCCCAGAGCCATGACTCTCAAGCACCGCTGCTCCCCTCCAAAGCACGGGCACCCCGCCAGCACCCCGTCACTCCACCACCCCAGCCTCACCTCACCTCACCTCCACTCACCTAAACGGGCGGCGGGGTTGGCTGGACTGAGCTACTCAGCGTTCGCTGCCTCCGTTCTTTTCCAGTGCGCAGGCAGCAGTCAGTCCAGGGTCAAGGGCAAGGAACCAGTCACAGCGACCAGTGCTGAGCTTGCTGAGCGCCGACCGCGCGAGTCCTCGAGCCCCGACTGGCTGGTGTTGCCGCCACCGACAACTGTCCCGTGCGACTGACTCACCCTGCATGCACGCCCTGCGCGCCAATAGCGCCTCCTTCGTGTGCCCTTGCCTGTGCGCACCCTCCTGTGTATTCGCCCTGTTCCACTTCACCATTCTGTTCTTTCTGTCAAGCTGTAACCTTGAGTGCTCTTGGCTCCTCACCCACCGTAGCCGTCCCAAGTGGGTGTGCCCCCATTGTGCGCGTGGGRGGGGGGGGGGGGGGTAAGGTGTGAGCTGATGCACGCATCATCGTCTCGTCGGACCGGAGGAGGAGCAGGCGTATGCGCAAGCCCCAGTCCCTTCCACAGCCTTCAAGCTGCCGTGCTGCCGCTTCTCCGCCGCCGGCGTGCTTTTCCAACCAGGGATGCGAAGGGCCGCGTGCGTACCTGTGTCCCTGAGCGGTGGGCCCTGGACAGCGTATCCTGAGATTAGTTAAGCCTAATTGGCTCATTGTAGGCGGTCCTAAGCACTGGTATAGTCATCTTGCTTGCTTGTTACCCCAACCACCAGATTCGAATGCATGATGCTCATACATTCACGACTGCACCCTCAACGCCTCGCAACGCCATCTCGCTGTCGCCCAAGCGAGGCTGCAAAGAATGTCCGCCCGAATGCAGACATCTGGCAGGGCACGTGTGCCGCGGTGGCTCTTGGTAGTACTTGCCAGGAGTCACCGTTGGGATCTGAGCGAGAAGAGATACAATGTGAGACAAGCCGTCTGCAGACAGGAAGGAAAGGACGAAAGACCCCGTCATCGCAGCCTTGCGTTCTTCGCATACTCGCATACTTCGCAGTTGCTTAAGGGCAAGGTGGCAGTGGAGCATGCAGCTGTCTCAAACGGTGTAGCTTAACGCGTCCAGAGCCTGTCCAAAGTCTCGCCAGAGCCTGGATGAGGTAAGAAGCATGCCGGTCTGTCACAGTACATGCCTTCCTCCAGTCCCTCCCTTTCCAGATCCCCCCCTTGCCGTCACCTGCACGTCCGCCAGGACACGGAAAAGGGATCTCCAAGCCTACCGAACAGCAGCAGGCGCATGACTGGTCCAGTACAGTGGAAAACGGATGCCCAGGACACCTCGACCGAAGCCTACATCGAAGCCCTCAGTGAAGCCCACAGGGGGCGAAGGGTGGAAGGGTCGGGGGGTTTGTCTGCTAATTCGGGCAAAGAGATGTGGGTCGGTGCCTGCCTGCACCATCCCTGGCGCCCAGCAAGTTGTGCTACCCTCTTCCTCCTTTCTGAAAAGATCGGCTCCTCTTTTGAGGCCTTTGCAGGCTTCCTAATGGGCAGAGCGCTGTGCAGACGGGTGCTGCGCGATCTGGGCGATCTCGCTGAGGGCTCGGTTTCCATCCCGACTGCTTGGCGAGCTAGTGCTGGCTGACGACGTCGAAGCAGTGTTGTATTACGATTCAGCTGTGGAAAATGCCTGAATTCTCCTTCTAGGACAAGCCCATGCAGCCCATTCGAGACCACCAGACTCACCAGCCTGCGTTTCTGTCATTTCTGTAGCTCTGCGGCCTCCTGGCCCTTGTGCCATGGCCAAACATTACAGTGCATTTACCAGCTTCCTTGACCCTCTCTTCCCTCTGATCGCCTCCGAGGCCACAGTACCATTTCAGGTGCCTCAGGCTCTGATCAGGTCACTGCTGACTGATGTCTGTGCCAGCCGTGCCTTGCCGTAATGCTGCCCTCATGAGCCCTCGCTAGCCCACCTGAGCCCAATGTAATCTCTGCCAAAGTGTGGATTGAATGCACCTTATTCCGTCCGCCTGGGGAGTCCCGGAGCCCATAGGGGAATTCCGGCAATCCTAGCCCTCCTTTGGATTTCTCTGGCTGCCGGCTCCACAAACCTCGCTACCTCAGTCCTGATGCGCTGAGAGATGGAGCACGCTTCAAACGATGATCAGGGCATTGGGCCTTCTTTGATACCGAGTGCGCTAGCCATTGGAGTGGCGAAGGAAGCTGCAGGACATCGCTTCATGCTGCGGGGAAGGGGAAGGGGGGTATGACGGGGTTCGCATATGGATCGCTGTGCGGAGCAGGCAAAGCATGCGGAGCTCGTGCATACGGCGGAGCCTTGCAGTGAATCACGATGACGTTGGTGGCCACCCTCCTCCTGACACAGCAGGCGCTGTAGGCGCAGGCGTTCGGCCCACTCCGATCTTGTCCCCCCCGCCATGCCCGCCACAGCCACTGCATCCGACCCGGAGGACTTGTGACCCTCTCTCCCTCTTCTGCTCTACGCAGCGCTTCCCCGAGCAATAGCTGCAACAGCCAGTCGGATTGAAGGCCCAAAGTGGCACCTCTGCGGTTACGGATCTGATTGTCCTGAGTGATTCTCCGACCCCTTCGACCCCTCTTCCGGCGTATTACACCGATATCAGACAGTCAAGCCGGAGGCAAGCCGCGAATCTGCCGAGCTGCAGGCATACCTGAGATCCAATCCGCCGACGAACCTGCTCTACTAAGTGCCAGGCTCACCTGACACGGCCGTTGCAACAAGTCACCGGCTTCCAACACACCGCTCACAGTAGCTAATGTTTACATGAATGTTGCACGACACCCTCCAGTCCACGTCCACGGATGCCAGAGTATACGGGGTCCACGGAGTCTACGGCGCTTGTACACGGAGTCTACGGCGCTTGTACCTCGTTCCTTTTCCTCCCAAAGCTTCCCATTCCCATGTCGGGCGTACCTGGGCGCGCTTACGTCCTCTTGCTTCGCTCTGCACACTCTGCACCCGACATCGATGTCCGAAGAAGCACAGAAGCACGGCCGGACCTAGAGCATGAAACGGCGAGCCTCGGTCACGTTCAGCTGGCTTCGGTGACGGCGCTTGCCGCCGTCGTGTGAGTTGCGGCTAGAGCACGACTAGATCTCGTCGTCCTCCTCGTCGTCGGACCAGTCCATGCCCATGCCGAGGTCCGCGCCCTCTCCCTCGTGAGCATACGGGAGAGGAACAGCCCCGCGCTCGTTCTTCTGCCGATCGGTGAGAGAGAGGTTGAAGGGGAGGTTGAGGTCTGCGTGTGTCGTCGTCCTCTTCTCCTCAGTCACGAGCTTGAAGCTCGCCACCTGCTCGAGCGGCACTGACTTTCCGGAACTGTACCCCTCCACAGCGCGCACGATGGCCTTAGCTCCGCCCGTGGCTTTGCGGATCAGAATCTGCACAGCGTACGAGGAAGGTTCGCCGACTTCGAGTCCCGAGCCGGCGAGCGCGAGGGTGTCGCCTGAGAAACGGTCCAGCAGGGAGAAGAAGCGCGGGACCTCGGGTGTCAAGAGTAAGCGCTGGGCCATGGCCTCGACTGCGCGCGGGTTGTGAGGTGTCAGGAGAACGAGACCGGAGGAGAGCGAGGCGGGGGCGATGAGGGGGAGGAACCGCGAGTCGCGCGGAAGGGAGAGAATGAGGCGGCCCGGCTTTGAGGCGCTGACGGCCGAAAGAATGGAGCGGAGAGCGCGCAGGACGGCGTATGGCGTGTGGTCCTCGGCCAGGATGTCGACGGCGTCGATGTACACCTGCGCTTTCGAGGGCAGCTTCGAGCCTGCCGTCAGCTTTCCGTGCACGCGCTTCGTTAGCTTACAGAGATCACGTATCCTGGCGCCGAGGTCGGCGGTCTCCCCATATCCGGGAGCAGCACTCAGGTCCATAACGACATCCGCATCAGGGTATGCGCTTGGTGGCCGGAGCACAGCGACCACGACAGACGGTTGTCCTCTCTACGTCAGTTCGAAGCAGAGAGCGTAACTCACCGTCGCTTGCCGCGCGCCAGGAGCTCGGAGACCTGCGGCCGCGCGGGCGCACTGAGACTGTCCAGAACAATGACCAACGGCGATACCGGCACGGCCGTGTTGTCTAGCACCGAAGTCAGCGTGCTCATGTCGAGGATGGGTTGTTGTCGAGCACTGAAAGTGGAGGAGAGGTCAGGTGGAGGTGTCCTCTTTGAAAGTCTGGGCAGCGCAAATATCCGGGGTTTACCCGCGAACGCGGCGATCGATGCTCTTGACTGAGTTCCCGGCGACTCCGTGACTTGTGGTGCATGTCCAACTAGCTTGACAACTGCAATGACTTGATACAGCAGGCTGAATACATACACGAACGCTCACAATGCCGTACCCATTAGGAATGCTCTACGGCACCTCTGTACAGAATCGTAGCGATATCGCCCGCCGCGTCCTCCATGAACCCCCACACCTCTGGGCGGTGAGCGACGTCTCGCGCCCGCTTCCCTGGCTCGATGTGAGACAAGTCCTTGTCCAGAAGTCTGCCTTCCCAACACGCTTCGCCTCCTCTGGAAACATGGCGACCGGGTTTCAGCGTTTCCGGAGAACTCCGCGCAGCTGTCCACTGTTCACAAGGGGGTGTCGGCATAGTCGTCGGGGATGACAGCCGCCGGCGTTATGAACGCGATGCGTCTCGCTAACCCTACGAGAAGGGGAAGTTGCCCGTATGGGAAAGTCTCACTGGACACCAGTCCCGGGTTCAGGTGGAAGACGCGGTGGGAGTATCGCCTGTTCTGCTCGAGCGTGAACGCAACCATGACGCTACAGTCGCGCTGCATTTGTGCCGCAAACACGGAGATGCGTGTCCACGTTGCCTTCTCCCAGTTCACCAGCGAGAAGTCATCGGCCGAGAGATCATCCATTGTCCAGCCTGGGTTGCTAATGCTGATGATCGCGCCGTCGGGGGCCATGGCGCCCGCGGTCACGGGCGAGTGCGAGATAACGAAGAGCGAGATTTCTTGAACAGCGAAGCCAGAACAGTCGCTGTTGTTAGTTTCCCAGCAGTGTCAGACAACTTACCCATCAATGTTTAGAAGTATCCTCCCTCGCCTCGGACCGGCTTGACACATGACCTGACGTCAGCTCCCTACTGAGGAAGGCGCACGAGGCAATCGAACTTCTCGTCAACCGAGGGAAGCGATAATGTTTGCCGCGCAGGCTCTCATCTGCTCTCTCGTTCTGGAGGTCAATTGATGAGGCAGAGGAAGAATCTCACGAGACATCCTTCTGAATGAAGTTGACGTACGCCTCAGTTCCCTTGGCGGCGCACGAGGTGCACTGCTGAACCACATCGTGTCCGCGTTGCGCATCCCGTCCTACGATGACTATCCGCGACGCTAGCCCACGATGAGCGAACTTGCGTGCCGTCGCAGCTCCGATGCCAGTCCTTCCGCCGATGACCACGAGCGTCGTCTTCTCACCGAAGGGTAGAGGCTTCGCCTTATCGAGCGTTGTACTTATCTTGTGCCGCTGCATGCTGCGGTTGCTCCCGTGTTTGTGTGGTCTCACTGAAAGGGGTGGTGAGTGTTGCAGATGCGGACATGTAGAAGGTGTGCATGCTGCCGAGTAGGGAGACGCGATGGCATACGCCGGCAGGATGGTCTAGGCGGCACTTCGGAAGAAGGAATGTACGTTTTTTGTTTGCGTGAGGTGAGCTCGAAGCGAACAAGAGCTGTGTCAGTCCCGCTGCTTGTCGTTCGTGGGTGTTATCTGCCGGGATGCGGTGGTAGGATGCCGCAGATCCGAGGTTTTCCCGGGGCTGACGCGGGTGCAGGGCAGGACGACACGCGATCGTGGAGCCTATCTGCGGACGCTGCGCCCTGTACTGAGACACTCCGATGCACCGTCGCCCGGACGTGCCTCGAGGCTTTATCGTCCGCATACTCGCCGTCCTGTTGCGTCTGTTTTCGACTGATTTAGCGCACTCGACCACGTTCGACCACTCAACACACGCCCTTTGCTGAGCTCCAGACGCTTGCCTGGGCCCATCCTCTATACAACACACGCAGCGTACTCCCCTCCCCCGCCTCCCCTCCCTGCGCCCCCTTCGCCATGGCGCCAGCTAAGATTGTTATTGACACTGAGTGAGTGGTTTGGACAACGGCGAGGAAGACAAGGGAAGACACGTCCGTCCGGTTGTCCCCAGTTGCGATAGCCCGCAATAGCTGACCCCAGCCCCGGCGTCGACGATGTGCTCGCAATTCTCTTCACACTTGCATCGGTGCGTGTTGGGCATCCAGCGGCAAATACCACGGGAGACCGCGGGACGCCGCCCATTGTATGGGGTGACTAACCTCAGCCAAACGTGCAAGTCGAGCTGATCTGCTCTGTCTTCGGTATGCCATGGGACTAGCTGCGCCAGCTGACGGGCAGGCAATGCGCAGGCTACGCACACGTATGCGAACTTGATCAAGATGTACTACAACCTTTCGCTCGAGTTGGCTGCGAGCCCGGCGGCGCGGGAGCGTTTCAACACGGCGCACAGGCCCCTCGTCGCCGTCGGCGAGGACGGACCGATTGGTGGCAAGACCCACACCGCAACGTACTTCGTGAGCTGCACATGTGCGCGACTGAGCTGACAGGCAGCACGGCAAGGACGGACTGTCGAACATTACGCAGACTGCGCCGCAATTCACGCCGCCTGATGACTTCAACAGCAGCGACCTCGTGCGCAAGTCGGACAAGAAGGCCTACGAAGCCCTTCTGGACTTGCTGGAGAAGGAGCCGGAGCACAGCGTGACGATCGTCGCGATCGGACCTCGTGCGTAGCTGCTGGGAGCGTCTTGAGCTGACAACAGTGACGAACGTGGCGTGGGCGTACCGCCAGAACAAGGAGGTGTTCAACCGTGTGAAGGAGGTGGTGTGGATGGGCGGCGCTCTCGACGTGCCCGGAAACACCTCGCCGGTGGCTGAGTTCAACTCCTTCGCGGACCCGTACGCCTTCGACCTCGTGCTTGATGCCGTTAAGCGTGGCGAGTTCCAGATGACCTTTGCTCCGTTGGACGTTACGACGCCGCACAGCGTACCCTTCCCTTCTCTCCTCTTCCCCGACGCGGACCCGAAGGACGAGCGTCTGAAGGCCTTCACAACCGCCTTCCTGACGCGCGTGCGCGGCCTGCAGGCGCAGTTCGGCAACCCCGACGCGATGGAGATGCACGACCCGCTCGCGATGTGGTACGCCGTCGAAAACGCGGGACGGCCGAACGGCGACCTGGCCCCCGGATGGGCCGTGACGCCGCGCGAGTTCACGATCGAGCGCAACGGCGAGCGCACGCGCGGCATGTGCGTCGTCGACCGGCGAGGGACCGGCGAGGGCACCGAGATCCGCACGGAGAACAAGGCGCTGCAAGAGCTCTCTACCGCGGACGAGAAGACGGTCGAGGACAAGGGCAAGGATGCGATCCAGGACAAGAGCAAGAAGCACCTCCCCCTCATGATCTCGAACACGCCCGGCGAGGACGAGCTCGGTCGCCTCCTCCTCGATCGCGTCTGGGGTGTCAAGAAGTGAGCAGATGGCGCACATCGCAGCGCATGGCGCACACTGCAGCGCATGGTGCAGACAACTTGGCGCCCGCTAGCACATGCGTCGCACATGCGCTGCACATGGTGCACGCGGCGCAACATGGTTCAGCAATGTAATCATGACACTAGCTAGCCGTTCCTGGCTGCGAGGCAGCATGCGTAACACCCGGTAGATAATAGAATCAAGAGGCGCGAGAGGCATGTATGAAGCTCAGACCGTGACTGATCGTGACTGACCGTGGTGGCTAGGTGGCTGGCTCCGAGCCGAGAGAGCGACCGGGAGCGAGAGGAAGCTAACAGCCGGAAGGAAGGCACCTGCGTCAACACTTTCACCAACTGGTTCAGTGAGGCACCGGCGGCGCGGTCGGATCCGCTGGAACCCGCGACAGGTCGGTCGTCGCGTCGGCGGTGACTAACTCGTCTACGGAGGTGTGAAGGGGGGGATGACTTTTAATGCCTTTGCATCACTTCAACACCAGCTGGCTCTAATACTAAACCGTTACACACGGCCCAATCATACGAGGTAGGGGAGAGAAGGAGGAGAAAGAAGAAAACTTGAGGGGTATATGTCCTAAAAATATACGTGTCGCGAGACTGGATGAGATGGGCTGTGGATATGGGGAAAGTGTTGCTTGATGGATTGATGGATGACTTGAACATTGCGGGAAACTGCGAGCCTCGTGGCAAGGCGGTTGAGTCCCTTCTGGTTGTTATGGTCGAAGACCTTTGGCGTGCTTCGACCTGTAAGCCGGACAGGCATATGCTTCGTGTTGTCGTGTGGGGCGCCGGATGCTAGATTGCTTAGATCCGGCCCATGCCGACCATACCAGCGACTGGCGGGCCGAGCTTGAGGACCTCTTCGAGAGCAGCCGCTCCATCGGACTTGTCCTTGCTCTCGCCCTTCTGCTCCCGCTCTAACTGCTGCTGCTGGTTGCGTCGAGCCATCTCGAACTCGCCCTCGACGACAACGCCGTCCAGCCACTTGTGGTTGACGAGTTCGGCGGCGGTCGCACGCGAGTCCGGGTAGTAGTGCAGCATCGGCAGTAAGAACGACGACAACAGCTCCGCCTCCTCAGCCTCCATCAGATACTTCTCCTTCAAGACTGAGAGTAGCGGCCAGAATCGTAGTCTCTGAATGTGTCGCAGCTCGCCGCGGCGGTTGAACATGTCGTGCGAGTACTTGCCGGACAGCGCCAAAGATTTCGGCATCTCACCCAGCAGCTCGATAATCTGAGCAAGGTGGTCGTCGTCCTTGTCGTACTTGCTTCCCGGCTGAGGGTCGAAGAGGTAGTCGCCCGTGAGCAGCTCGAAGATCTGGAGCGGTTAGCTACTCTGCGCAGAGGAAGACAGTTTTACTTACTAGACAAGCCGCGCTCCAGATGTCTACACTCGGTCCCCATCGCGTTCCCAGAATGATTTCCGGGGCACGGTACTGGCGAGTCTGGATGTCGTTGGTGAAGTGGTGGTCAACCCAACAGGCGTTGCCGAGATCGGCAATCTTGACTGTTATTCTCTCCAGGCTGACAGGGTCGTAAGGGAACGGCGGGGGAAGGGTGGTTGGGTCGCCAGCAATCGGTGCCGGCAAGTGGTTGTCGTGGTTCTCATGCGCCTCAAAGTCTTGGAGGTTATTGAGATGTCCGGCTCCGGATGTGCCGGCGTCGGTCCGTGTCGCAGACCCAGATTTCTGGGCCTCTGGAACGGCCTTGGGCGCAGCGGCGGCGGCCGAGGGGGAGGGGTCAGATTGTGAGCCCGTGGACTGGACCGAGGTGGCGATTTTGTCCTGCTGGGCCGGGTCGGGCGTTACCGAAGGCGTCGAGATAACAGTCTGTGCAGGGGTTCCAGTGTTCGAGGCACTGGCATTAACAGAGCCACTTGCTCCCGAACTGTTGGTAGCAGGCGTAGAAGTCTGCTCCGCGGGTGGCGGCTGGTTGATCTGCTGTGACAGCAGCGATGGCCCGTGCGGCTTGGCATTGACAGGTGCAGGCTTTTTCTTCTCCCATGTGAGCTCGCTCTCACCAGCCTCCAGCTTGACCTTGCCGATACCGTCGCCGACAGAGTCCGCAGTCGCCTGTGACGGGTTGCAGGCAGGTGCGCTTTTGCCACCAACAGCAGCGCCAGAGATCTTGCTCATTCCGAACCCGTACTTGTCAAGCATCGGGCTACTAGAATAGCTTGAGCTCGGGGAAGGAAGAGGCTGGGATCCGACGATGAACATGCTCTCCTTGCGTGGCGTCTGGTTGCCCATTCGCCCTTGACTGGGCGGGACGCCAACGAGTTTTGTGGGAACGGCAGCGGGGCAGGAGGCCAGCTCGGCCTGAACCACGGATTCCACATCCTCGATACAGATCAGCACATTCTCCGGCTTCAAATCGGTGTGGATGATGCGACACTCCGTGTGCAGATAGTCGAGACCGAGGAGGATCTGCTTGGCGATTTGTCGAACGATGTGCGTTGGCACACCGCGGTGCTGATACCGCTTGATAAGACCAAGCAGGTTCTCTCCCAACACCTCGAAAACCATACACACGTGAGATCCGTTGGGACCCATGTGACGGAAATCGTCCACTAGACCGACGACGTGAGAACGACCCGGGTGGGACTCGGACGAGTTCGTTACTCGCTGGAGCAGCTGGATCTCGTCCAGCGCGGTTTCTGTGTAGTGACCATCGGATTTGACAACCTTCAAGGCAACGTGACGCTTAGTCCTTAGAATTGTCAGTCCCTGCAGTGCGTGTCTGAGGAGCCCAAGAAGGAATAGAGCAACTCACATGTTATCTCTGGCGAGCCAAACGGTGGAGAAGTGACCCCATCCGAGTTTACGAACAATCAGATAGCGTCCGTTGTTGAACTCATCTCCAATGTTGATAGGGTGGTATCCACCAGGGCGATAGTCTTCGAGGTCTTCCTCGTCTTCAGTGAGAACGGAAGTGGCGACGGAGGAAGGACCCGTCGAAGTCGGTTGCGATTGAGGGGGCATGTTGGTCGCGGAAGTCGAAGTGCTCGCAGGCTGAACAGCGTCAGCAGCCATGCGCAATGAAACGGGAAACCAATGAGGGTGAAAGGTTGGGCAGTGACCGTCACGAGAACGGGTGGCGACGAGCGCGTCGGTGTGAGATATGTTGGCAAACGTCGGCGGCGAGAGTTCACACGACGTGCAGGTGCCCGAAATGCCCCGGCGTGGATTCGCCGGCCTAGCCGTGGCTGTCACCGCTAAGCGAAAATAGCAGGTGGCCTAAAGGTCGCAACGGTTTGCCATGCTTGCTTACGGGATGGGATGATGTGGATGTGGAACAAGTTATCGGCTTAGTACTCACCTTCACAGCCATAAGACGGAGGGGTAGGAGGTGGATGGATGGTGGAGCCGAAGGGGGCGCGGCGCGCGTGTGTGCCGATGATTAAGGGGATGCGCGCGTATGAAGAGACGATAAGGGGTCGGTGGTAGAGGGGGGGGGGAGGGGATTGTCGGTCTCTCGACTGTCGGATACGGACGCAGGAGGTCGCGGTGTTGGACGTATTATGTGCGTGTGACAGAATCGAGGTTACAGACACGAGTGGATGGTTGAGAGAAGGAAGGAAGGCCAAGGTCCCAAAAGTGGGGTATGATGTTGACCTAGCCTGCGGGGTACCACCAAGTGGAGTCAAGTGTCAAAGCACAGGAATATAGGAATCGAGCAATAGGAATTCAATATCCGAGCTGGTTGAGCGATTACAGTCGCTGACGTCGGTGGTTGTCGGTCGTTTGATTGCGAGTGCACTCGACGGACAGTTGGGCGCCAAGCAGACTGCGGTGCGGAGTATGGCGTTCGCGGCGGAAGGGGCAGGAGCGCACGGAACAGAGGGAAGACGACGGAGAGGTAAGTGGGTTGAGTGGTTGGTCCAGATAGAATATCGAGAGGAGAAGGGGTGAGGGTGATATCGGCACAGACGGCAGGGTGGGTGGGCGAATTCGGCGCGTTGGCGATTTGGCACGCGGCGAACGACTGGGTCTCGTGCAGTGCTTGCCTGATTGCTGGACAGTGAAGTTCAGACGACTACTTTGCGGTTCTACGAAACGATACGAATAATGCAGCACAGGGGATTGTAATGCCGCAGTTAGGGCAGGCGAAGATAGTCCGGCTACTCTCCGATAAGGAGTCCGCCGTTCATCCGTACACGACTGTTGTGCTCTCAACGCTGCATCATTGCTGCATGTGCTTCTCGTTTCATATGCATTAGCGCTTCATCTCCGCTGCCATGCACCGTGCCTCCCCCAATCCCGATGCCGTACGTTTGCACGCCCAGGACTCAGTGCGGCTGGACGACTACAGCTGGCTGACCACTAGAAGATGGACTCAGGAGCCCAGTCGGACGGAGCGGGAATGGCGAGGGCGCACAGCCGAGAGAAACCGGCCAACTGGACCGAAGGCTCCGATGGCTGCCTGGTGGGCCTGACTCATTCGTCTAGCGGCTGAGGTGGCTCATGTGGCTCGCTCGCTCATTCCAGTCATTTTGCCCAATCTCGGGCCAGCAAGCCAATTAGACCTGCCCTCCTGCGACTCTTAGAGTTTGCTAATCTGTGCGTGAGAGCGTGCGCGCGTGTGCTCTTGGGGTACAGCGTCAGTCGCTGCAACCAGGCGCCTGGGGCAGCTGGGGCTTGCGAGGCAGCGAGGCAGCGAGTTCTAGAGTTTTAGAGTCCTCGGGCGCGCGCGACTGTTGGCTGCTGTGTCCGGCACATCACTCCTAACGTCAATGGTCCTTAACGAGTGGACGTGTGGTTGGTCCACGGTGGCCCCGGCCAATCGCTGGCATCGAAGAGGAGGTGCCCTATAAGAGATTGAGTTTCTTCCCTGACTGAACCTCCCCTGGCCTCAAATCGCCGCACCTGATTGGGCTAGGCAGAGGTTCCTTGGCCTGCCAATCCTCGTTCATCGTCTCTCTCTGGCGTGTCTTTGCAATCTCTCAGCCCTTGAGCCTCAGCCCTCGACGCCCCTCAGGACCTCCTCAGGGCCAGCATGAAGCGGATCTTATGTCTCCGCTTACGCCCCTCCTACATGTACGTAGCCTCGACCACCAACCGTGCTGCCAGCTGCCAGACGCGCCATGCGCGCCATGCGGTTCTCCCTCCTGACACGGCGCCCTTCCTACGGTCAGGTTGGCTGGTTGCTGTCACCGACTTGCTTGTCGTCTTCCAGACGTCAGCCAATGCGTTGAGCAAGGGCAAGGCGCCTTAATGCGTCCGGCGGTTATCACCCGTGACCTTCAGCATGCCTCGCCGCATCCCTATAACAAGCTTATCCTCGGTATTCAATCGGGAGGTCTCATGAGATCCGCCGGCGTAGGTATGACGCTACCCCGGACCCCGCCGTCAGTGCGCAACGCGCCTGAGCGCTGTCAGCCGCAAACCACGCCGCAGGCCGCAGACCCCGGCGAAACTATCCCACCTCAAACGTCATGCCTCCGTTCATACCCTCACACCCTCGCTGACCGAGGACATTACATCCGAGTAATGTCATGATGCAAGCAGACGGGCGGACGGACAGTACATGTGATCAAGCGAGCAGTTGTGCCATGACATCCTAGTGCTGCTAGAAGCCCTTGACCTCGAGGTCGTCGAAACGAAAGGCTCCAGAAACGGAAGGAGCGGACACGACGTGGAATGCGAGCCACGAAATGCCAGCATGTGATTGGCCCTACTTATCAGACCTGTGACACACAGGCATCTTGTCCAGATCTCCGTCTTCTGCGAACAACAGAAGAACCACTCAGATGCGAGCAGCGTATGCTTCTCACTATGGCGCAAGTCGCCGACTTCCGAGCACGGAGCACAATCTGCCGAAGCTTGTAACCGGCATGCAGAACAAGGCAGGACGTGAAAGAACGATTAGAATGCTCATGAAAACTCGTTGCGCTCGAAGATAAGGCTGCCTCCAAGAAAGGCCATAAGCCTTCGCAAGACTGAGCCCTCGCACGACGTTCCCCCCATGCAGCACGCACCACTAAGTCCCGAGCACCAGATGAACCCGCCGAACGTGCTGAATGGTGCCTCTGCCTGTCTATGCCGTCCATGCGTCAACCGGCCAGCCCCAGCTCGGATGTTGCAGACGCTGATCACCACTGGGCAGTCCGGAATACGTAACGTGAAACGGAGGACCTCCACCGTGGACCTCCACATTCGGTACGTCCATGTTTTCGATTTGCACTTCACCCCTCAGCCAGCCAATTGTCTAGCATGCTTGTGAGTAACCCCCCTGCGACCGTTAGTCCTGACATGACAGGTAGCCATCCAAGGATGCTGCCACGGTAGTCTTACTGCGATCTACGATTCGGTCGCCCAATTCGAGCAAGCGAAGGATCGCAAGGTCGACCTCCTGTTGCTGTGTGGAGACTTTCAAGCTCTCCGATCGCGACATGACTTCGAGTCACTCAACGTACCGGCCAAGTTCAGGCAGTTGGGGACGTTCCACGAGTACTACTCTGGAAAGAGGGTCGCTCCGGTGCTCACGATCGTAATCGGAGGCAACCATGAGGCGAGCAACTACATGTGGGAGCTCTACCACGGCGGGTGGCTGGCGCCGAACATCTACTACCTTGGAGCGGCGGGAAGCGTTATGGTGAACGGCCTGCGGATATCGGGTGCCAGTGGTATTTTTAAGCCCCACGACTACGAGAAGGGTGAGAGTGGGAACGTAGAGTTGATGAACTAACGGTCGCAGGCCATTTCGAGCGCGTGCCGTACAATCACTCGATGCTGCGCAGCGTCTACCACATCCGCAAGTATGACGTCGGCAGGCTGATGCAGCTCGACCGGAAGAACCCTTGTATTTTCCTGTCGCACGACTGGCCCATCACAATCGCAAAGCACGGCAACACGCCCAAGCTGCTCCAGCGAAAACCATTCTTCCGCGATGAGGTCAACCGCGATGCCCTGGGCTCCCCGCCCCTGCTTGACCTTCTGACGAACCTGCAGCCATCACTCTGGTTTGCCGCGCATTTGCACGTCAAGTTCGCTGCCCTCTATGAGCATCCGGCGGATGCTGCAGCTGCCGCCGCAGCGGTTGTCGATGTCGTGGCTCCCGTCGCCAATCCCGACGAGATCGCAATCTCCGACGTCGAGGACGAGGTCGAGACGACTGTTGCTTCCGAGCCCCAGCAGGCGCCTACGGAGAACCCCGACGAGATCACCATCAGTGATGAGGAGTTTGATGAGCCCGTCAAGCCGCCTGCTCCGCCATCAGCGCCCGCTGCCACCCCGGCCGCCGTCCTGACCATCGATGCGAATGGCGTCGCCTCTGCTGACCCGATACCGAACACTACCAAATTCTTGGCTCTGGACAAGTGTGGGAAGGGTAAAGAGTTCATCCAAGTGAGTTAGCGGACGCGTACAATTGCTGACTGCCTTCAGTTCCTCGATATCCCCTCGCCTGAACCCGTCGTTCCGGGCCAGTTGAAGTTCACCTTCGATCCGCAGTGGTTGGCTATCACCCGCGCGCTGCACCCCTTCCTCAGCACCGATTTCTTCCAACCTCCTTTGCCAGAGCCTGAAGTCGCACAGGCTATGGTCGCGGATGAATTGCAGCGGATAGAGCAGGAGGGTCTGCTTGTTCCGGGCCAATTGGGCGAGGCGGAGTTGGCCGAAGGGGCCGTGCCTCCTTTAGTATGGGAGAAAGGGCCGATCGACGTCGGACGAGTACAGCAGTTCTGGCCGACAGCTCCGCCGGAAGGAGAGCCGGGAGGTTCGCCGAGCGCATGGTACACGAACCCGCAGACTGAAGCGTTCTGTGGCATGCTTGGAATCGAGAACAAGATCAATCCCCGCCCTCAGTAGACGTCGACGACGGCGACCTGTCACTCAGTGGTTTGTTTGTCTTTTGCGGCATTTAATGGCAGCATTCCTGATCCATAACACAAGTGACATTACGGCATTTATATTTCGCATTAGTAGGCCAATCAGACGCGGATGCATATTTTGATCCCGCTATCCCGGCGCGTGTGCTTTGTTGACGAGTTCCGGGAGCTGGAAACCGTCAACACACGAGAGCTTAGCAACGTCGCACCGTCTTCTATCACCTGTCTGTCCTTAACGCCTCTGTCGCGCCCCCTAGGCGCTGTTCGCTTTCTCTCGACCTCATTTAGGATGCCACCTGCTGAGGCTGGCGCGAAGATCCCCGTAAGTCTTGCTCTCGGCACCGATGCCGCGGAACGGACCTCAATTCAAGGTCCCAGGGTGGCAAGCGCGCTAAGCTGGCGCTGACGCTGCAGTGTCCGACACCCCATGCTCTGCAGATCGAACTAGACAACCTCGCGACAGTCCTCGAACCCGATGAGCGAGAAGACACTTGGGAGAAGTTCGAACGAGCGCTGATCCGCTTCGCCGCCATCACACGAGGTGGAGGTTACAAACATCTCGAGTTGTATGTGCGAGGTGTAGGCAACAAGGGTGTGGGACTGAGGATCGTGGATTGTGTGAGTACACACGGTGTGGGAAACGCGACGACTAACATGAACAGATGCTTTCGGACCGCGGAAGGTTGTCTGGAGTGTCCACGGATCTGCTGCAGACGTTCGCACCTCGGCTCGCGAATCACTTCCATCCCCTTATTCACCTGTATCTCCCGCCTCTCGTCCGACTTCTTGCCCGACCCAACAAGGTCTACCTCAAACGCGCAGAGAAATGTCTCCAAACGATTATCACCCACTGTCCCCTGCCCAACATCCTTATCCACCTGCGCAACGGCCTCGATGACAAAAGCGACGCGTGCAAGCGCGCCGCCGCAGTGGGCGTTGAACGCGCTGTCACGGAATGGGATCATGCTATCTGGAACGAGAAGGGTCTCGAGGTCCTCGAGCTGTGCATCCGCAAGATGGCGACCGATCGCGATGCTGACGTCCGCAAGACGGGCAAACGGGTCTGGGCGCTGTTCATGGAGATTTGGCCTGAGCGCATCGATGAGTGAGTACCCTAACTCCGTCTTATCCTTCAGCAGATGTAACTCATGACGAGGGGCTTGAAGGATAGACGCGCTTACGAAACACAGCTTCTCCAACCCTCTGACACCGACGATCCGTCGATACCTCGACATTCCGTCTGCAGATGGAGCGCCTTCGAAACCCAAAACGCGATCGGCGACTCGGCCGTTGCAGGCTGCTCTGCGAGCTGCGGGTTCGGCTCACGAGCCTCCGGCTGCATCCTCCACAAGTCATCTTGGCCGAAGTGATTCGGCGCATGCGGGACCATCACGGCGGATTCGGCTGGCGCGAGTTGCGTCGAACACCACAGACGAGGAAGAGCACAATGTTCCCCCGCCTCGCGCTCCGCTCAGCTCGCTTGGCCGGGCAACCCGCACAGTCTCTGCCACCCAGCCACTTCAAAAGCAAACATCGGCCCCCAGCCTTCACGAAAAGCAGGAGTCTGCGCGCCATGCGCTCCTCTCGAAGCCCACACGCACACTCCCTCCATCCTCGTTCACCGATAACGCCCGGCGACAACCTTTGTATAAGATGCGATCTCAGGAGCTGCGGCGACCGCACTCTGCAGAGCCGGAGGAAACACCACGCCACCGTGATGAGGCGCTAAGCTCATCTTCCCGCAGCTCTAGCACCCGCCGACAGCAGCCGTCTTCCCCGCGACGGCTGGTTAGGAGCGCGACATCGACTCACGACATTTCTGACAACTTGCCAACCCTCGCATCCTCTTTCGCCCCTCCAGCTCCCATCCCGCCACCTGTCGGCCGGGTAAAGGCGCGAGTCAGCGACTTTGAACGCATGGTTGGGGAAAGCACGCCCCCAGCCCGGGTAGCCGCACGCGCCGAGGTCAAGGCTGTCGCTGCTATTCCCCTTCCTCCTTCTCCTACAGTCCGACCTGTCAATGTTAAGGACAGCCCGCCGTCTCCACATGTTCAGCAACGTCCGGCTCCGCAGAAGAGCCACAGCCTGCTGACCGAGTCTCCGTCACTCTCATCCCTACTCCGGAAGACCGACGCGGGCGAGGCGGACATGAGCCTTCTGGATCTCTCCGTTGCCAATGTCAGCGTGGCCCAGTCGCCGGCTCCGCGACGACCGGCGTCGACGAGCTCCCTGAAGGCGTCGAGCACGCCTAAGCCTGGCGTGACCGACCTCATCCAGAAGTTCTCCCCTCAGCAAATGCACACACCGCTGCGACGGGCGTCCATGGACAACCCTGGATCTGCCACGCCGACCCAGAAGGCGATGCGCCGGATCTCGCCCCTTCCTCGGCGAAGCCTGTTATCGACGCCGGTCGACGATTCGTCACCGCCGCGAGTCGGACACAAGCGCAAAGGCTCCGACCCTGAGACCTCGTTCCCAGAGGAAGTTCGTACTGTCGAGCGCGAGCCGCCGAAAGGTCCGCGCTTCTCACAGCCTCTCATCGCATTTGGCGACTCACCGGTCAAGGACACATCGTTCGTGTTCGGCGAACTGGCATCGGCGACGTCGTACGGAAAGATGGGCATGCGCCGCGAGTCGACTCTGCACGACCTCATGAGTCTGGCGAACCCGTCAGCCTTTGAGGTTCTGGCCACCCCCGCCAGAACCCACGCTGCACTGCAGCCCGAGCCGCTGGCCGAAGAGGACGAGGACGAGACCCACGACGCCGACGCCACTGTGAGCCTAGTGAGCGGTACCAACGCTTCCACGCCTTTGACGTGGAGTACGTCCAGTGGACCTGTCGAAGATCTCCTCGACATGGACGAGACGGCCATCCTGACCACTGCGCCCGTCGAGCTCGTGCCCGACCACCTCTCATCAGTAATCCCGCCGGAACCGGAGACTCTTGCTGGCACGAGTGCGGACTCTAACGACGACGACACCAGCGAAGGAGACACTATCAGGGAGCCTGGCCCGCTGCAGGAAGCTGTCGTTGAGGAGCCGCAGCGCGCGGTCTCAGACAGCTCGGAACCCGTCAAGGAAACTCAGTTCGATGAGCCCGTTACTCAGGATCAGCCTGAAGCGGTACCGGAGCAGGAGGCTGAAGAGGTGCGCGAAGCTGAGGAGGTTGAGGTCGAGAGTGCGCCTGAGCTTTCAGCGCAGCCTCCCGCGCCTCCTCCCGTTGCACCCTCGCCCGCCCCTTCGGTCACCATCGCCCCTCCGACCCCAAGATGCGTGTCAGCTCCGGTACCTTCGTTCATGCTGGGGGCATCCGAGCCCGCGGCCAAGACCTTGGAGGTTATCAGCGAGTCTTCGCCATCTGTTGCTGAGGAGCACGCTATCGCGACTGCTGATAAGAAGGCTGCCGAGCCCAAGCCAAACCCGCTGCAGACGTCTCAGCGCTCCGCCCCGGGTCCTCGCCGTCCCCTCAACGCGCCTATCCGCCCCGCTACCCGAACTGTGTCTCATCCGGTCGAGAAGAAGACCTTCCGTCCGGTCTCCAAGCTGCTCGGTGACAAGGGAGCTCCGGCACCGGCCAAACTCGCCACGAAGAGCACGACGAAGGAGCAGGAGAAGCTGTCAACGTCGCAGAAGCGGTCCGCCTCGGCCATGACGAGGTCGGCCGCATCGACCATCTCGAAGGGCACAGCGACGGCTGCCTCTACCATGGGTAAGGCCGCCGGTCTCAACTCGTCCACTAATGGCGCTGATTCGGATCCGCCTACTCGCCGCGCAGTCAGCCACACCCGCAACACGGCGAGCTCGCTGTTCAAGCCGACAGCTGCGACGGCAGCTCGCGCGGCCGCTATCGCGACCACGAAGCCGGAGGCGCCGACTGCGAAGCCTCCCTCCCGCCCCGGTACCGCCTTGGGCAACTCTTCGAACAGTGCTCCCAAGCCGACCCGCCCCGCCCCTGCGCCCGCTGCACCCCGCATTCGTGGCGCCACCGGCGGTCTGTTCGCGTCCACCGCAGCCTCGCGCGCTCGGAACGCCGAGGCTGCTCTGCCGCCCAGCAAAAGGCAGCGCGTTAAACTGAAGGCGCCGATGGAGAGCTTCCGCCCGGGACGCAGCGGGAACAAGAGCAAGGCGAGTATCCTCGGCACGTCCTCGGCTGCTGGCGCCGGCCGGCGTCCACTCCGCGCCGTCGCGAGGCGTGACGCCCAGGCCGAGCCAGGGAAAGAATCGTTCCCTCTCCCCGGTCCTGGTCTCAGCATGAGCACGAATGCTCTTCCGACCGAGGCGCCCGAGAAGCCCTCTGAGCGCTCTGTGCGTTCGTCGCCTCCGGACGTCGATGAGGCGAAGTACTCTCCCGTGTCGAAAACTTCGACGCCTGCTGCCGCCTCCGCGTCCCCCGTGTCGACCAAGTCGTCCTCGCTTGCGATCCCGACGCCATCGACGTCTACCGACGACTACATCGCGCGGACGCCCACTTCCACGTCGCCGATCGCGATGGCTGAGCGCCTCTCGCCCAACTCGACGCGAACCTCCCGTTCTCGCGACAGCGGCTCCTCGCCCGGTAGCAAGATCGCGGCCACGCTTCCAAAGGCGCTCGACCCGGTCCTGACGGCAGTGCACGGCGCGGACGTCCTGCACCGCACGCCGAGCAAGCGTGGCTCCGAGTCGCCCGCCGTACTGCACAGCAGGCGTATCAGCGGCATCCCCCCGAGCTTAAAGAAGATGCTCGACGCGCAAAAGACAGAGCGCGACGGAACCCCAGTCCCGGAGGAGACTGACGACGACGAGAACGTGGTCGTCATTCGGAGCGACGTCTCCACGCCGAGCGGGAAGAGCTCGGCCATCCTCGCGCGCTTCTCGGACCGCGGCGTGCTCCAGGACGCCAACTGAAAACTAAACCTGTGAACGAAAGTGTATTTGTATTTCTAGTCATGAAAATAATCACTTATGCAAGAATAATACGAAACGTAACGTCTAGTGTAAAGTCTAGGGGTGGGCGCGCTGTCTGGTTGGAGTTCAGAGCTACCATTCCGGCTCGCCGATGCGCTTGAGGGCCTCGAGCATCTTGGCCCAGAACGCGTCGACGTCGATATCGCTGGCGAAGGCCGTCGTGCAGCCCTCCGGCGCGGGGGCGCGACGGTCAACCACAGTCTGGCCCGTCGTGAGTCCACCCGTGGTCTCAATATCGATAACGGCCCTCGTCGTCTTGATGATCTCGGGATGAATGAGCGCCATGACAGCGCAGGGGTCATGAATCGGCGGCGATCCAAACCCTTGCGTCCTCAAGTACGCCTCCTTGAAGAAAGCCAGAATCTTGACGAGCGCCTTACTCAGACGTGTGTTGAGCGCGGCAATGTCGGCTATGACCTGATCCGTGGCGAGCGCGCGATGCGTGACTTCGAGCGGGACCATGACGACGGGCACGCCAGAGCGGAACACGACGCGCGCCGCCTCGGGGTCGACGAAGATGTTGAACTCGGCTGCGGGGGTTACGTTGCCGCTCCCCACGCTGCCGCCCATGAGGTAGATCGCCTTGATAGCCTTCACGAGCTCGGGACGGCGCCGAAGCGCCAGGGCGATGTTCGTCAGAGGGCCGAGGGCACAGATCGTTATCTCCCCGGGACGGGCGAGGACAAGGTCGGTTATGAGGTCGCATGCGGGCGTATCGATTGGGGCCTTGGGAGCGGGGAGGTCACCGGGTTCGGGGCCGTCGAGACCACTGAGGCCGTGCACGTCCGCCACGATCGGGTCCCGGACCAAAGGACCGGAGGCGCCGCTCGCGATGGGACACTTCAGGCCGCCGAGCGTCGCGACAGAGGACGCGTTGCAGGTTACATTCTCCAGCGTTTGGTTACCGGCCACGGTCGTGATGGCGAGGACGTCGAGGGAGGGCGTGCCGGCCGCGAGGAGGATTGCGAGGGCGTCGTCGTGTCCCGGGTCGCAGTCTATAATAATCGGCGTCTTTGTCGTCATTGTCGTTAGAGATATGTGTGGAGTGGAAAGAGGATGAAAGAAGGAAAGGAGGTGAAGGGTGGAGGCCAGCGGTGACTTTAACGACGTCGCTTCTGTTGACATGTGTCGGTGCCTGGCGGTGGTGTCGGAGATTGCCGCCCGCTGCCTGCTATTTCTGTCTTCCTCGCTTCCTCGGCCCATTATAAAGATGCATAACTTCTTAAACTTCTTACGGCTGTGCTGCGTACTACTTGTGAACCACCTCGTCAAGGACCTGCTTGACGATCTCCAAATCGGCGTCCCCCGTCCGCCAATTGCTCACGGCCAGCCGGACAGCCTTTTGCCCCCGCCACGCCGTACCGCTGACATACACCTTTTGCGTGTTGTTGATCCGGTCCGCCAGCGGCTGCTCTTTCGGTTGCTTCTCCGCAAACAGCACAATGTTCAGGGGCACAATGTGATCGCCTTCTTGCTTGTTCAGGAGCTCGTAATCGGGGTGTTGGTCGAGGTACGCGGCCACTTGCCTCGCGAAAGCACAGTTGCGTTGGAAGATGTCTGACGTCAGCTCCAACGCACTGCCTGCAGCTGAATACCGTGTCTGTACCGCTGCAGACTAGAGAATAAACTCACCGACATATCCTTCCCGTCCCAAAGACATCAGACTCGCCAACAACGGCAGAGCGCGGAACCGCCGCGAGTTCTCAATGTTGTAATAAAGCGGGCTCGGCGTCTCGGAGTTCGAAGCCAGGTATGCGGGCGCATCCTCGCCGGGCCCCAGCACGTCCGTCAAACTCTTCACCTTGCGGGTGAAGAACAATCCACAGTCATACGGCACGTTCAGCCACTTGTGTCCTTGTCGTTAGCTTGCGATGGCAGAAGAGTGAGAGCTTACCGTCAAGCGTAATCGAGTCTGCGAGTTCCATGCCCTTCGTCAGATGCGCCAATTCAGGCACAGCGGCTGCAAAGCCGCCAAAGGCTGTAGTTAGCTCATGGTCTCACAAAGAGAAAGCTTTGCCTGAGAAGGGCGGACGAAGTTCAGTGGACTCACCAGCGTCGACATGCAACCACGTCCCATACTCCTTGCAAAGCTCTGCAACCTGGGTAAGATTGCCAGGGAAGCCGCCCGTGTTCACCTCTCCCAAACCAATAACCACAATCGAGCCCTTGCCTTCCTTCTTGTCCTTCGTAAATTGCGTCTTGAGCGCATTCAGGTCGAAAGCCAGCTCGTTCTCGGGCGTCGGCGGGATTGTGACGATCTTCCGCCCAAGTCCCACGAGGGAACACGCCTTCACGATCGAGAAGTGCGGGTGGAGGGCGAGCACGGAAGCTGGGCTCGCTACGGCATCACGGGCGCAGGCTGACGTTAGCTACCATGCCGATGTGCAAAGCTCGAGTCATCTCCATCCTGGTAATGATGGCAGGAGCGAAGAATGCACTCACCCATACCCAACACGTTGCTAGCCGTAGCCCCCGTCGTGATTGTGCGCCCCTCGAATCCCTCGAGCCCAAGCAGCTCCAACACCAGCTCCAGAGCCTTCTGTTCCGTTTTCACGGCTGCCGTGGTAGGCAGAGACACCTGGACATTCTCATCGTGAGATGACAAGAGTATATCGGCGAGCTGGGCTGCTGGCGTAACTCCACCGGTAACGAAACCAAAGTATCGCGGTCCTGCTTGGCCGACTACGCATCCGTCCAGAACCTTGTGGATGACTGAGAGCGAGGCTTGAGTTCCGAGCCCTGTGTCGGGGAGCGAGGAAGGCAGAGCTGCGATGGCGGCCGAGACGTCCTCGGGGGATGCGATGGTGGGCAGGGAGCCCAGCTGGGCATCTCTTGAAGCAATGTGAGCAGTCACGCCCTCCAAGAGAGTGTTGAAGTCGTCACTGGAGCTCATCTTGCATTCGATGATCGGTGTGTCGAAGGTGCTGAGTGGGATGGAGGAAGACACACGTCGATAGACTTGGATCGTCGGAACGTCACAGCGCACGGACAACCTCCACCCTCCACCTCCACTTTATCTCTTGTCAGGCACATTCCTCCTCGTGGCCGTCCCTGGCTGCCCTGCATGCCCTGCGCTGAATCAGCTCTGGAGCTCGTGATCAGCCTGAATTCACCAATTATCACATTCCATCCAGGGCACGCAGAGAGGTGACTCACCACACCTGCCCTGTGAGTCCGATTGTGTGGCAGTCGAAACCGGTCTGAGTCCGTGGGTCAGTGGGACAAGAAAGCGACTGTGCATCGGGCCCCGATTTTGCGCGGATAGTGCAATGCATCAAGAAAGAGACAGCGCCCCGTGCCGGATGTATGTGATCTATTAACCTAGTGGAATAATATTTACAACAAGAGTTTAGGTATTGCGTTGGGTCTGGTCGTCAAGATAGGGATAAGGAAAGTGTGGAAGGGTGGAATGGGGTTTTTGTTGCTAAGATAGATAAGATAAACGGGTTAAACTAATTTTTGGAACGAGCACTTAGACGTAGCGCGTCTGGTGCTCGGGCATGGGGTCGACGGGGGCGACCTGGGTGATGGTGTGGGGGTCCTTGGGCGTCTCCTCCTCCAGGATCTGGTGCTCGCGGACGATCTCCTCCCCCTCGATGGCGTGCACGACCTTGGCGTTCTTCTCCTTATTGTCGTGGAGGTCCTCGACGGCGATAGTGTTGAGCGCGTCGGCGAGGTCGAAGTGGAAGAACGGCGTAGCGCGGTCCAGAAGCGTGATAGAGCCCTGCTTGTCGTGCGAATCGCGGGGCGTCGCATCGCCGTCGGAGGCGCTGTATCCGTGCTTGATGTCGGTGTCAGAGAAGACGGAGGAGGAGCCCGAGCCCGAAGAGGGAGTCGAGGAGGGCCCGGGCTCGACGCCCGTGTCGAAACGGCCGCTCTCGAGGTCGGGACGGGGGGAGAGGTGAGGACGCTCAGTGTGCTCAGGGTCGGCGTCACCACCAACACCGTAAGGACGAACGATGGGCGCGACCTCGAGAGCAGCACCCTTCTTATGCACGCCAGTGCCGAAACCGCCCGCGATAAGGGCGCGGCGAATCCAAGGAGACAGAATGCCGCAGAAGTGGAACTCGACACTGCGGTCCGCCCACTTCTCGACCTCCTTGCGCGCGTCGATCAGGTTCTGCACTCCAGTAGTGTCAATGTTGGCAACAGCCTGGAAATCAAGAATAACAGCGCGGCAGAGAGGCTTGTGGCTGTCGTCGAGCGAGGGGTCCTCCTGGCCCTTCTTGGGTCCAGGGTCGTTCCAGGGGCGGTCACCCATCTTGATCGAACGGTAGTCCTTGCCGCGGCGAGTGTGCTCCTTGACGTAGCCGACAAGCTTGTCGTTGATGTACGAAGCGTTGGGGTAAAGGAAGGACTCCTCGAAGCGGTAGATGACGATACCGGCGGGAGGCTGCTCGACAGTGACGTCGTCGTTGGTGACACCGTTGCGGCACAAGGGAACGTAGACGTCGCGCGTCTCGCCCTTGTTGTTCTCGGGAGCGATGCGGACACGGCCAAGGAAGTGACCCTTGGGGCGCGCAATGCGGAAGAGAAGGAGGACGACGGAGCACACGAGCGACCAGTAGATACCAGACTCGATGGTGTAGAAGACAGACCAGACGACGGCTCCGACGAAGATGATGTACTCGAGGGGCGAGACACGCCAGAAACCAAGCGACTGCTTGGGCGAGGCTACCAGGTCGGCGACGGCGTGGATGATGAGCGCGGAGAGGGTGGCGTTGGGAATCCAGTAGAAAGCAGGAGCGACTGCATAGAGCGCAATGATGACGACGACACCGGTAGGGATACCCGCGGCCGGGGTGCGGACACCCGACTTGGACTTGAGGGCGGAACGCGAGAAGGAACCGGTCGAAGGGTAGGCAGAGAAGACAGAGCCGACAGTGTTGTTGACACCGATAGCGATGAGCTCCTGGTTAGGGTTGATCTTGTAACCGTTCAGACGGCCGAAGGACTTGGCGATGGAGATGTGCTCGAGAAGAAGAATGATGGTGGCTACGGGAAGGTGCGAGCCCATGGCGGCGATGAGGTCGGTTGTAATGTAAGGGGAGCCGACGTGCTGAAGACCCGAGGGGACGTGGCCGACGAGCGCGATGCGGCTCTTCTTGCCCGCCTTAATGTTCGGGTAGTTGATGCGCCACGAGATGATCGTGTAAATGATGATGACGAAAGCGTGGCGGAGAGCCTGCGCAAAGAAAGCCACGCGAGCGTACTTGGGGTACCGCTTCTGGAGGAAAGTGAGGCCCCACTTGATGAAGTAGAGCAGCGCGAGCGAGGTCACACCGAAGGCCGCGTCAAGGGTGCAGTCAGGCAGGTGCTTGAGCGTGTTGATGATGACCTCGTACGTGGCGGCCTTGGTGTCGAAGAGCTTGGAAGTGCCGAGAAGAGCGGGGACCTGGCCGGCGGCGATGGAGAGCGCGGAACCAGTCATGAATCCGGAAACAGCAGGCTGCGGGATGAACTCGATGATCCAACCAATGCGGAAGAGGCCAATAGCGAGAACGATGAAACCACAAATGAACGCAAGACACACAGCAATTTGGGGATTGGTCCACTTGTCGGGGTGCGCGTGCTGCACGTGGTTAATGATGCGGCCCGTCTCGAGAGACATGACAGCGACGGGACCGATCGAGACATCCTTGGCCGTGGCGAAGAGGGCGTACGTGAGCACACCGATGAAAGACGAGTAGAGACCGTACTCGGGGGGCAGGTTGGCAAGCTTGGCGTAGGACAGAGACTGGGGAACGAGGACCATACCAACAGTGATACCGGCGATCAGGTCACCGTAGAGCCACTGAAGGTTGTAGCGGGGCATCCACTGGAGGAACGGGAAAAGGGAGAGGACATAGTTCTTGATGGCCTCGCGAATGTCCGTCTTGTGATCTCTGAGGTAGTCACCGACGGTGACGGACTGGGGGGCGTTCGGGTCGTAGCCCGTCCAGTCGTAGAGCTTGTTCTTGACAGTCTGCTTGATGTTGCCCATGGTGGCAAGGAGCCGTTCGGCTTCGGCGTTCGGTCAGCTGACGGAGCTGCGAGCCTGTAGTGAGGGACGAGTGTCGAGTGGCTAGTCACCAGTCGCAAGGACTGCTGAAGCGCTCTTTGGAATAGGAGTCGGAAAGAGCGAGAGTGAGGCAGGCACTGCGCAAGAGCAGGCGAGTGCTGTTGGGAATTTGGGCTAGGTGTCTGGGAGGGTGTTCGGAATCCCAAGAAATGTTGCAGTCCAGATATATACTCTTGGAAGTCTTGGATCGAGGGTAGAGGTCAGGCGAGGAGGGCCAGGGGACAGGAAGAGGCGGCGGGCTTGGGCCGGGCAGGCGAGGCGGGGCAAGGCGGGCGGACGATCTCTAGTCTAGGCAGTCTATGCGGTCTATGTGAGTCTACCGGTGAGTTGTCAAGAAGAGAGGATCGGAGGAGTAAAGGATTAGACAATCAAGCCGGTTGCCCGGACGTCACGGTAGCGTAGGCAGGGCAGGGCTGGCGGCTGTGAGTGGTGGTCATGGTGTGAGGGAGGCGTCGCAGGCGTCGCAGTCGCGCGACAGGCCCGGCAGAGCGATTGAGCGATCAGTACGTGCAAATCCTCCTGGAAGCGATGGCGACATGACGCAGGGAGGGTGTGATACGTCTGATCTGTGATCTGTGATATGACATGGTGTGCGAAAATCAGTCTGGGTCCTGCGCCTTGTGTCACTTGTGTAAGCGGGTGAGCGGGTACGGCGCTAGTCAGCCAATCCAGAACTTTAACCTGCACCAGCATTAGTCCGGGGACCAGGGGCGTGCCCTAGTGGTTCCCTGGCAGTACCGCGGCATCTCGCTTGAGAAGCAGTGAAGCTTGGGTCTGGAGGGAGGGCAGCCACCCGGGGTGATCGCAGGGCGGTTGCGGGGCTGACTGGCGATGGAGCATGGTTGGACGCGAATGTCGACACACCACCATGAAAATCACCATCAAGCACGCCATCCAGCAGACGCAATCACGCAATTGCCTCCGTCCCCCCGTCCATCCACATGCCAGACACGTGAAACTTGGCTTGTGGCTCTCACCCATGCATAGTTCCTCTTCGACCTATCCACGGCCTTGGCAGCGCTTGTGCATGCTGTCGCCATCGTCTGGTCCTGCTTTTTCCGGCCCGCCCAGCCCTTCCTCTCATACCCTTGGCCATGAGCATCTGCTGACCTGCTCGCCCCCCCGGGCGCCCGGACTGAACCAGAGCCCCAGACACACAGGGGCATGGCTTGCGATCGTAAACCCCGTGGATCGTGACGGACCCGTGCCTTGTTTCGTCCAGCGAACAGCAGCCAACAAGTTTAGATCCTTCCCCATCGCGAGGAACGCTGGACAGAGCTAGGACAGGAACATTTGTGCCAGTCTTGTGATTCGATTCGCCGCATCCGATTCGCGAACAACCCAATCATCACGCCTGCGCTCATCTTATCTCGTTCCGTTAGGGCCGCTCTTCCAGATCGACACCCAGTTTCGCGTGATCCATACACTGAACCAGCTCCACCATGACGCCACGAGTTACCACCATTCTACCACCCGACCAGCCTGGCCCAAGTGTCACTGAACCCACCCCGTCCATCGTATCGTGGAGCAAGGTCGCCCAGCGACCCAATGCTGCAACTCCCGACACGGAACGGTACACACTGTGAGCACCGGCCAAGCACCGCCCTCATCACACCCTCTCCCTTTGCGGCAATAACAGGTTCTGCCGTAACAAGGAGTCAGACGCGAATGATACGTGACTTGAGACCTTCCTCCTCCTGCCAAACCCTCGCGTCAGAAACCAAAGAATGATCAGCCCATGCAGTACGCTCATACGTCCGGCAGGCCCTTTCGCCCGATACAATCCGGGTATACACTCGCAGGGAAGTAGGGCCGTGTGGGGCAGCGTCTCCGGCCTTAGCGCCTCATACCTCAGTACCTCAACGGTCTTACGCTCATTTCGGTCAAGCGAGTGCGAGTCGGTCAGACGAGTGGCCGATCTGGGGAAACCGGGACAGCATGAAAGCATGAAAAGCAAGGATTGCGCCCGACACCTCGCAAATGGCGCCTTCGTACTTTCGTGATCTGCGGCTGTGTGGCTCTGCAGCAGAAGTGATCCAGGCCAATCCACCGACTTTCCGACAAACATGTGTGCCTCTTCGCAGACCGCTCATGTGATCGTGCGAGGAGCGGGAGGAACGCCATCGGCGCACAAAACGCACGAGACACCAGCCCAAGACTCTAATTGTGGAGCGGGGGAAGGTTCTTGGCATGCCCCCGTGTCAAGCTCAGGAGTGATTGGCGCACCGTTACGAGTGCCTCTGAGTGATGGGTGAGTTAGGTGTTAGGGGGTGAGGAGAATAACGGGCCGGTTCTCTCTGCTTCGGACGTGATCGGCGCCTGCTAGCGCCTGCTCGGCGGGAGGCGCCACCACCCAAAACCAGCAACGCAGCGACCTACGTTCGTCCCCTGTGTCTTCCTCAACAGTTACCCGGAATGCTACTCCATTCGCATGCATTTGTTCGATCTGCGGTTGCACTCTGCCACAACTGCCGGAACACGATACATCGTACAGCTCCGGCCGACACTTGTGTTGCGTAGAGCAACCGGGCACGGGCATCCCGGCAGCTGCCCGGATTCAGCGAAGCGAGCTAGCGATGGCAGGCAAGTCGGAAGTCTTGGCATGAAAGCGTGACCGAGGTACGCAGCCGAGCGCAGGCGATCTGGCGCAGCTGGCGCAACTGGGCGACATCTCATTCGTTTCACAAACCAGATTTCGTGCGCTATCGCGGCTATCTCGTTGGCTCATTGGTTTCTACTGGGCCAATCTGAAAGGCGGTTGGGCGTGGTTGGGCCTTTGTGTTCGGGTGTAAGTTGGCGTTTCAATTCATCCTGTTCTGGCCCCGTTTTTGGGCTCGTTTGGGCTCGTTTGGACGGCGTCGGGCCACTTGGGAGGCGGTTAGTCACTTCCCCATGCCCCGTAACCCCCGTGCTCGACCGTGATCCTCTGCTCCCCCCCAATACCGCCGAAGGTACCGCGCCGCACAGTTGACTGGTTGGACGAGGGCAAGAGTTGGCTGTAGACGGCATACACGGTAGAACCGTATTCCGGCCCCGAAACCCGAGCATCTGAGCATACGCTAGAGTACACTGGAGATCTGGAATGGCAGCCGGTAGCGTGCGTCTCGGTGCTTTCGGCGCGGGATGGTGCACAGTCACGTATCACGTAAAGCCGTCTCAGAGGTTCGCTGTCGTACTCCTTCCTGCACTCATCAAAAATGTTTCGCTTGTGAGGCAAGGAACAGAGGTCCGGGGCAGCTGATGCAGCTGATGCAGCTGATGCATATGCTGAGGTTGGTTTCACGGAGGCATGGACGGGGGAGGCGGAAGAGAAGGTGGGGAGAGGGACCAGAGTTATGCCATGTAACGGTTGAGCGGAATAGAGTTTGGGCCAGTGGCGCCAGTCTCGAGAAGTTACGAGACATGATGCGATCCTCCCCCTGCCTGCACGACGGTCTGTGGCGCGTCGTCTTACTGCATAACCTTGTCACTCCCAGTCGCTCAGCATGAGTAACAAATGATCGGGGCATTCCTTCTGCCCTTGTCCCGTTGCTGCCATAATTTTACTACGCATGCTTGTGCTGAGGTCGGAGGTACAGTATAGCCCCCGGAGCCGGTGGCACGGCTAAGGGAACCAGAGGGACTGATGACGACACCCTTCCATGTGATCAGAAGTATATCATAACCCGTCCCTAGCCAGTGGTCATGTATATCACAATCGGCGCCAGAGATCGCATATCTTGGCGCCTCCTCTTCAGCTCGGCGTACCCGCGTTCGGTGGGGACAATAATGAGATCTGGAATTCTGCGCCGCCTGTTATGCAACAGAATGTCACCAACCCCGCCAACACCCACATGAGAGACATTAATGTTCAACCAATCTTCATCAATCTTCCGCTTATCGTCTAGCCTCGCCCCTTAGTTCCTGGCTAACGACAGCGATGCAGTCCAACGTTTCGCCTCTGATGTCACTTGGGACGCTTTTTGGGAATGTTCTTGGAACCGGTCCGGCCCCAGAGAGATCTGGGCAAAGTCGCCGATATGCTTCAAAGTTCCATTTGCTTATGCCTGGACCTCAGCGGGACGTCAAGTAACCACTCAAGCTAACGAGAGTAGTGTGTGGCACGCTCGCAATTACGATGGATACGCTCGGTCGACCTCCGACTCGAGGGAGACGTGAGTGTGGCATTCGGACGGGGGAAGCGAACAAAACGGAAGAGCAATAAAGAATGGTTAAGCACGCACATCTTCGCCAGGTCTTGGCGAAAGTCCAGCCAACGGCGCCGCAATAGACACGATAATTGGGCAGACCGAGGATTGCGGATCGCGGATCGCGGAATGGTGGCCGCTGAAGGGATGGGGGCTGCTGATAACATACATGGATCGCGCTTGCGCGAACCGGGTCTCGACCTCGTCCACAACATCGGCTGTGAATGAACAGTAAAGTGAGCGGGAGGTGGCACAGCCTGAATCCTGGAGACGAGAGTGAGGGGAGAGGTTCCGGAGAACATCCCTGCCCTTTATGAGAGGCGTTCTGAAAATTCGGATTTTGATGAGGCGCAAGAAAGCGTCTTCTCCAAAGGAGAACAGGTGAGAGGGCGTGTTGCATACCAGTCGAGCTGGCAACTTGGCTCGAAACAGAGGAGTCTGAGCCGTCTCAGTACCTGTGAGTGAGGATCGGGTTTCTTTGGGTAGCGGCGTACTATTTCATTAGAACCAATATGAAGTATCGCGCACAAACTCCATGTTTGTGCGCCACTACACGTCTCCACTTGCGGGACGCATGGCGACAGAGCAGACATGCTGATGCTGCTTCGAGTAGCACGGGTCCGGTACATAGAGTGTGAGTCGCGGCTGGCCGAGAGCACTCATTGTCAGCTGTTGATGATGTTGACGCCCTCGCTCTGCTTTTAGCCTGCCGAAGGCCCGTCAATGCCCCATGCCGCTAGCGACTCTCTGAACGGACTCGTGGATCGGGGAAATGTAGTGACGTCCTGTTCTGTGCAAGCGCACCTCCATCTCGTCTAGTTAACGCCGAAGCTAACATGTGCGAAGATGATGCATGCGATGCGATGTTAGAGGTTGGGGAACTCGAGCTTGAAGTGCTCCTCGATCCGATCCTTCACCTTCTGGTCCTCCTCCGGCTTGTGCTGATAGATGCCAGTCCCTGTCTTGGCTCCAAGCTTTCCTTTATCCACCTTATCCGTGATCGTCCTCGGCGGCGTATCCGTGTTGTTGAGCACGGGGTACAGCTGTGTCGTGACCGCCTTCCAGATATCCAGTCCTCCGAGATCCGTGATCGTCATGGGACCGCCGGCAGCCCACCTCGGGCCAATGCTTGCGCGGACCACCAAATCCAGGTCTTCAGGGGTCACGACGCCGTCCTCGACGAGAGAGAAGGCTTCGCGGAGCAGAGCGGCCTGCAGTCGGTTGGCAACGAAGCCGGGCACCTCCTTCCTCAGCACGACGGGGAGCTTGCCTGCGTCGGCGAGGACGTCCTTCAGCGTTTTCAAAACGTCTTCGCGGGTCTGAGAGGCAGGGACAATCTCTACCAGTGGCACGAGACGCGGCGGGTTGAAGAAATGCGCGATCGCGAAGCGACCGGGGTTGCTCACCGCTTCCGCCAGAGCAGATGCAGAGAGGGACGATGTGTTCGATGCAAGGATGCCATTTTCGTTTACGGCAGAAATACGCTTATACACACCGTGCTTGATGTCCAAGTCCTCCGCAATCGCTTCCATGATTAGGTCCGCGCCGCGGACTGCGTCCTCGAGCTCGAGCGTCGTCTTGATGTTCAAAAGTAACCGCTCCAGTGCGGCGGGGACCGCGTCCCAGGACGTGACTTCGTGACCGGCGTCAGCAAGCAGTGTCGCGATCCCAGAGCCCATCTGCCCCGCGCCGAGCACGGCCACCTTGAGTTTGCCCGTCATTGTCGTCGTTGTGTCGGAGTGACGAGCCGGGTTGCACCGGCAAGATACGTGGGGACGGTGGTGCGGGGACTCCGCAGTGGAGGTGTCATCTCCCACGGTGGATTCCACCACCAACCTCCACCGTCATGCCACGCGATCGAGTTGTTTCGCTGTCATCTGCACCGACACCGTCACCGACGACAGCGACGAGCACGACGACGATGAGCGCGATCGCGACGCCGAGCCCGATCCCGAGCGCGCCGCGGACGCCCCCACCGTTGGACCCGCGGGCGATCACGGATCCCGCCGAAATCGCAGCGCAGCTGGCAGCCCTGACGCGGCGAGAAGCCGAAGTCACTCTCGCGCTGAATGCGCTGATCAGCGACCGTGCCGGCGTCGACGGGGCGCTGCAGCGTCTCCAGTCGCTGACACCACACATTGACTCCCTCTCCTTGCAGGTCGACGGTGTCGGGAGCTCCTCTTCCTCATCACGACCACTGCCCGCTCTCCGGCGGGACTCACAACAGTCCCTCGGTCTCGGTTCCCCGGGACTAGGACAGCACGGATTCGGCGTGCAGCATTTCGACGAAACAGTGCTCGGGCAGGAGAACGAGGGCCTCGTTTCTCGCGTCTCGAGGGTGTATGAGACCTCCGAACGCGTTGGCGGAAAGGTCCGTAGGCTGGACGAGGAGATCGGCCGCGTACGCCTATCTGCCGACGTCGTGACCGAGGTGCTCGAGCTGAAGAACTCGCTGGCCAACCTGAAGGGATACATCGAGAAGCATGACTGGGAGAATGCAGCGCGTGCGTGCCGAAGGGTGATGGACGTGCGGCCCGACGTGCTGAATGGTGGTTTCGCCGCGACTGTCGTGGTGAGTGTACGCGCGGCGAGCGTAGCGAGCTGCGAGAAAGAGCTGATTGAGCTAACGCCCAGCCGACGACGGAATCGCCCCTTCCGCCACCACAACAGCTCGACGAGCTGCGGCAAGTGCTCCTGAATACGTTCCGCGCCGAATTCGAGCTCGCCGCAGACAGGCGAGACGAGCAGGAGATCTCTCGCTACTTCCGTCTCTGGCCCGGAATCGGGGCCGAGGACGAGGGCCTCGCGGCGTACGGCGACTTTGTCGTCGAGCTCGTCCAGTCCCGAGCCAGGAAGGACAAGGACGGGCAGCGCTCTTCGCCGCTCTACTACCTCGCTCAACTGACATCGTTGCTCGAGGCAATCGCGCATATCGTGGACCAGCACCAGCCCGTCATTGCAAAGTACTACGGCCGCGGGCGTATGGGCAAAGTTGTCGCGAGACTAGTGCGGGAGAGCGACCGCGTCGTCCAGCGACTCGTCGAGGGATGGGAGGAAGAACGAAGAGTAGGCCGTCTCATCGCCGACACGGAATCTTCCACTTTCCCACTACTCAGCAACCCGGCTCTACTCCCGCCACTCTTCCCCAGTCTGGTGTCTACCGCTGGACAGCTGAGTCTGGCCAACCTGGCGAACACGACAAGTAACATCTCGAACGCGCTGCAGAGCTACGCGCCACGCGTGAAGGGCGGAGTGACGCCGGCTGCAACGCCGATTCCGGAGGAAGAAACGGGACCCGACGCGCGCGACGTGGACCGCATCCTTGGCGAGCTCGTCGCGCTGGGCGGACGGTGGGCGCTGTTTCGCCGGTTCATCTTTGCCCGCTTGCGCGAGGATGCCGAGCCCGACGCCGCCTCCCCTGATCCCGCCAAGCCCGCTGCTGCCGATGCCGACGACACCGAGGACGGCGAGGCAGAGGTCAAGGCAAGGACGCCCGATGTGGACGAGAGCATCCTCACGAGCTCTCTCAGCCAGAGGGCAATGGAGAACCTGCTCCGGACCTACTACCTCCCGCTGGAGGAATGGTATCTCCGCACCGCGGTCGAGAAGGCGCACAAGCTCGACCAGGCCGACGCCGCGTCGAAACCCTACCTCTCCTCAATCCTGGACGACACGTTCTACCTCGTCAAAATCGTGCTCTCACGCGCGCTTTCCTCCGGCTCGTTGGACACACTGGGCCGAATGCGCCAGCGCGTAGCCCAGGTGCTGGAGCGGGACTACGTTGATGTCCTCAGTCGCAAGATGGAGGCAGTCTACGCTTCCGGCCAGGGCGTATCGTATGACCGGGCGGAGAAGGAACGGCGCGAGAAGGATCAAAGAACCGCGATCATTATATACCTGAACGACCTGGACCTGAGCGGGACCTACGTCGAACGGCTGCTTGCCGAGTGGCGCGCCCAGCCCCCGGCGGTCTGGGACGAGAACGAGCTTCCCCGCGTGACGGAGGAGTTGGAACTGTTCGGAGACCTCGCACTCAAGTTCCGGCTCAAGTGCAAGGCTGGACTCGACGCGCTGTTCGCCAACGTGCTCCGGCCCCGTGTGAGACAGCTCCTCGACGATGTGTACAAGGACGTGCGATACGTGCTCGACGAGGACAGTTTCGCCGACGCAGAGGAACGCGATGTCGTCCGACGCCGCTTCGTGCGTCTCTTCACGTCCCTGACGGAGGAGTACAAGGCCTATCTCTCCGACACCAACTTCCAGGCGCTGTTCAGCCTGCTTCTCGAGTCTCTGGTGCGGCCGTGGGAGAAACTCGCCATGGGCCTGCAGTACACCGATTTCGGAGCCGTCAGGTTTGAGAGGGATATCAAGAACATTGTCAACTTCCTCAACAACCAGACGAGCTTTGGACTGAATGTGGTCCGCGAGAAGATGGTGCGGCTGAACCAGATTGCCCTCGTGCTCAACTTTGACGAGGACGAGCTGGCGGATATCGATAACGTGGGCGTACCGTGGAGACTGTCGAGTAATGAGATCCAGCAGGTGCTCGAGCTGCGCGTCTAAGCGAGTGGCGCTGGCCTAGAACATGTAGATGCAGATGCACTATGCAGTAGAAAGTGGTAGTACATGTGTCTCGTGGTCATTACGGTCATGAAAGAGGTAGTACAAGCTCTAATCTGGCTCTAGCTATCCGTAGCCTCTGTGTCGTTCTCCGTGCCTGCGTCCGTCACTGTGTCCACCTCTGTGGCTTCCGTGACCTCGGTAGCGACCGTCTCGGCCGTGGATCCCGCGACGCTCTCCGTCTTCTCCCCCTCCAGATCAAGCCAGGGAAGCACGGCCCGTCCACTCTTCTTGGCCATGATGGCCTCCTCGCCCGCGCGCCGCATGACGGTCACCATGTCAATGAGGCGGTCCCATCTGCTCTCCATCTCCGGATCGGTGAGGTTGCCCAGGTCGTCCTCCTCGTCTGATTCCTGGTGCGTCAGGCCGAGGCCACTGCCGCCCTCCGGGTCCCGCAGGGGTGGTAGCTCCTGCTCCCTCAGCCGCCGGCGCAGCTTTACGATCTCGGCCCGCTGCATGGCTTTCGTTTTCTCGAGCGTCTTGTTGATCGACAGCAGGGACGAGTTGGAGATTTCCAAGTCGGCAATCTTGCGGTTCACTTTTGCTTTCTCGATGTCGTCCTCTGAACCGCCTGGGGAGGCGCTGGAGGTCACGGGTGGAGAGGTCAGGGGACTGGCGGGGTGGAGGGCGCTGGTGATATCTGGCGGGGACTGGAGGGGCGGTCCGCTGAGTGGACTGACGGGGTCGCCGGCGTGGGCGGCTTCATGGCTGTGCAGTAGCGAGAGCTGGTGCAGATTCTCCTCCAGCCTGTAGCTCGGGTGGAGCTCGCGATGGCCCTCGTTCGGGCTCATCGTTGGCGTTAACGTCGGCAGCGCGACCGTCTTCATGTTCGGACTGCCGGGCGTCGGGACATGGTTCGGCGGAGCGGGCATCCAGGCCTTGCTTGGCCGACGACCGATCTTCTCAGGCGATATGGGCAGGTTGCGCGGGATCGGACTCGTCGGACACGATGCTGGCGGGAAGGCGCTCGCGAACACGGGCCGGAAGTGCGGGGACGTCTGGTCCAGTGGTCTAGCGGGTCGGACGGGCGAGGAGCGATTCGAGGACGGCTCGCCGTACTCCTCCTCAGTCGTTTCCAGTGGCGGGGGGTTGGGGAGGATCTCGGGGATCATCGTAGACGGGCTGAGGAGGGAGGACTGGCGCTGGTGCCGCGGCGGAGGGGAGCGGGTCGGCGACGTCGTCTCGTTCACTTCGTCGGGCGTCACTTCTGCGAGACCGCTATGCCCCCTCTCCAGTGGCGGCGCAACGGGTGCGGCGGGCACGGCGGCCCCGGTCGGGACGCTCCGTCGGCTCTCCAGCGGTGGGACTTTCGGGGCAGGCGCGGAGTGACGAGTTTCCAGCGGAGGCTTCTTATCGCTACCGCCGAGGGACACGACGCTCGCGTTGCGGACGTGCACTGGCCGATCGCCCGTCATCGCCGCACCGACCGAGCCGATAGACGGTCTCCGCATGCGTGCGTGCGGGTCGTCTGACGCTCGTCGCGGCGGCGCGCCAGCTCCCAAACTCGCGATGGCGGACCCAAACGCGCTGCCGAGCTGCGACGGCACGACGGGGCCGGGCGGGGACCGTGCGCGCGAAGGCTGGGCCGAGTTACGCCTCGTACTTGGTCCTGAGGGAGTGCCAGACCCCGGCGTACCTGCTGGACTCGGTGATCCAGCCGGCGAGCCAGTGGAACGCATCGAGGCAGCGCGCTGTAGTCGTGCCGAAGCCGAGGACGTCAGGTTGGCGGACGGGGAGACTTTTGCCACTCGCACGGTCGGTTTGTCTGGCGAAATGTTGCCGGCACTGACGACGCTGCCGACGGCGCTGCCGACTGCTGAGCGCGAGGAGGAGACGTGGAGGGGCGACTGCGAGCGGGCGGGCGTGTTCGACTCGGAGCGCATGGACAGCGTCGACGGCGTCTTGCGCCGCAGGGTCGGCTGCGCTACGTCTGCGAGCGAGACGATCGAGGACGTGTTCACGCGCGCCTTCAGTGGCGCACCTGTTGAGGCCGACATGCTCGAGCTGCTCAGCTGGCGAGTCACCTATGCATCTGTCAGCAACCTTTGCTGCGTGTGTTACGCACCTTTGGTCGGGATGTTGACGCTCCGGTCGGAGTGCGGGAGTGGCCGTTGTGCCCGTGAGTGCCGGAGCCGGCGGCGTGTGCCGAGGTACCACCCGTCACAATACCGTTTCCACTCGTGCCCAGGCCCGCGCTGCTGCTCGCGCGCTGGTGCAGAGGGGGACGGTCTGAGGATCTGTCCATTCTGTCCAGTCTGTCGAGTCTGTCGATGGGCCGGGGTCTGGGGATCAGGGAGGGGGGCTGCTCATGAATGGGCTGGAGGGGTTCGAGGTAGAGGTGGTCTGGGAGGTGGTGGTGCTGGTTTGAGGGGGGCGGGGATGTGTTGAAGTTGTCGAGGATTTGGCGAAAAGCGAGAGAGTTGGATGTTGATGTTGCCGTCATCGCGGAGTCGGGCTACTGGCTCATAGGCTGCTACGCGATCACCGCAGCTGATACGAGCGTCAGGCGTCTGGCGTCACCGCACACTAGCGCAGAGTCAGACGTAGGTTCGATTGAATGGGTGAGGGGTGAGGGGGAGCGGAAGCAAATGTCCCTCCTTCTATTTATTCTAATGCAGCCCAGCGTTTTCGGGACAGGCCGCTCTAATGCGTCCCTGGTTGTTGTTTGTTAATCGTTTGTAATCGGACTTGCTAAACGCCATCACGTGGCCACACTGACATCCATGTTCACGGTGCGCGACCCATCCCGTCAGTCACTCACTCACTCACTTTGCACGCGTTCGCATCAACAACATTGCACCCTGCATCCGTCCACTTCCGTTGCCAAGCGCATCCACCGACCGACCCACCTCCACACCAGCGACTGCGACAGAGTACTACGATAAGAAGACTGCGCCGTCTTGCCCCCGGCTCGTCGCCTCGACAATCATGAACCAGTTCCCCGCGAACGCGATCCCGGGTTTCCAGCCTCCCCCCGGCATGGTGCCGGGCATGATGCATCCGTCGATGATCCAGCAGCTGCCGCCCGGCATGGCCCCTCCTCCGGGCATGGGCCCACCTCCGGGCGTCGTCCCCGGCGGCCCGCCTGGCGGTCCTGGCGGAGCGCCGCCCGAGATGCTTCAACAACAATACCTGCACCAGCAACAGCTCGCCATGGCCCAGGCGATGAGGCAACAGCAGCTCCAGCAGCAGCAGCACGCCGTCTCTGTTGCGGCTGCGAATGCTCAGGCGCAGGCCGCCCAGGCTCCTCCCAGGCCGAAGGCTCGTAAGGGACGTCCGCCCGTCCTTCCTCGCGGACAACAGGGGGATTATGTCAAGGGAGCAATGGCGCCGCCTACTGTGCCGGCTGTCCGACAGACGGAGGTGGGCAACGCGGCCACGGGACACGAGACGGAGCCGTGGGCTGATATGCTCGACGAGCTGGACCCGAGGGAACTCGCCATGGCCCGCTTCAGGGCTAGGCAGGAGGTCATGACGGAGATCTTTGGGCCGGAGAGAGTTCGTGAGTACTGCTGGACGAGGAGCGCAGCGACGATCGAGGAAACGTGTCGGTCGGCCCCAAGGCCGACTGGCCGGAATGCTTCGGTCAACCGGTCTGCTGACAGGAGGAAGGCGACAGGTAGACGATGAGGGCTAGAGGAGGAAGCTAGGAAGTCGAGAACCTTAGCTGACAATTCCACAGAGGACGTGCCGGAACCAGTCACCGACCCCTGGAGCGGCATCGGGATCACCGGCGAGACGCTCGAGGCCAAGGTCGACGCGCTCGAGAAGAGCAATGCTGAGCTCGAGGCCAACTTTGACGCCGAGCTCGAGGAGTGGAGGAAACGTCTCGAGAACCCCGAGCTCATCGAGCCGGAGAGTGTGTAGTTTTGATAGCGCTGTAACACGTAGGTCCCAATGTAGATATGATTACTTTCCAGGCGTGAGTGAGGAGTGGGAGCGGGAAAGGAGCAGAGGTGGGGCCGGTAGAGGAACGGTGCCCGCGATACATCACAACAACGGGAGTACAATAGGATACAGTGGTTAACTCAACCTCAGGCGCTCCGTTGAGGCGACGAGAGCGGGAAATCGGAGCGCGCAGGCGATGACGACGGCGACGGGAGGCCTCCGGCTCTCTTCATCCTTGATACCTTGATAGCGTCCGGATGGAACGTGAGCGCGTCGTTGCCAAACGTACACGTTGGGCGCTGGTCGACGGGTATGATGATCAGCGCAAGAAGCGCCAGGACGATCGTGAGAGCTTCGACGCGCTTGCCGGCATCGTGACGAATGACGTCCGAGACGAAGAGTGTATCAGGTCGCGCGAGATACATGACGATAGCGGTGCGGCCGTTGCAGAACATGTGCCAGCGGCATTTGCGGTGGTGCATGTCGCTCCATGCCTGCGTGTTAGCGACTGACAGCAGCGAAACTCACAAGGGCACAAGCCTTGGCGGCATTCTCCGTTACGCGGTCGTCCGTGCAGTCGAGGTGGTGCTGTTGCACACGCGAGGCGTAGAAATCGGGATGCAACGGATGGCTGCCTGGCGCATCACCTTTACCCGCGAGCACGAGCGCCTCCATGTCCGCGTCGGTCACGTCCAACTTCCAGTAACATACGGCACGGGCTTTGCCGCGAAACTGGCCGAGCCACTCGCTCGGACAGCTCTCAAAGTCACCCCATTGCCAGCCGGTCCACACCAAGTCGCGCGGCATGTCGTGAAAGTTGCGGCTGCCCTCGCAGAAGCCGTTCACGGCCATGGCTACGTGTAAGCATGCTACTCGGCAGAGGGTCTCCTCCAGGCTGAAGTCGTTCCATGTCTCGACATCGCGGTCGATCTGCTGAACAGCGACTTGCACGTCTGTCATGACCTCGCGCATGTCGCGCAGCTCACGGTCATACCTGATGATCAGCGACTCAGAAATCTTGGAAGAGCTGGAGGGGGGTCGGTCAGCGATACGCGACGCCTGCTCGAAAAGCAGCGGCGCAAGGCCGGCATGGTAGTGGGCACGCAGGTGGGGGTTGTGCTGGGTGAATGCGAAAGCGGCGTAGTCGATGTCAATGCCCCCAAGAGGCTGGGGGACTTAGGGAGTGCGCGACACGGGGAAGACGTGCCGCGTAAAGAGCTCTCGCTTGTTCTGTGGAACGTAATCCTGTCGCCTGTCATGAGTATCGCTGAACAGTCCGAGGATGCTGAATGCTGACCGTCGCGTGGGCGATGGGGCTGCCATGGGGGATCCAGGTCTCTTGCGGACACGGTTCACGGTGTTGGAGAAGATGGGCTGGGGAAGGTGAGAGCGGGTCGAGCGTATGGGTGCCATAGTTGCGGTCATGAGGAAATGTTGACGGTATATAAGCAGGTGAGCAAAACAAAGAGCAGGGACGGCGAGAGTGTGGACGAGGAAGACACGTGTAGAGCATGAGTGAGTGTGTGCTGCGCGCTGCGTGTTGAGCGTGGTGGACGCACACGGCCTGGTCCAGGGTGGCCCTCTTGGGCTGGACTTATCTTGTGGTGGTGAGACACCAACGAGGCGCAGTTAGCGTGAGTCGTGTGCGTCACTTGCCGCACACCACTGACTGTTGAGAACAGTCGGAACTAGGGTCAGCACATCAGCGTGTCGCGGGTGGTGCGGACGGAGGGCGTATCAGATAAGTGACTATTATCATGGAAACCGAGTGAGTGAGTGCAAGGGAGGAAAGAAGCAAGGAGGATAAAAGCGCGCATCGGCGAGTGAGTGGTTGTGCAGAGGCCGAGAGTGGTCCGAGCCGGCGGTAGCGAGGGTACGTCATCGGTGATATCGGAATTTGAATGCAGCGTTAATCGCGCAGAGGGCGCAGAGGATGGAGCATTAGTAACGGGTCCAGATGCCCGAGGGACGGCTGATATTACCGCGTGGATGACCTGGCGGGTGCAAGCGAGAGAGCGAGGGAGCGAGCACTGGAGCCGGTGGAGAGTGCCGAGTGTAGAGATGATATCCACCGATTAGCGGGGAGTGCCCGGTGAAACAGTAATCCTAATCCCAATACACTTGCCCCATTAGCTTTTCGCTGTAATGCTTCCGCCCCGGGCTTCACCCTGTGCGCCTTTTCGCTTCAATACACCCGACAAAGTCTCGACGACAACTCACTGGCACGCACACCTCATCCAAAAGTCTCCCTCCATCTCCGAGACCCCGCACCCCTTCCTCACCCCTCGCCACTCTTATCTTCGGCCTCCGATCCCTGCTCCATCGACAGTCTCTCCGCTTGCGCCTGTCCGGTTCGTGAGATCGCCTCTTCACGTTCCTTCCCCCTCCCGCAAAAAAAGTCCCAGTGAGTCACCAAGACACATTCTCATATCCCGTCGGCCGACCACGTCCCGCACCCAAGCACCTAGTACCTACCCACCCAACAAGGCTCGGCCTCGGCACACCCTAGCCCAACCTTTGAGTTATATGCCGCGCCAACCTACCACTTCCAGTTGTCCACAAGTTTCAAAGCGTACAAAACTCCATCGACGCTCGGACTTGTCGGCTCTTGAGCCTGTCTTTTACCCAGTTTATCCCAACCGGTCTCCAGCCACGACTCACACACCCCTTCCCCCTCTCTATCTGATAACCCTTTCTCATCGCCGCTCCACCCTTTATCCATTATCATTCCCCGTTGTTTTTTCACCGCGGTTCTAACCACCAATGCAGGCCCGTTTCCAACCACTCGACCACATGGGCGACTCGTCTGGCTCATCGGGCCGCCTTCATGTGTCGCCGCACAGCGCGCACCTCGACCAGGTCGAGCGCAAGGTCGGCCAAGACTTTGTCGACTACGAGGATGACGAGCACGAGTACGAGGCTCTTCCCTCTGGCTATGGATGGGGCGTTAACATGGCCGCTGGAGCTATGGTTAGTATTGCTGGATCGGTATCTCGATCGGGCTCGGCGCTCAACTAGCGCCTCAGCCGTCTCTGCTAGCGTTGCTAACTTTTTTCAGGCTGGTATCTCCGAGCACGCTGCCATCTTCCCCGTCGACTCGATCAAGGTGAGTTAAAAGGCTGTCCAACGAGCTGACATCCAGACCCGCATGCAGGTGCTCGCCCCCGCTCCCGTCGGCGGATCCTCTGCCTCGGTCGGCGCCGCTGTGCGAGCACCGCTGACGACGTTCTCGGAGCACTTCCGCTCTGTCCGTGTCGGAGAGGGCGTCAAGTCGCTGTGGCGCGGTGTTGCGTCTGTCATTCTCGGAGCCGGACCCGCTCACGCCGCCCACTTCGGAATGTACGAGTTTGTGCGTGACATCGCTGGCGGTCACCAGGACGGATTCCGTGGAGTCGGAGGAACGGCGCTGGCCGGTGCCAGTGCGACCATCACCAGCGATGCGCTCATGAACCCCTTCGATGGTAAGCTAGAATGCTCAGTGTGGTAGCTGACCCCAGTCATCAAGCAGCGCATGCAGCTCCGGGGATCGCCCTACAAGAGCGTGGCTCAGTGTGCGGCGACAGTGTACCGCAACGAGGGTATCGGCGCCTTCTACGTTTCGTACCCCACGACGCTCACAATGTCCGTCCCGTTCACGGCGGTTCAGTTCAGCGCGTACGAGTCGCTCAAGTCGTTCATGAACCCGTCTGGCGCCTACAGCCCAGTGACGCACGTTGTCGCCGGAGGAATCGCGGGTGGTCTCGCTGCCGCGGTCACAACGCCGCTCGACGTCGCCAAGACGCTGTTACAGACGCGCGGCTCGTCGACGGACGAGCGGATAAGGAACGCCCGGGGCATGGGCGAGGCGCTCAAGATCATTGTCGAGCGTGACGGCTGGCGGGGCCTGAAGCGCGGCATGCTCCCGCGTGTCCTCACCGTTGCGCCGTCGACGGCCATCTCGTGGCTCTCCTACGAGTTCTTCAAGGTCCTCATCAGGCAGGGCGGCGTCATGCCCGAGGCGGGGCAGCCGACGCCTCCGGTTGCCTAAACGTAGCAAGTTTAAGCAAAGCATAAGCGAACGCAGCATCAGATTAAGGGATCAACCAGTACCGATCAAAGCACACACAGAGCAAGATACCGTATACCAATCCATACCAGAAGGACTCTTTTTCCTCGGCCGTTCTTCGCCACCACAAAACACCTCTTAACTTTTTCTCTTAACTAGTATTTCAGAGCCGGAGGCGGGGAAGGAGACGCATGCATCTCACCGTATAGACAACAAAATTGGTCGTGTTGGCCTCGTGTTGGCCGGAGAATCCGGGGCAATAGCCGAGCCACGCGGGACGGAGAGGGAGCGTGAGGGTTTGGTCCCTTGCGGGCTGGGCCTGAAACCATTCCGCTACTCCTCACTTTGTCACTACTGCAACGAGTTAGAATCTGGGCTTGGCTGGCTGCGTACATGCGCCTCACCAGAATTGCATCTTGAGGTGAAAAACTTCCTCTTCTGCATAACTCAGCTCCACACGATGCGAGCGTGTACATGCGTGTGCGACCCGTATGGCCCTGCTGCCTGGCGTCGAGGGAAGCAAGAGGCGAAGGGGGAGATGGCCGCGCACGGATCCAAAATTTCTAATCAGATAAAAAAAGTCGGCCGAACGACGGTAGGGCTGAGCGCCGGAGGCGCGAAGGCTTTGACCATTGCCTCGTTGAGCCAAGCAGTGTCAATCGCCGACGAGCAAAGCCGATGAGCGTTTGTCGGCTCGTCGGGTGGCGGCACCGGATACCTGGAATGCTTGCGTGCACAGGCTTGTTCGCTGACTGATGAGAGAAGGATGGACAGCGGGTAGAGCGCGTCGCGTGCGTTGCGTGCGTCACGGGCAATTGGACACGCGGATCTATGCCGCCCTGCACTAGCTGCACTACACGCGCTCCGGCTTCCCCGGCCTGCCGCGCCCTTTGCCACCCGCCCGCGCCGGTGTCCAATTGTGCTCACCGACCCGCCAGCTATCCTCTTTGGCCAGGCCGTCGCTTGTTGTCGTGTCGCAGTCGTGTTTCAGTCCCGCTACCGTTTCTCGCCCTTGACTTCTTCTGTGCCTTCCCACGTCACACTGCACTCGAGTTGCCGCCGGCCCAACCTCTTATCTCTCGATCCAGCAATTCCAATTGTCTTCCTTCCTCATATCTCCAGCCCAGTCAGCCTTCCTTCCCTTCATTCATCTTAAATCTCTACCAGACAACGAGCTACACGGCTACAACGACTGCCAAGCGAACTCTGACTCTCACGTTCACACGCCAGCGACCATCGTGATCTGAACACAATGGCCGAGAGCAAGCCGTCGGCCGACGCGCCCGTCCCCGAGGCGACTGTTACGGTTTCTGCTGAGGCTCCCGTCGTTGCTGAGCCTGCCGCTGCTCCTGCCGCCCCCGAGCCCGCCGCCCCCGTCGCAGCCGAGACGACCACCGCCTCCGTCGAACCTTCCGTCACCCCCACCGCAGTGGGTACGGACGCCAAGTCGACAGACACCAAGTCCGCCGCCGACAGCAAGCCCCTTGCGACTGCCGATGCCGCCAACACGGAGCTGTGGGAGACGCCCGGCTGGCCCCTCGCGGCCGACCACCCCCTGCGCACCTTCCACGCCCGTCTCCCCGCCATCCTCAAGTCCGCCGGCCACTCGCAAATCTGGGGCGTCACGCTCTCCGCCCAGACGCCCGCTGAATTCTCGACACTCCTGATCTTGCAAAAGTTCCTGCGCTCGACGGCCGGCGATCTCGAGACCGCCGCTGCCAATCTCGAGAAGACGCTGAAGTGGCGCAAGGAGTTTGGTCTCGATGGACTCCAGGACCGCACGGGTGTGAAGGACGAGGAAGCCTTCAAGGGCCTGGGCTACATCACCGTCGTCCCTTCTCTCCCCGAGACGGGCGTGAAGGGTGCCGAGACGTCGGTGAACCAGATCGTCACTTGGAACGTGTACGGCGCCGTGTCCGACATTCGCACGACGTTTGGCGACCTCGACGCCTTCCTCCGCTGGCGCGTCGACCTGATGGAACGCGCCATGGCCCGCCTGCACCTCGCGTCGGCGACAGAGGCGATTCCCGACTACCCCGCTCCCGAGGACCCGCACCGTCTCCTCCAAGTGCACGTCTACAGTGGCCTCAGCTTCCTCAGGTTGCCGCCAGAGGTCAAGGCCGCCTCCAAGGCCACGATTGAGTTGATGGGCGCGCATTACCCCGAGACGCTGAGCCGGAAGTACTTTGTCGGCGTCCCACGGCTTATGGGGTGGGTGTTTGGGTTTGTGCGCATGTTTGTCTCGCGTGAGACGAGCAGGAAGTTTAATGTTATTAGCTGGGAGGAGCAGTTGCAGCCCGAGTTGGGAGAGGGGGAGTATGTGCCCCAGAGGTTTGGAGGGACGGGGCCCGAGCTCGCTGAGCTCCAGGAGAAGACGAAGGACATGTAGAAGAAGAGACTTTGGGATTCACTATTTATGTACCGACGGGCAACACCTTTCTTACAGACTTAATGCATATTGTTACATGATACTTATATTGACTTAGGCGTACTGCTTAACGTCTTCCTCTGAAGGGCCCACAGGATCGCTCGACGCGGCCAGGTTGCACTGGTGGAACATCCTGAGCTCGTCATCCCTCAGCGCGCCCGTGACGCTGTGCAGGAGCCCGCGGTTGTGGAACAGGACGAGGTCGCCCTCACGCCAGTCCGCGCAGAAGACGTACTTGGGGTTGATGCCTGGTCGCTGGATCGTCTTGAGCACCTCGCGCACCTCCTTCAGATCCGTCACGTTGCCTCCGTCCGGGAACAGGGCACCCTCGCGCTCCGCGCCCTCGGGCAGGGGCGCAATCTCGAGCGCCATCGCCGCGCACGGGTGTACTTGCAGAGCCAGGTTGCCCGTGACGGGGTTCTTCCACAACATCGGAAGCACTTTCACGTTGTCCTCGGTCCACTCGGGAAGCTCGGAGAGAGGGATCTCGGTGCCTTCGCTCTCGAGGCCGAGACCGGTCGACTGTGCCTTGGCGCCCGCCATCCACACATATGGGTGCGGGGCGTAGCGCACCTTCGTCCTGACCGCGAGCGACTTGAGCTGCGGAGGGAGGATCTTGAACGTGTTCTCGCCGCAGGAGACAGCGTTGTCAGCTTGCCGTTCAAGGTATCTGAAGCTCCTACTCACAGACAGTGCTTCCGCGGGCGAGCTTGATCTCGTCACCCGATCCGTCGTCGTAGCGCAGTGTCTGCTGCTCGCCCTCGGGCACCTTGACGGCATACAGCGTCGTGACCTTGGGTGGGGAGAGCTTGTAGAGCGCCGCGTCAATGTGCCACCTGTAGAAGCGGGTCACGCCCGCCGCGTCCTCCTCGTCGCTGACAACCGTCTTGTGGAACGTCTTGTGGTGCGGGTGCTTGAGCCGGGGCTGACGTCAGCTTGAGAAGAAAGCGAAAGCTTACGCTCGAGAGACCCTCGTAGTCACCCGGAACGACTCCATTGCCGATCAGCTGCACCTCGGGCTGGTGCGGGATCGTCTTCAAGTCTGGGTGCAGGACCGACTTGTCCTGCTTGCCCGTCTCATTGTTGCCGTGGCCGTACGAGGTCGCCTCGGGGTCGAAGGCCTGGGGTCAGCTAGGCAGCCGTGCACTTAACTCACCAGAGTCAGCTCGTACTGCTGCTTCGGGGTAAGTTTGAGGTCGCGGAAGAGGAGGACCTGGTGCTGGACTGTCAGCTAAATGCACGACCTGTAAAGCTGAGGACCTACGCGGTACAGGGCATCGATGATCTGGTCCTTCTGGGGGTTGGCGGGGTCGAAACCAGTGACGACACGACCAAAGTCCTTGGGGAAGGTGGCGGGGTCGACGTTGGGCGAAGCGGGAAGCGGGGAGAGGGAGATCGGGGCGATAGTCATGGTGTTGGGGTAGTGGTGGCGAGTTGCTGTAGTTGATGTAGTCGGATGCAAGGGGGGGATGCCGCTTCGTGAGTTCAAGAGTCCGAAGGAAGACGGGAGGAACGACAGCACAGCAGTGGGCTTAAGTACGAGAGTGAGTGGGTGGCAAGATCCGGGGGGTGCGGCAACACGTCGCGGTCCAACTGTGCGTTGGCCAGGTGATCAGGTGTCCCGTATCAACAACCGGCTAACCGGCCAACTCCGCCCAGCACTCCTCCCAGATAAGCCAGATACCTTCTCCTCTTGCAATTCATCGTCAAACCTCCTGCAAAGCCAGATCTGTGCTCGGCATGCAAGCCTCGGCTTCCTGCGCTGCAACGTCATTGCATGCCATGCTTCGCGTGCCTCCGTGCAGAGGCATGTTAGCGACACGGTATCGATATCGCCCAGCAGGACGTGTTCACAACCGGCCCGGTCGACCAATCAAAAGCGGCTTAATCGCCGATAAAGACCTAGATAAGACGAGCGCGGTTGGGCTTGGTCCACCAGGCGTCCGCGAATCCGACCCGTTCTAGGTGCTTTCCATTCGTCCTTTCTGGTGTGGGCTCTCTCCGTGGCGCAGTGGGCTGGAGACATGGCAGAGAGATACCGGTACCGGGGCACATGGGTGCTGTCATTGGATTGCTGGAATCAACCGGGATCATCGTCGGCCTGCTCACCGACTCGACCCGAAAACCGACCACAGAAGTCTGAAGTTGCATAAGTCGCCGGGGCCCGTATCAACCTTGGCGCTTGGGTTGCGCCTGAGTTGACTGGTCGCTGAGTCGTCCGAGTGGTAGTTGCAGAATACCGGCTGTGCCCTCTCTCGGGAGGTTGACTATGCCATTGGTAGAAGGGCATGCAAGAGCTCGAGTTAGCGGTGGAACCCTCTTCAGCGAATCAGTCCGTAGAAACCGCACGCCATAGATCTGCCCCCCAACGCTCATTGCTGCTTACAAAATAAGGTGAAGATACCAACTACTTCAGTCGAGCGGCGACCTCGATTCTGCACGACGGGCATCCAACCCTGGCCATTTACAGTACGTCAACATTACTTCCATAGTTCACGGCAGTCATCTAATCTCCACGCGGTAATCGCAGCTATGACACACCAACACTTGCATGCCTCTCCTCTCTATGACTGTCTCGGGAATCTGCTCCACATGAAGCTGCACTAGCACCGAAGCACAAAGTTGCCAGTAGACCGGATGCGGCCGATTTGTTTGGTTCCTGGAATGGTTCCTGACTTTCCTGCCTTCTGATGACGCGGGCCTTGTCGTTGAGGGACATGAGGAACGTCGAACGGGCATCGGCCACTTGGCGCTGACATTTATGGGGATGGCGTAGGGCAGTCCCGTTGATCAGCTGACTATGATGTGGAGCGCCGAGCGAGCGCAGGGACGATCGTCTCCAAGTCAATTCCGGACCGGACGGAGCATTGCGTTAGCTTCTCGATCGCAACTGGGACGGTTGCTCCCAATTTATCAGTGATCGCCATTGGGTGGCTTTGGGGCCTCTGTTCTAACTGGTCTAGTCGGAAACGGCACGGACGGCGAACTTCAGAGATAGAGATTATACATGCTCGAGCTGTACAGGGACTGAACTGAGACTAGAACTAAGTGGTGGTTTTGTAACTTCTGACGCTTCTGCCCACGCTCGAGCCTACACCTATGCCTGCGGCTTCGCCTAAGCCTCGCCGTGCTGCTCCTTCTCGTGGTGGAGACGGCCGAGGATGACCTCTGCCTCGCGCGATCCTCCCTTGGGGAGCAGGTTCTTGGAGGTAGAGACCTTGACGGGGTTCTCGTGGTGCTCATAAGCGTACGCGAAGATGAGGTCGATCTCCTCGAGCGACTTGCCCTTGGTCTCGGGGAAGAAGAAGATGACGACGGGCAGGATGATGACAAAGTTGCAGCACGCGAAGAAGGCGTACGTGCCCCAGCCAATGTTCTCGAACATGGGTCCCGTGCACATGACAACCATGAAGTTGAAGATCCAGTTGGTCGCTGTCGAGAGTGCGTTTGCGGGCTGGCGAATCGCGAGCGGTGTGATCTCGGCAGGATACAGCCAGGTCATGCCCAGCCATCCGACAGAGAACCAGGTATTGAACAGGAACAGCATGAGCACACTAAAACCCTGCGCAACTTTGTTGGCTTCAAACGTCGTGATGTTGTAGAGGCCCGCGAGGATCGCGAAGGTGAACGCCTGCAGGAGCGCGGTCCAGATCATCAGCGGACGGCGACCGAATCGCTCGACCATGGGCAAGGCAGCGAGAGAGGTGAGGAAGTAGCACGTTCCGTTTACACCGGCAATGGCGCGGGCCATAACGGGACCGAGACCCATCTTGACGAGCACGGAGGTGAGGCTGGGCTGTCAGCGGCGCTCGGAGAATTGTACTCACTAGTAAGTGACGAGGTTGATACCGGAGATCTGCTGGAACATCTGGGAGAGCATTCCGAGGATGGTACGGCGGAAGTTCTGGCTGCGGCCACCAGTGAACAGCGACTTGAACGAGAAGCGCTCCTGGGACACGGCATCGACAATGGCGCGGTGGGTCATGCGGACCTCGGGGTCGTCGACAGTCTTACCCTCCAGCGCAGCAAGGACGGCGAGCGCCTCCTCATGCCGTCCGTGGGCGACAAGCCAACGCGGCGACTCGGGCAGGCGGAACCCGTACAGACACCCGATCATGAGGATGGCGAAGAAGATCTGGAACGCGATCGGGAAGCGCCACGACGCCGAGGAGCCGCCCTTGGGGTTCGGGCCCGTGAAGTTCTTGTTCGGCGCGACGAAGTAGAACCCGAGGTTGATCCAGTACGAAATCATGATGCCGAAGGTGATGAGCGAGCCGGAGAAGAGAACGAGCGGTCCACGCTTCTCGGGTCGCGCGCACTCGGACTGGTAGGCGGGTACCGTTGATGTGAGGAGACCGTTGCCGATACCCGTGATGACGCGGGAAACGAGCATCATCGCGTAGTTGACCGCAGCACACTGGATGATCGCACCGATCGTCATGATGACTCCGCCACTGTGAGGGTAAGCAATCGTAGCCGCGGCCGATACCTACAGAGCGATGGTCTTGCGACGACCAAGCCAGTCTCCAATCCATAGGTTCGACAGCGCACCGGCCATACAGCCCAGCTCGTAAATGGCGACCATGAAGGACTGGAGGGTGGCGGCGTTCGCGTGTGGCGTCATGCCATAGTTCTCGAGCTTGTCGTTGCCCCACGGGACAGCGGCTTGCGGGAACTCCTGCATGAAGGGCACGAGGGTCATGAGACCGGAGAGCACACCCTGATCGTATCCGAAGAGCGTGAATCCAGTGCCGGCCACAAACGTGACCATGAACCCGAGACCCTTGCCGTGCAGCTTGGACGGCTTGTAGGACGCAGCCTTGTCAAAGTCGATATCCGGCGTGGTCACGCCGGGGCTGCCGGCGCCGTTGGCTGTGTTGTGTGCCAGGGCCGCATTGTCGTCAATGTGATCAGTGTGGGCCTTGTGGGCCTCGTAGCTTGTCTTCTCCGTGACTGGAGGTGCGGACATGGTGGTTTGGTGGACAAGACGGAAGTGGAGTTCCAGCCGACCGACCCGTGTCTTTTATTTGTATCTGTAGCCGGGCCAAGAACGCGGTCAAGTCCAACAAACCGTCCTGGCCACCCCGGGACATGAAGGCAAGCGACAGAGACTAACAGTGATATCACCACCCTGAACCCCACGGTCCTCCCTGGTTGCCCTTAGCGGCGTCGGCTGGCTCGGGCACTCCACCCCCATACGCATACCACCCCTCCGCAACGCTGCCCGCTTCTGCCGCTCCTTTGGCCGATACTCCAAACAGGAAACACAGAGGTGCTGCACTGTAAATCCGGAACGGCTCTCGCGGAAACCAGGGCGAGACAGGGCTTACACGGCACGAGGGCCATATCGAGAAACTCTGATTGACTTCGCAGAGACCCAGGACAGAGGGCATCGTCTGAATTATGGATGCACTGGTGCTCATGACTCAATTCTCGTTGATGCCGTGCTCTGCCGCTGGGCGGCACCGCAGTACCGATGCGCCGCCGCGGAGCCGAGCCATGCGGGTGCTGCTGCTACTGCTTCTTTGTGCTGGGGCCGAACGAGAAGGCTATACGACGCACGACCTGGCACACGACGAGAGAAAGCCGGAATCGAGCCAGTCGACCCGGGAGAACGGCAGGATCCAGCTCCATCACGCAGTGCACGAGGGCTAGGGTCAACCACCGTTCCCTGCATCACATGCCCCTACGTCATCCCTTCTCCTCCCGTACTACCGCTTTACCGGTCCATTCCGGTCAATCCGAGGTCGCCGTTTGCCGCAGACGACCGCAGCGCGCACAGGGGGACACCGAAATAGCGACGAAATGCTGAGATATGACTCGCTCGGACCCGCCGAGACGCTGGGCACTGGAACTTCGTCTCGGCGTCGTGGCCCCGCAGCCCTGCGGAGCTGCGGCGACCAGGCCCCCCAGGCCCTCTCCAGGCTCATCCGGCGGTCACGTCCTCGCGGCGAGGGATACGGGCGTTAGAAAAAGGGGGGTCTCCGGCCCGAAACGGACGCGTCTCGCTCTGCGTCTGTCGTATCTGTTTCGAAGTTTATTGGTCATTTGATCAGCTGGCTCGGTAACAGCTCCGTTCCGGCGTTCACTGCATGTACTGCAGAGCTGTAGCCCGAATCTCTCGGCCACCTTGGTCTCCCCATCCTCATTGCTAGGTCCATCCGGAGCAGGCGCAGGTGGGCAGGGGACAAGAGGTCGCGCTAGACGTTTCGACTGACTCAGGCCAGGAACTGGCTGCCCACCTGCGTAGACTTCCGACGTCGTAAATGATCGTTCAGGCTTTCGATGCTCGTACTCTCTTTCTCTGCAAACAGCTTGCCAACCCGGTATCCGAAAGCCGGAGGCTCTCGTCGCTGCATGTCTGCGCCCCGGGGGCGCCGGGGCGGCGAGGGCGCATGCGCCTGCCTGCTCACATCGTCTCTTCGCTAGTATATCGGTTAGTATAATCGCCTCTCAAGAGAGAGCATCTGGGCGCTCCTGCGCTCAGAATGATCGCGATAGAGCAGGGTTCGACTCCCTGGCGGAGAACGCTTTTGCTGTTTTGCATGCGTAGAGAAGAGGACGCATCGAGAGGCAGTCGTGAGGAGAGGAGAGAGGGAGATGTCGATCCCGGATGTTGATGATGGTGGTCGTCTGCGTTGCGGCGCTCGTGTGAGATTAGGTTATCGCCCTGAGTTTATTTGACCCTCTGAATTGATCAGCTGCCGCGGCAAGGCTTGGCGGGGGCTCGCAGTCCTTGATATTGCCGCCTCCTCCCGCAGAAATTTCCGTTGCGCCATGTCATGCATGAAGGCGCTTTGACGAGATATCACTCAATGGTCATGCGGTGCGGACTTTGGAGCGTGCATGGAGCACGGATCTAGCTGCAACGTCCGAGACAGTCAGTTGGGGCACAGCCTGTCGGCTAGCTCCGCTCTGAATGGAGGCCGATCGACAGACGTCGGCCGCGGTATGTGGGCAACAGCTGGAATCGATAATCCATTTCGGACGTAGCGGATAGCAAAAATGTTGCTCGATCGAGAACTGTTTAAAGCGCTCCGGAGATAAGAATAGAGCGTCTGCGTCACTTGCTCTTTTTCTTGTCATGTGCTTCTACAAACTATCCCGTTCCTACTTGTCGCATGCGAGGCGGCAATGGGCTTTCTGCGAAAGGTCATCAAGGCTTCTACCGCACAACTCACAACTTGCTAGGATCCACAATGAGACTTGGCCGACGGGTCCTAGATAGGAGGGCTTGAAGGCATCGATGTGACAGTCGGAAGTCGAAGACGCAAAGAACTGAGACGCTATTTTCGCCGATCGGCATTCTACGTGATGCTTTCCCCAAGGACGTCGGTCGCAAACTTTTACCTGAGCCCTCACCGATCAAGCCGTGTCTGATCCGCTCTCCAAGGCTTCTCGTGCACGGCGCAGAATGGCTGTCAGTGTCAGTCATCGGGTCGTCACTCCTTCCCGCGCGTCGCGGACGACATCTTCGGGCACACCTCGTCTGCATCTCCGGAGCGTCTTCCTCGCCGCCGTCAAAGCTGCCACAGGGGCCGCAAGGAGCCTGTTCTCTACGATAGCGTAGTTCTGAAGCATTGATGACCTTGAGGGGCGAGTCCAATCGGACGATCAATGATTGTCTGCAGATCCAGCTTCCAAGGCATCCCGGCCGATCGGCAATCTGGGTGCGTATGACGCCGACCCAAGGTACCCGCTGTCCTCCACTCACGTAGTTGTAAACAAACATTTGACCTTCTCACTGTTCTTACCGTCTAGTGACATGAAAGCTATCGATCATGGCTTTTATCCCCATATTGTCGACAATGTCATCAAGTATGCGGAACTCACAACACTCAACCGCTTTCGACGCGCATTGAAGCACTCCAAGAAGAAGGTCGGCGCCCTCCTCTCAGCCATCATCATCGACATGACCGAGCCCAATCTGGACGTCTCCGATGTGCCTGCTCTCCGGGTCTCTTCGGCGGTCGGAGACCTCGAGCTTCTTTTACTCGGCAACAATTTGTTCACTAGGAGCTGGGACGATACCGTAAAAGCCATTGAAGAGGAAACAGATTCCCTGCTCGCTCTCGGGTAACTCGGGTATGAAGCGTCTGTCACGGACGTTCGTGGTCCCCTGTGCTGTCGCATGCGGCCCGGAGAAGTCACGTCGGGTCTGAAACACTGGGGTCTCGCCCTAGACTCCAGATGTCCAGAGATACGCACGCTGCGGATCCTCGTCGGCCGTCTCGGGCGCTTTCCCCTCCTCGAAGGAGATGACAGCCGATACTGTGGCCTTCTTTCACGAATCTGTTGCCCCAGAACCCGGAGAGAAACTGCAGGTCATGTCTCCCCTAGAGATGTGCCGGTACGTGGACAAGCTCGTCGTCAACGTGCCGATCCACGGCCAGGGATTCTTCCAGCAAAGCGGACACGTGTCCGTCCTCGTCCATCCGGATGTGCACGAGTGGTCACAAGAGGTCGTCTTCGTCTTCCAGCAGGTGGCCGAGGATGGCCACCTCCACCAAAGAGCAAGTATCACTCCAATGACAGCAGCAAACGCCGCGCCCTGCCCAACACGACGAAGGACCCGGGCTGGCAAGCCGTCTTCAACACCCTGGCTGAGGTGATGAGCCAAATCGGCGAGCCGAAAATTACCTTTGTCCGCCTTCCGCCTCGGTTCTACATCGGGGGCCAACTGGTCGATCCCGCTGCATGCTTGCGTTCGTGTCTCGAGGAGCTTTCCGAGGGCGAGCCGGCTGACTTCGTCGAGAGGCTGATGCGGTTCGTTTCTCTGCCTGCGTACAGCAAGAGACCAGAGGCTGCGCTCGAAACCTGTGTGCCGGGATGGCCGATACGCCCTCATCGCCCCGACCAAGAAGGGTTTATGACCTCCCCATGCGATGCGGGGGTTCTAATCGGTGCATCTCCGTCTGCTGCTGCGCCGCAGGTCTCCGGGACGTCGGCTCTGGGTAGATAAGACCTCGGCAATCACCCTCACGCCCCTTCCAGTTGTCGCTGTGCGTTGGGCTGGCCGCTCACCCGCTCACGTGTCAGTGAAGTTCTTGCTCGAAATCAGGGGCCCTCCATCCCCATGCGTCGGTAACTGGAATCAGCCGTCTTGTTGAGATAGTGCCTTATAGTCTCTCTTTGCACCTGCTGTGCCGTTCAGCGCGATGCCAACCGAAATCTGCACAATGAGACGAGGTCATTCCGACAGATGCTTCATTCCATGACGTTACAAGTTTACTTCTCCTCGATGAGGCCGTCCTGCTGCATGTTGACGACGCAGCGGATGCAGTCACCGGCGTGCATGTCGTCGAAGGCCTTGTTGATCTCCTCCAGGGGCTGGTTGTGGGTGACGAACTGGTCCACCCAGAGCTTGCCGTTGAGGTAGTCGTCGACGAGGCCGGGGAGCTCAGTGCGGCCCTTGACGCCGCCGAAGGCCGATCCCTTCCAGACACGGCCGGTGACGAGCTGGAACGGGCGGGTGGAGATCTCAGCGCCGGCGGGAGCGACACCGATGACGTTGCACACACCCCAGCCCTTGTGGCAGGACTCGAGCGCCTGGCGCATCACCTGCACGTTGCCGGTCGCGTCGAAGGTAAAGTCGAGACCGCCGTCGGTGGTCTCGACGAGGTAGTCCACGATGCCCTTGCCGCCAGGGACCTTGGTGGGGTTGACGAAGTCGGCTGATTGTCAGTTCCACGCGCGCTGCTGTAACTCACTGGCGCCGAACTTCTTGGCCCACTCCTCCTTCTTGTCGTTGACGTCGATGGCGATGATGCGCGAGGCGTTCTTCGCCTTGGCACCCTGGATCAGGGCGAGACCAACACATCCGATACCGAAGACAGCGACGGTCGAGTTCTCGATGTCAGGGGTCTTGGTAGCAGCTCCGTAACCGGTGGTGATACCGCATCCGAGGAGACAAGCCTTGTCGAGGGGAGCCTTCTCGTTGACGGCGACGACCGAGTACTTGGAGACGACAGTGTACTGGGAGAAAGTTGAGGTGCCCATCTAGACATTAGCTAGGAATGCTCTCCATCCCGCTTACGAAGTGGTAGAGCTCCTTTCCCTTGCAGGTAAAGCGCGAGGTGCCGTCCGGCATGACGCCCTTGCCCTGGGTAGCGCGAACGGCACCGCAGAGGTTGGTCTTTCCGCTCTTGCAGAACTTGCACTCGCGGCACTCAGCGGTGTAGAGGGGGACAACATGGTCGCCGACCTTGACGTTGTCGACGTTGGGGCCAACCGACTCGACAATACCACCGCCCTCGTGGCCGAGGATGACAGGGAACTGGCCCTCGGGGTCCTTGCCGGACAGAGTGTAGTCGTCGCTGCGTTGGTCAGCTATGCATCACAGACGGGCAGCTTTCCGAGTCGGATCAGCTCATTTCTGCTTCGGCAAACGATGGAAAACACTGGGATCCGTCCGAGAAGCTCGGATGTGGGCAGTGCTTTCGGCGCGGCCGGAGAAGTTCGGCTTCGGGAACTATACGTACGTGTGACAAACACCCGTGCTGACTGTTAGCTTCTGGGCAGGACAGGTAGCTTCTTCCGACTCACTAGAGGATCTTGATGCGGACCTCACCATCGCGAGGGGGAGCGACCTCGACGGTCTCGATGGACAGAGGCTTGCCTGTCGAATAGTTAGCGATGCAGCCGGAGGGTTTATCGGAGGAATGACGTACCGGCCTCCCAGGCGACGGCGGCCTTGCAGGTGATAGGCTGGAGTCAGCGGGTGATCACGAGCTGACGCTCTAGGCGTTCGTTGAGCGTACCTTGCCCTCAGTAGACGACATTTTGAAGTTGGACGTTCAAAGGAAGATGGACTGGAGGAGAAATCCCACAGTGGGCAGGTAAAATACCAGGACAGGTGGAGGTGGTGGACGCAGCGGCCAACCAGGCAGGGAAGTCACCGCAGCGTGCTATGACGAGTCTGGCACGCCAGTCGCGACCAAAACATCTTATTGGCGCCTCACTTTAAGATTAATCGCCATAACATTACGTAAACATTTTTTGTGAGGCTTGTTTTGTTTGTTTGGAAGGAACACCGCTGCAACGCGGCCGGGTTCGACTCCTAGATTGAGAAAACTACTTCTGCTGCGTATTCAGAGCTCGGTCACTTCTTATCCGGACCGGATCGGTGGCACTCGAAGAAGCGAAGCGAAGGGCCGGAAGGGGCTACGAGTGCTGCTTTCGCGACGAGGCACTTGAATCTGAACATGCCTGGACCCTGTGTCAAGATGTCTCTGTGGGCTTCGCAGCCGAGTTTCTCTGGGCTGCGGTCGTCGTAAAAGCATGCAGGCCATCATAATCGCGAAAGCAAACCGAACGTGCAAAGCAAACCGAACGGGCCTCGCAGGGAGCGGTTACAATCATCCGCCGAGCGTTTGTGTCTCGTGACCTCGCCTTTGTTTGGAACAGGTGGGGATGCTGTTATGTATGTTGAGCCCCGCCGGGGCCAGTTACATCAGAGGTGGTTGCCGCGATCAATCATGTCAAGCAGCAGTCACTGCGTAAGCATAAGGCGCATTGTGCAAGCAGGGACCGAGTCGTCGCCGATGGACGTCATGGCAGATCAACTTTATCAGTGACGTTCAAGCGCACTGCAGCCGACAGGGAAGGAAACGGTGACGAGTATCACCGGCGGCACAACTGGAAGAGACGAGTGTGCCCAGGCACGGGGGTTGGAATCGCTAACAAATAGGCGAATAGCGGATGCAAAGTGATTAGGAACGAGTGTCTATTTTTCCTGTCGGACCTATACGGGGTCTCCATCCGAGCTTAGCTCAGGATTTGTTTGCCGCTCGTCCTGCCGCACTGCCGTCCAGGCCGTTCTGCGATCCTGACCGCCGCCGCCGCCTCGTGCAATCCTGCAGGACTGCAACACTCGAGCTCGTCGCTTGCTATCAGTTCCCATACCTTCGCCCTCCGTCACGCCCAGTCTCTCTTTCGTCACGGCTTTATACTACCTCTCACTCCCTTTCGACTTCGTGTATACCCTCTCTCGCCACTGTTCAAGTTATGTGTCACTAAACACTCCGAACCCGCCCCTCCCGCCGTGTTTATCTAAACGATCCGCTAGCCCGAGAAGCGACGAATCTCAAGACCGACGCGAAAAAAGATCAGCCAAGGCAATCATCACCGCATCGAAGAAAGGTCGCCATGTCGTTCGTTTTCCCCTCTTGGTCAACGGCGTTCTCGCCAGAGTTTTACGACGATGCGAAAGCTATGTTGGAGACGGCCTTAAACAAGGTGAGTGCCTGCTGTGAACGTCCTCGACTGACTTGCGCAGGGTAACAAGCCGCCTGTTATCCAAGGTCGAATCGAAGTCGTCGGCATGAGCATGGGCACGCAACCGCCGACATTGACTCTTCTTGAGATCGGCGACCTTTCTCTGGACCGCTTTCGAGGCATCCTCCGTCTAGGATACCAAGGAGACGCCTGGATCGAGGTTAGATGTCGCGTGCAGGCGAATCCGCTCAGCCATAACCCTAATCTGAACCCGACCTCGACGCTCCCGGTCTCCGCCCCGCTGCTCGCGTCTCAACCGCTCCTCGTCCCCATGACGCTTCGCCTGTCGCTCCTACACCTGCGAGCGATTCTCATTCTCGTCGTGTCGGCTAGCAAGGGCATTACCTTGGTGTTCAAGAACGACCCTCTGCAGAATGTGGAGGTATCGAGCACTTTCGATAGTGTGGAGGTCATTCGAGGGTATCTTCAGCAAGAGATCGAGGGTCAACTACGTGAAATGTTCCGTGAGGACCTGCCAGGCATTATCCACCGTCTCTCGCAGAAGTGGTTTTCGAAGGGAACGGGCGGTCATGTCGAAACGCCGTATCGGGATGTGGACAACCCCGACAACAGTGCAAGCAGCATCCCGCCCGTGTACGACGACGAGACCGACGACCGGGATCCTACCGAGGCTCCGCAGGACATCTTCCCGCCGAATGGGAACGGCTCTGTCATCTCGCACTCAACGCCGAAGAAGCGCGGTGGCCATCGCGTGTCCAGCAACAACCTCCGCAACTCGACGTCCAGCACCACTGGGGGCGCCGGTCTCTCAGAGTCGCCCACGTCATACACCGTCTTCCCCGACATCGAGAACTACGATCCCACCTATGGCTTGCGTCCTGAGGGCTTGCCGACGCACAGTGGATACGAGGCGTTTGGTCGACTATGGGAGAGGAACCGATCTGGCGGCGGCCGAGGACTCGGTTCGCTGATGGGTGAGACAGAACACACTCCATTGCCCAGCCAACAGAACTCGGACGAGTCTTCTTCTGAGGAAGAGGAAGAAGCGGAGGAGGAGGAATGCCTCTCAGAGACCGATGACATTGTCCCGGACCTGGAAGGCGTCCCTTCGCGATCGAGCTTCGAATGGGACATGTTCCCGGCTGTCGGCGGCGGCATGGTGAGCCGACCGCGAGTGTTCCACGCGCAGTCGCAGATCCGCGCGCCGAGCGAGTCGGGCTTTGGCGGCGCCATGCCAAGCCCGGCGGCGACAGCCACCGGGGGCTCTGTCACAGCTCGTGCCAGCAGCATCGGAACTTCGACCGTTGGCAGTTATGTCCCCGCGCACTCGACGCTCGTCGCCCCGAAGCCTGTCTCTCCTGTGCTCAGGCGCACGATGACGTCAAGCTCCGACTTTGCTCGTCGCGATCTCGTCGGTCGCGATCGCGCTGGCAGCCGGTCTCGTCCCGAGAGTCTCGCGGCGTATGCCATTCAGCAGAACATGCGCCAGCGCCCGTCATCTCCTCGTCGGACGGAACTGAACCACCCTGCTGCCAAGAGCACAGCCTATGGATACGAACCGCCACGAATGACACGACCGGTGAGCCTCGACGCGGCTCGCCGGCCACAGCAGCGCATGCCGGAGCCGAAGCGCGAGCGTGCCTCGTCGTTCTCGACTCACATTGCCATGGGGCGCCGCCAGGGCATCACTGTGCCGTTGAATCACAGCGTGTCGCAGCTCGCGACCCTCTCGCTCAGCGCCAACACGCTGTCGCCCTACGCTCGCGCGCACGAGCACATCGCTGTCCGCTCCTTCCCTCATCTGGGTAATACGCCGCCCGTAGTCGCCGCTCCCCAAGAGGTCAAGGCCACGCGCAAGCGCATCTTCCGCCTTGGTTCCAAGCCGACCACTCCCGAGTCTGAGACGCCGAAACCTCTCAGCCCGGCCCCCACCACGCCCCCGCTCGAGTGGGACGACTCGATCCAGCCGTCGAGCTCGAGCGAGGCGAGCCGTTGGCGCTCCTCTCGCCGCGCCGAGAGCAGAACGTCGTACGGCTTCCCCCGCATTCCGGAGGAAGACCTTAGAAAAGGCGCAGGATACGTCCCCAGCCCGCCATCGACGCGCGTCCGTTGATCTTGTTTGTTATCACCTCTCTGTACAGCAGTCTGTAAAACACTGTTCTAAAATGCATGTACCACCCTTTTGAACGTTATGGGCGTCGTTTGTGACAAACTCTTGGCGCAGGCGCGTCTGTCAGCTAGGCCCACACAGATCGCCTTCGATGATTGGCGGTTGACACCCGTTCGCAGGTTCCATGATCGAAGGCAGCGCAGTGAAGTCACTGGCTGTACAGTACTCCATTCCAACTTGTTGACATGACATGGTCGCAATCGACATCGCCTTCTTTCCTCACATCTTCGACACGATCTTCAAAGCTGCCGACTTCCATGCTCTCCTCCGTCTCCGGACGACATGCCGCGCACTCCGGGATCGCATCAACGATGAGTGGGGATACCTTACGTGGTTTATCACCAAGCAGGGAAGGCTGAGGCAATCAATGGCCGAGACGTCTGTGTGCCCTGCAACTCGCCGTGCCTGAGCTTCACCAACGTGCTCGACATTTCTCAAGAAGGCAGCTCTGATAACAACAAGTGGCAGTTCCCCAGCCATCTACAGGCCGAGGTTATAAGGTTCTTCAGTCCGGTCGACGCAGGAGTGAGAGCTTACGCGAAAACGCTCATTTTCGTCGACCTAGAGTGGGGAGACGTCGGCAGCGCCATCATTCACCGCCCTTCTCCTGACCTTGAGCCTGTCAACTTGATCTACAGGCTTGACTGTACGTTCCAAAACTCGTACGACTGGGGCTGGGATGGGAGGGTGTTCGACTTCAATGACATTGGAGACATCAGCTGGTCAGCTAATCTGTACGTCTTACTCTCGGGTTGCGACCCGGTCGAGGGCTGTGTGCGCGACCTGTGTTGGGCTATCATGGATACATTAGTGGGCAAGTTCAGCGGAGTCTTCGACGATCCACCGGGCACAAACACGGTCAACTACTACCTCGTGGACGTTCCTTCCTGGTTCAATCCCTGGCTTACCAATGTATCCAAGAACGATCCTCGGAGGCTAGATCAAGTCCTGTCCAAGCCAGATCCTGTCTACAGTTTCATGCTTCAACAGGCTCGGTATAAGAATGGGGTTGCCGAAGACTGCGAGTGGGAATATGACCGCCGGTGGCCTTGTGAGAAGGTGCTGGAGCGCCTCTTCCGGCAAGTCCACTGCATCTCGAGGGAACAGATGAAGCAGCGGTTCGGCGACAAGGCGTACAACCTCACCTTTGCTCCGCGGGACATCTGCGCGCCAACGAGCCGCCGAACCAACACCTCGTGATCACACAACAAGCACGTGAATGCCACTTGCTCCGACGTGGGCCCTCACTATCCCGCGGCCTGGCCGTGGCAAGCCCACCCCTTTTCGACATTCCTCCCATTTCCTCCCCCGCTGCTCTGCCACTTCTCCTTCGGGTCCAGGATACCTCCCGCTCCGTCTCCTCCCGAGCCGTCGTCACCGCCCATGCCCCACTGTGATGTGAGTGTGGCAAACCGCCCACTCGCCACCCAACACCGACTGATCTTTGCTCCACAGTCGATTTGATTGCCTTTAGACCAAAAAATTCATAACAACTTGAGATTTGGGCATCTAAATACAACTTCTCTAGCACGTCTAGTGCTCCGGCCCTGCTCTACTGCTCTCTATGCTGATCGGCTATGTTTCTAACCGTATTTTACTCGTCCTTGACCATCGCGCGCGACACATTGTCCCTGCAGCGCTTCAGGAAGCGGATCAGGGGCGTGCCGCCGGTGCCGCGGAGCTGGTCGTCGCTGACGTCCTCCTGCTTCTCGGCGACCTCGCCCTCGCGACCGAGGAGCTTGAGGATGCGCTCGCTCGGCGGACGGCGGGCCTGCTGGACGATGTGGCGGGAGACGACACGCATGTGCTTGTCGCGGAAGCGGCGGAGGGCGGCGAGCGCCTCGTTGTACGCCTCGGCGAGCTCGGGGTGCGTGTTGGCGCGGGCGATGACAAGCGGGCGCAGCGGCGTCGGGTGCGCCGCGAGGTGGAGGAGGAAGGTGCGGTGGGGGAGGGGCATGTACTGGAGCATGCGCTGGAGGAAGGTGGCCTCAACGGGACCGCCAGACTGCTCAGTGGGAGTAGCGAGGGGCGCGTCGTCCTCGTCGTCGTGGTGGAGCTGAACGAGGGGTGAGCTGTTGAGGATGATGCGGGGTGACTCGGTTCCGCCAGCGACGGCGATCGATTCGCTGTCCTCGTCCTCGCGAGGAGCGTGGTCGACAGTGAGGAAAACGTCAAAGGCGTGAACGACGGAGCTCTGTCCCGCGCTCGGACCCGAGAACTTCCGTCCCCGGACCTCCTCTCCGTCCTCGGTAAGGTATGTGGAGGCAGAAAGCATGTTCTCAGCCTCTCCAAGCGAGTCATTCCCACTAGTTCCCAGGAAAAGCCATCCCGGAGCGTCGGGTCCGCTGCCATCACCACCACGGAACCATGGTCGGATGAGGTGGTAGAACTCCTCGGGGTCGACTTCGGTCATCATCTTCAGGGTGATGTCACCGACACGGTCAATCTGGACAGCAAGCTGCCGAAGGTAGACAGTGAGACGGCGCAGAGCGACCTCGTCGGCAAGGAAGAGCTCGTCGAGACACTGACGCATGAGGGCAAGCGCAGCGGCACCGGCAGCCTCGCACTCGGCCGAGACAGTGTAGAAGCCAGCCTCCGACTTGGTACCGGTGAACGTTCCCAAGGTCCGCGTCGGCGGGTTGTCCGCGAGGTTGATGAGGCGGGAAGAGTCGGTGCCCTGGACATTCCAAAGCACGGTGTCGGCGTAGGTGAGGACAGGAGGGAGACCGACGAGAGGCGAGATCTTCAGGATGGGGACGGAGATACAGGCGGGAACTTCTGTGGGCTGCTCACCCTCGGTGGGCGTCGTGTGCACGTAGAAGTGGAGGAGGAAGGAGAGGACGAGGTGTGCGCGACGGAGGAGGGGAAGGTCGTTGAGGCCTGCGATGTCGAGGACGGGCATGGAGCGGACACCTTCCCGCCACGCCTCATCCTTAGGGCGGCCACCGCCTAACCGGACACCCTGTCCGGGCTGGTCACCGTGAGCGGCCTCGAAAGCGTCCTCCCACACGTCATAGGGCGGGGGCAGGCGCTCGATGTTGGCCTTCGGCGGAAGGAAACCAGTACGAACGTCGACATCGAAATCGGCGGCAGCAAGCGAGGCGACGTTGGGGGCGGACGGGGCGGCGTGCGAGGCGGTGGTGATGGACGTTCCGGGGTCGTTGGAGAAGGTCGGGGGAAGGGCGAGGAAGTGTCCCGGGGGCAGAGACGCGAGAGGGTGGGGGTGCGACATTGTGGTCGGCGTGACTGCGGTGTGAATGTTGTGGGATGTGCGAATGCAGGAACCAGTCGTGTGCGTTGTGTGCTTGTAGTAGACGGTCGGAGGGAGGTAGAGTAGCAACAATGACAGGAGGGAGTGTGAGGATGGAAATCAAACTGGATTTGTGCATTTAGCATTTTGACCGGAACGCGTGCCCGCCGAAATCTGCCCCACCTACGCACTAACCCCCCCATCCGAGCCGAAGCTCCACCGTAGCCTCCGTCATGTCCTCAGTCAGCGACCGGGCAACCTCGCAATATCAAGTTTTGCTTAGGTGATCCGCCCTGACTTTATCCAACCCTCCCCTGTATCTCGGAGCCTGGGTGCAGAACGTGGCTCCGCTCGCCTCGTAACGAGTCATTCCCGCTTCCGAAGCGGGGCCTCCACCGCGGTGCCCGCAGCTGGTCGTCCATTCCACCACCGTACAGCCCCCATTTGCATGTCACGAGGTTGGTCTACACCCTGTATCCTCACCGTTTCCACGGCATCACCGCGGACTATGATGCGGTTTGTATTCGGACGTTACCAAATGCGCTCACCGGACCTTGGTGACGTCCACGGAGGCGAGGGAATGCGGATAATGCTTCGATCCGAGCCCCAAGGGGCCGAAAGTGCCAGGCAAAGGCGTGTGCTGTGTGTGTATGGCGTGTTGTGGCTGCCTGGCCAGATGGAAGGGTCATACGGAGCAAGGGGTCGAAGTACATATAGGGAGCCTGACCGAGGTCAGTGTGTCCCCTTGGACTCGAACTCCGCTTCTGCAAACCTCTACCTGCAGCTGTCAGTGCTGTGTGTGTATGTGTGCGATACGGAGCAATGTGTGGAATGTCCAACGACCGGTCCGAGCACAGGACACGACGACCGGGGTGGCTCAAGCCTCCGCCCAGCCCCGGTCGCAAAAGAAAGGAGAGACGGCGATCTGCGAGGAACCACGCGTGCAGAGAGCCGGCACGGAAAGTCGCCACTCACATGACCTTGGTTCTCTTGGCCATCGTGAAACTGCGGCTTGTTGGCCGCAACCCGCATGGTGATCGATTTCGAGATAACCACCACGTGGATCGGAGCCTGCGATCGGATGTGGACCGGCAGCTAGCAGCTGATAATCTGGCCTGCGATCAGCAAGAACTGAGCCCACATGAGCGGCATGGTCAAAACGCCGTAGCTACACGAGGACAGTTGGAAGCTCAGTCCGATTCGACCTGCGCTCAGCCTGCTGATGTCAGACCCGGTTCCGATACCCCTGCTTCGTTGTCCAGTGTCCGACAGTCAAGCACAGACGAGGCGTGGTCCGGCGAGGTAGCCTAGTGCGGCGCCTGGATTGTCAAGAAGCCGAGCGTGCTTTGCGTGCGTCTTCCCTGCCCATCCGCTGCCTTCCTCGGAACCACAGTCTATGCACACACACCCGCGCGCGTGCGCCCTCAACCGCTTCGTCCTTCTTTTCATCAACATCCATTTCCTCTTCGAGCAGTTCTTTGAACTCGATCGTTCGCATCTTGTCTGTGCTTTGCACCTCTCCGCGAGCCTCCGGCACTCACACATCCTCGTCCTCGTCCAAAATGACTTGGCCCTACCTGTGCGTCTCAACCAGAGCAACATCGGCATTCTAGCACGTCCGCGCCGCCATCCCCCCTCTATCCCCCTCCTCTCTATGCCCCCCGAGATCCCGACGCCACCGATTACTCGGCCTGAAGAAGTTTGGATGCCACCACAGTCTGCCGCAAGGCCCACGGACCACCGCACCGGAACTTGTTTTTCGCGAAGTTCTACCAGCGCTCACTCGGCCACATTTCAGCCAAGCCACCGTCGCCGTCTTAGCCACCCATGACGGATGCTGATCCCTGCCAAGCTTGTAAGTCGCCGGCTGATGCCTTGTCGCTGCGTCGGATGTGTGGCTTTGCAATACGATGGGACGCGAACCGGGCGAGCAGGGATATGTGCGCAGTGTTGAAACATATTCTGCAGTCTCCTGCGACCTAGGCTAGAAAAGGGAAGGCAACTTTGCAGATTGGGGAACGGCAGGCTGAAACTTTTGCAGTCCGGGCGTTCGATTGCGCACATCGCAGTCCTCGGCTGCCCACCACGCACACGGCAACGTGCTATGCCATCTGCGAGGCTGATGCCGAGGCATGTGTCCGACACCCACCGCATTCTCAGTGCTCAGCATCTTGGCGTTGTGCTCACATACCGCGGAACAGCATGTGAGCGGTTGGCTCTGCAGATCTTTGGGGTGCGCGACGTCGTGGGCAACCTCAACACACCGAACAAACGAACCCTTCAAGACATGTCTGACGCAGGACCGCGTCAATGGTTGGGCCAAATTGTCGAAGAGGGAGACACGAACAAGTTACGACGCCTGCGACGCGACTTCGGTGCAGAGCCAATTGCTTCTGAATCGCGCCGGCCACTGATGTCATCGGTCGCCCTAGGGGCGTCGGCAACGGTGGCACCGGCCGGCTGTCGCAGCTAGGGGTCTGAACGACTACAATAGCTTGATTGGTTCCGCCGGGTTTGCTGCGCGCTCCCAAGACTTTACCAAACTCCAAGCCGAGCGGAGTTTTTGCGTCTACTAGAAGTCGGGCAGACGATGTGTGGGAATATCTCGCTCGGGTTAGATGGGGGCACCGGCTTGGCAGGCGTTCGTGAGCGATGTGCGACGCGGCGCAAGAGCCTCTTCTTTGGTCTGCGCACTGAGCATCAGAGCTGCAGCCCCGCGTGATATTCGATAAGCGTCGCAGCGAAATTGGATAAACCTATGGAACGCACTCCGAACGCTACACACGTTTTTGGACACGCAGGGCAAGCGTTTGCCCCCCACTTCTGGCCCCGGGTACGCTCCACGGTGACTGCAGAGATCTCTGCACCCTTTCCGGGGCTTCAGGCGGCAGCGGGATGGGTGGAGGGTTCGAGCATCGCTTAACCTGGCCTGGAGCACGGGTACAGGGATCTGGAATCAAGCATCTTTCTGGCCCGATTGAACGATCGCGGATCGCGGACGAGCCTATAGGCCACTGGGCACTGAGAGCTGATACGCCCGTCGCCCCCTCACTGGACGCCCATCAAGCCGTATTCCTCTAAGTCGCCGGTCTTAGCTTTCGTATCAAGGTCCGCCGGCGATCAGCGTACGGAACTCGCGTGCATTCCCAGACAAGTTCCGCCACATGTGGACGCCTGCCAAGCGTTATCAGGAGCTAGCGTCACGGCCCCCAGATATGGGGTGCGAATAAACGGTCTATGGGCTATCAGTTTCTCCTATCGAGGCTATCGGTCCCCCCTCGCCGAGGACGAGCTATCTGCCAGCTTCTAGAGCAGAGCGGGCGAATGGAGAGATACAGAGATCTGGATTGGAAAGGGTAGGGGAGCGATGCTCGGACGGTTCGAAATCATGGATTGCCAAACATGTGATGTCGGGGAGAGGCAGAGGCTGATGCTCTTTGGTCACTGGGGTGGTTCGAGGTATGTCACTCGCACGCTGGTGCTCGGTCGGCGGCCTGGATCGTCTGACACCCACTAGTAGGCTGCGTACATGGCATCTGGGGCCAGGTGGGGATCGCTGTGGACTCCACTGGGGCTCTCGTGCCGCATTATGCGGACGAACGTTTTGTCAGCAGTCGACTGGCCGAACGGATCGGGGGCCAGGATGCTGGAGGGCCGGGCAGGACGATCTCGCCGCGCACAAGACCTGAATCGGCAGGAGCGAGTGAATCAGGTGGTGCGCCTGAGATCACCTGATGAAGCCCTGAGCCCCACTCTTGACGCCTCGTAGGATGCTAACGAGACGCTGCAAGGACGCGGCTGTGCCTGGTGCTCTGCTTCTCTTGGCAAACTGTGTTGACCGTCGTTTATTCGTCTCGAAAGCCTTGGCCGCTCTTGTCCAGACCGCGGGACTGGGCTCAACATCCACCTTACTCGGGGCTAGCGCCGTTTTGGTTTCGACACCTCAAGGTTTAGTAGCGCGCTTAGTGTATTTCCTGCAGTCCTTTCGTCCCATGCCGTTGCCCTTTGCCGCCTCCAACCGCCTCCTGCTCAGCTCCTGGGCTTGGCCCCTGTAGCCCTGCGTCAGCCGTGTCTGCCCCAGCTGCCCCGTGGGTCGCCGTTCCCTCTAGCTCTCTCCCCCTCTGCTACGGCTGAGCGTATCTCTACAATCTGCAATCTGCAATCCGTATCCGGCCTCTGCCTTTGTGCCTGCGGTCAGCCCTGTCGCTTGTCTCGTGTGACGGCGTCAGGCACACACGGCTGCAGGTCATCAGTCGCTCGTCCACTCACAGCGCTCCCAACTCAGTTCGCCGTCGCGGATGGCTCACGACCAACGACCGGCAGACCAAAGGCAGAATCACGCAGGGCCCCAAGGCTCTCCCTCTGCTCGGGTTTGGACACTGCCCAGGAACCCAGTGCCCAGTCTGTGTGTCCTGACGGTCCCCGGTCGTATCCTGGACAGTGGCCGTGGCCTGTGTCCTCCGGTCCCTCCCATGCCGTCCAGCTGCCATCATCATAGCGTACCGATTCAGTGCGTCCTCCCAGCCATGATCCGGGACGCCAAGAATCAGGCGCTGCGACCATATGCGACCAGCCCGGCGACTATAAAGATTCCCCTGCGGCTCGCCGCAGCGCTTCTTCTCCTCGTCGTACTTTCACCTACCCAAGTGTCTCCCATCAGCGTCGAGCCAGCCAAGCCTCGGCATCGCGCAGCACACTAGCAACCACAAGTCGTTCGCGTTTCATAGGTAACGTCCAACCAGCTTTCATCTTCTATTTAAACGACCCCACGCCCACGACACGACCAAGCCTACGAGCGCCCAGCAATCATGTCGAACAACCAGGCGTACCTCAGCCCGGGGTACGACGACGAGAAGAACTTTGGCGGCCACATCGAGGAGAAGGACTCGGCCTCGTACCAGTATGGCGTGGAGGAGGTCGGCGGCCCTGTCGCGTCGCAGGAGGAGGAGACGCACCGCTCTCTGAAGCCGCGTCAAATCAGTATGATTGCCATCGGTGGTGCTATCGGTAAGTAGGCTCTTGTTGATAGCAATGGAGACGGGTGTGATGGCGCTGGGGTGCTCCCGCATGGTCGCGAGGGATGAAGAGGGATGCCCGGCGAATTGTGGCTTCTTCCCCGCGTCCCCTTGCCCCCGTGACCCGGGGCGATGGGACCCATGTGCGGGAGGTGGGTACGCCAAGCCACCGCCCACCTGTGGGCTGTGGGTTTTATTTGGCATCGATCGCCGCCCAAGCCCAAACTGCCGCTCCCCACCCAAGCGCCTGGGCGTTACGGTGCTACACGGCGGTACGCGGTGCGCTGCGTACGCTGCGGTGCCTCCATGCGCATGCAGTGAACCAGCACGCCACAAGATCGGTTCCCGGTATGTCGCGGAGCTGGCATTTGTGTCGCGCTGCGGGTGGTGCCCCACCCACCTTTTGCCGCTACAGCCGTACGCTGCGCGCGTGCGCGACTGCAACACGCGCAGCACTCGTCCTGTAGGCGGAGCGCATGCAGCTCTTGGCATGGAGCTCCCCGCGAAAACGCCCCCCTCTATCTCCCCGTTCCCTGCCGCCATCAGCGATTGAAATGTAAGAGAGATCGCCGCTGACGTACCCAGGTACTGGTCTCCTGATCGGATCCGGCCCCTCGCTGAACCAGTCCGGTCCCGGATCTCTGTTCATCGCGTACTGCATCATGGGCGCCGTCTGTTTCTGCGTCCTGATGTCCCTTGGTGAGATGTCGGCGGCTTTCCCCTCCAAGCGAGGATTCCCGGGCTTTGCGACGAGGACTATCGATCCCGCGTTTGGCTTCGCGACCGCCCTTGTCTACCTCTGCAAATACCTCATTCTGTCCCCGAACCAGATTGTCGCCGGCGCTCTCGTCATCCGTTTCTGGAATGACAAGATCAACTCGGCCGCCTGGGTCACTATCCTGATCGCCTTCGTCGTCGCCATGAACTTCCTCGGTATCAAGTGGTTCGGTGAGGTCGAATTCTGGCTCTCGTTCATCAAGATCTTGACGCTCTCCGGTCTCATCATCCTCGGTCTTGTCATTGACCTCGGAGGCGGCCCCAACCACGACCGCATCGGCTTCCGCTACTGGAAGGACGGCAAGGCTTTCGTCTCGTACCCGAAGGGTATGGGCCCCGGTGGAGCCGCCGGCCGTTTCCTCGGTGTCGTCAAGGCTCTCGTCGGTGCTCTCTTCGCGTACATGGGTACCGAGCTGATCGGTGTCACCGTTGGTGAGGCCAAGAACCCTCGCAAGACCGTCCCGGCTGCCATCAAGAAGACCTTCTACCGTATCCTGTTCTTCTACATCATCCTTATTCTCCTCACCGGCATGATCGTCGACGGCCAGGGCCAGCTCCTCAAGACCGCCACCTCGGGCAACAACAAGACCACCGCGTCTGCCTCGCCCTTCGTCGTTGCCATCCAGGAGGCTGGTATCAAGGGTCTCCCCGGTCTCGTCAATGCCTGTCTCCTCATCTTCACCTTCTCCGCCGCCAACTCGGACCAGTACATCGCCTCGCGTACCCTCTACGGCATGGCCAAGGACGGCAACGCCCCTCGCATCTTCACCTACTGCAACTCGCGTGGTGTCCCGATGGCCGCGTTCGCGTTCACCGGCATGTTCATGGGTCTCGCCTACATTTGTTCGTCTGCCGACGGTCTCTCCGTCTGGTCCTACTTCACCTCGGCCGTCACCATTTGCGGTGCTCTTTCTTGGATCTCCATCCTGTCTTCGCACCTCGCCATGATGCGCGGCTTCAAGGCGCAGGGCATCTCGCGCGACACGCTCCCCTACAAGTCGCCCTTCCAGCCGTACGCCTCCATCTTTGCGCTCTTTATCACCGTCCTCATCGCCATCTTCAAGGGCTTTGACGCCTTCATCGGCCCCGTCTTCAAGTACAAGGACTTCATCTGCCACTACATCGCAATCCCGGTGTACGTGTTCGGCTTCCTCATCTACAAGTACGTGCGCAAGACCAAGTTTGTCAAGCCGCACGAGATGGACCTGTACACCGGCGCGCGCGAGTTCCAGGGTCTCGACGAGGACGACGAGGACGAGATGCGCTACAAGTCCATGTCCTTCAAGGACAAGGTCATCTACCAGCTCAAGAACTGGTAAACAAATCGTCTCCATCACATTCTTTCCACACAGTGCTTGCCGGCCGGCAAGCACACAACGACAACGAGTAACTAATCCTTAATTGTAGATTTGTAGCAACGTAGTAAGAGCAGCTAGCGAAGGATCAGAGCAAGAGGGTGTTCTTGCTTCTTGAGTTGATATGCATAGCCATAACGAATAGGCCTGAGTTGCAGAGCGGGTGTGTGTAGTCACAGCTCGTGCTTCGACAACGCGCCTGCGAGCTGGACGTGTTCTTGAATGCTTCAGTGCTGCCTATCATGCGCCTCCTCTTCCGATGCTTCCCTTCTTGATCCTCACGTTTTCTTCTTGGTGCCTGCCCCACTGCAGAATAACCCACAATCAAAAAGCTCGAGTGCTGCATGGAGCGTTCAACGTTGGGAACGCTTCTAGAGGGGTCCAAACTGACAATGTCCCTCCTCAGTGTCAGTCTCTCACGGTGCGCCCCAACCCCAACAGGACGGGTTGAGTTGACCCTCTCAGTTCTCATCACATCTTTGAACTTAGCAACGACACTACACCCTTCACTTCATAACGCGATGCAGCGCGCACCCAGACGCAAGAGGGATCGCGGCGTTGCAGGCGCAGAAGGTGGCCCGTTTTGAGAGGCACCGCGCCCAGGGACCGACGATCGAGCATGTCCTCAAGGAAGCCCAGCGTATTCCCATCCTCCAATACACGCCGATCACGACTGGGACATCAGAGCCCACAAGAAGGCATTGGAGATGACAACTTTGCTCGTGTCGCACCCATCGTCTCCGAGCAGTGTCAAACTGCTGCGAGCCTGGAGGAATGGATTGATTCGTGAAGGCTCCCCCCCGCGGGTCATCGAAACCATGCTCGCGTACATGCCTGCCACTACGGTGCGTTCACAGAACCCTCATGCGGAAGCTAATGCCACAAGAAATGCTCCGTCTGAACTTTGCAGGACCGATGGCGATCTTTCACGGCAGCGTGGCGCCGAAAGACGGCGCAATTGTCGGGAAGGCGACGTGCATGGAAGGAAGGACGCTGGGCAAGACAGTCGCCATCCAGCACGGACTCAGTTGGGACAGGAAGCCTAAGGCGCGGCTGAATAAGGTCTCTATCCTCGCGCTACTTGACGGTGCGTGGATCACCGCTCTCGACGCTACAATACGATATCGCCTCTCGGTAGTGACACCCCTGTCGGCCGCCACTCAGGCCATCGGCTCAACGTCTCCAAGTCTCCGCCACAGGACAACCAGACCTCTGAGGTATGGCGAGCGCGACTCGAAGAGCTGCGCAAGGCACTCCGCGGCGCACAGTACGGCGATTTCATTCTCTACGCGAAACGTCCTCCGGGGGGACGAAGAAGAGTCGCCGAACGAGATATTCGGCTACTTTTTGCCCAACTGGTCCAAGACGAAGCGAGGCAAGGGGAAGGTATATGACCTTTTGCCTATACAGACTCAAATCTCGACGCGCGCTGCTGTCATGGTCCTCACATGTCTGGTCGCCAACGAAAAGATGACGCCGCGGTACTTCGCTGCAATCTTCCGTTCTGGTTTTGTTGGCAAGGCGACATTTGAAGTAATCAAGATTCCTGCCAGCGCGTTCTCCCAAGCCTTTACCACGGCGTGGATGACAGACAAGCTTAAGTCCATTTTATATCTTCTTGGCTTCAAAAATGTCGTCACTGCGTAGGGCCGGCGTTCCAGCGGCGTACAGGCCCGAGTCGGGCGGTGAGTCTCCCTCCCCTCCAGGCCCACAACTAACATGTAGTGGGCATAGAGAAGATCGACCAGCTTCTCACCCATGATCTTGGCACCAATTGAGCTGCTATGTATAGCCATAACGAATGAGCCTGCTTTGGACTGGTCTGGGCACTGATGTCGTCTGCAGTGTACGTTGCACTCAGCAAGCTTGACGAACGCCCTCTCCAGGATCGCAGGTCAACGAAGGAACGGGGATGATATGGGGTTCCAGGATCCAGTAAAACACCATGAAAACAGCGTCGAGGTCGGAGGTCGCCTTTGCAAGTTTCAAGCTCTCCCACGGCCGCCCAGACACGACGAGCACCTCAACGGACATGTCGAGGTCGGAGGACGCCTTTGCTAGTTTCAAGCTCTCCCACGGCCGCCTGGCACGCCAGATCAGCTAACTGGACATGAATGAGTATTCGGGGTCGGAGGGAGGCTTTGCTAGTTTCAAGGACTCCCACGGTTATGCTTGCACTTGCTGGCTACTGCTTGCACTCGCTCGCCTGCACCAGCTTGCACGTGCTTGCACTTGCTTGCGCCTGCCTGCGCCTGCCTGCCTGCACCTGCCTGCACCTGCATGAGAACTGGCTCGGAGACAGCCTCTCGCCCACTTCATGTTTCACACAGCTGACACTGGCCTCCGTTCGAGCTAGATCTGCATAGAGGGTGAAGCTGGTGCGGCGCTTGCATTCGCACCCATCGCCCTCGACTCGGCATATCATCCTCTTCCCGCCCACGAAACTGGCCGCTTTTTCCTAACTGCCAAGCCTGACCGGTCCGCTACTGTTGCTACTGTACACTCCACTCCGTCCCTGACGGTACTAATGTTACATGCCATTGAGTCCACAGCACTACTTCCCAAGCCGCTTTTTATACAGCGTCTTGTCTACTGTAGCGAGCGCGAAGGAGGTTGCCTTGGTGCCGATGATCGCACGCATCTCTTTAATTGATATGCGCCGTATGAAGCTGCTACATTGGCACCCGGCTGCAACGAGCTCCACAAGGTCCTCTCCGCAAAGGGGAGAGTGCTGCACGTACGCCTCGTGCGTGCTGTCAATCATGTCGGAGAAGGCGTCGGGGTCGTCTAGGATGTGGTCCATCCTCGGTTCCTCTGTCTCGGGCGCGTCGGTGATAGACTCCGCCACGCCAGTCTTCGTGAACCAGGACGGCACATCGACGAGGTGAAAAAACGTTTGCTTCCCGGACCGTGCATTCTCGGCCACTGTCTCGACTATACCCCGCCACAGTCCGCCGAGGTGCGTGTCGTTTGGTTCACAATTGGACAGAAGGACGAAGACGTTCGTCAGATCACATGGTCCAGTGTAGTCAAAGAACTGGCCCATCTTCCGATCGAAGTAGTTGAGCTTCCAGACGACGTTGATTGATGAGAGGTAGGGGATCGAGCTCATGGTATGGCGTACGTCGGCTGCCTGATAGATCACGACGGTGCGCGCGGGCGGCAGTCGGACGAGGCGTTTGCTCCACCTGTCGTACATCACGATTCGAAGAACTTGCGGCTTCAGGTTCTCGGGGAAGGCGCACCAGCTCTGTTCACGGGCCGCTAACGGGCTGCTCCGCACCGTTGGCGAGATATACAGGTCCAGCACGGTCGTCAGGCTCATGAAGGGGGAAACGGTGGACAGGGAACGGCCTCGCCAGTCGAACACGGCGCCCGGAATGTGAACCTGCCCGGTCTGCCATCCCAAATGGCCCCAGATGTCGTCGACGGAGTATCGGAGTAGGCGGCACGTCAGGCGTAAGCGCAGCAGCGTCTCGATATCATGGTCACGGAAGAAGGATCCGAGGATGTCGTTGAACAGGTGTGGATAAGAGTGGTAGAAGGAAACGAGCATGGAAATGGGAGGTCGGGTGAGGGAAAGTGCGACGACGCGTTGAATAATCAATGGTGGCAAGGGAATGTGATGACGCCCCACCGGAGGTCGATCGTGGGCTTATATTCTCTAACAGGCACACGGCTCGGGCCACTTGCCGATGCATAGCCCAGCTCTGGGTAGACCGATCTGGCCCGTGTATTGCGATGCTGATCTGCCTCGGTTGTGAGCGGCCCATGCAGTGAGCGCAGTGTGTGTATGTGTCTGTGTGAGGATCACCAGGTGTCAAAGTCACTGTGTGTCGAGATTGGCATTAGGGTTCTGACATCTGAACAGACTATGATACACAACGTACTCCAGAGAACACAACATATTACTTGGTGAGGACGGCGGCGGCACGGACGTTCTCCTGGTGGACCATCTCCTTGTCGTCGATGGGGAGGTGCTCGCGCACAGTCGGCTGCCAGTTGTTCGTACGCCAGGCGGGCGTGCCCGAGCGGTACATCTCGTCGACCTCCTCGAGGGTGAGGCGGCGGGTCTCGGGGATCATGAAGTAGACGTAGAACACGGCCACGAGGAGCACTCCGGCGAAGATGAGCAAGATAAGAGGACCAATGTCGTCTGCGATAAGAGGGCTGGAAGTTAGCATTGGCCGTACATGCAACGAAACTGAGAAGCCGGGGCGCAAAAACGCCGGATGCGGGAGTGGCACTAAGACTAGTGCAGCCCAGTTTGGCAACCAGGCGTTCGCACATCCGACCGCCGCACAACCTCTCAACACCATTAAAACTCACCTGAAGTAGCCAAGCATAAAGTTCCAGAACCAGTTAGTTGCCGAGCCGATGGCGATTCCTTTGGGGCGGACACGGAGCGGGAAAGTCTCGCCGAGAATGACCCAGGGAGCGGGACCCCAAAAGAGCGAGAACGCCGAGACGTGCAGAATGGCGAAGGCGATCAAGACGTTGCCTCCAAGCTTGCGCTTGTCTTCCGGAACGTTCGGGCTGTCGGTGTAGAAGTGGCCGACAAGAGCAGCGACGACGGCGCAGCAGAACATGAACGCGGCACCGGAGATGAGCGACCGGCGACGGCCGACGTGTTCGATCGTCCACAGAGCCGGCAAAACCATCACAAAGGAAACGGCGCCCATGATGACCTGGATCGTGTACGAGTTCAAGCTCTCAATCTTAGCTGCCTGGAAGAAGACGGGGCCCTGCAATGGTTAGTTTTAGTCAATTTTTCGGATGTTTTTGTGGCACTCCACTCGAAGTCGATTTTGCGAGATTTCAACTCACGTAGTACTGCAAGTCAGCCCTGTTCAACGTGGTTCAACCCACATAATAGAAATTTTGACCGTTAAGTTGTTGGAGGAACTGAATCATCATGCCGTTGAGCGTGCGCTTCCACATGTGGCCCTTGAGAGAGAAGAGCTCGAGCCAGGAGCCCTTGCCCTCGGCGTTTTCGATGGCAACTGCCTCCTCGAGCTCGACCAGCATCTCCTGAGCCGCAGGGCTGTCGATAGTGCAGTCATTCAGGGCCGCGATCGACTTCAGGGCCTGCTCTTCCTTGCCCTTGCCGAGGAGGAGACGAGGAGACTCGGGAAGAGCCCAGGCGCCGAGGATGAGGAGCAAACCCCAGATGATCTGCAGGCCGATGGGGATGCGCCATGAGGCAGAGTTCGGGATCTTGTGCGTTGCCAGGTCGATGATGTACGCGAGGAACAGGCCGGAGACGATCTGAACCTGGTATAGGACGAGGAGCGAGCCGCGAATCTTCTTCGGGGCCGCCTCACCGATGTACAGCGGGACGATGGCGGAGAGAGCTCCGACGCCAAGACCAGAAACGAAGCGACCAACCGTGATCTGGGCGAGGCCGAAGGAGGCGAGCTGAATGATAGTACCGATAGTGAACTGAGAGTCAGCTTGGAAGCATGGGTGAAGGTCGAGGAAATGCCACGACCGTATGTTGGGTGGTCGGGTGGAGGTGGAGGTGTTCCACCAAGTGGAGGTCCCAACATCGTCGTCGATGCGCCTGACACACACAGCAATCACAGCCTACGCAAGCTAGTGCGTAAGGCGTATGTCTACTGTGGCATGCGTTCCGCAGATCTCCACTGCTGGTACAGCCCACTTCCCATTCCCCAGAACCAGCACTCACCATCACAGACCAAAACATGATAGAGTACTTGCGCCCGAGACTGTCGCTAGTGAGAGCTGGTGGGCATTAGCATTCCGTCATTTCTTCCTAAAACGTCTTGGCCTGAAACGCAGCGGCCGTGCAGTTAAGGTCTACTCACTCTGCAGGAGCGCGCCGAAGAACGTGCCGGCACTAAGGAGCGATGTGATGATACTCTGCCGCTGGGACGAGAGCACGTACTCGGTGCCGTTCCACTGGCCGAATTGCTTGACGAAGTCGGGCATGATCAGGCATCCCGAGATGTATCCAATCTATCGTTAGTCAGTCTGTCGACACGCGGTCGAAGTCGCGGCAAGCTCACGTCGTATCCGAACACCCATCCTCCGACTGAATGTCAGCTCAGCCCAAGTGGTGAGGTATGGCAGAGAGTACTCACACGCTGCGAAGAAGCAGAACAAGACTGATTTCGACACCATGGTGAGTGGCGTTGTTGTGATGGGTCCCCACAGCTGGTCTTGCGACTTTTAATATATGAGACGAACTCCCAACTTCTCAGGTGTCCCCAGGTTCCCCCGTGCTCCCCGCGGGGCGTCAGGAAGTCCCATCGTGATGCTCCGAGTGACGCCGTGTGTACCGGTTGTTGCTTTGGAACAGGAACAAAGGTGCAAAGGAGTGATACCCGCCCGCCCCGAGTCTTTGGTGCCCTGCTAGCCTGCTGGGAGTCATGCGGGCCGGGTGTACCGGTGTCCCCGTGCTTGGCTGCATGCTGCACACGCTGGGGTTTGAGGGGGAGCTTGGTTCCGGGGTAATTACCGCCAGAAGGTCAGGGCCTGATATCCGCCCTTTAGCCGGCGCTTATCCAGGAGGCACATGGGCGATGGTCGGCCGGCGTTCTTCCCACTTTGCACCCCCCTCACAGGCGAGCATAGGCTGAAGCGATGAGACGAGAGATTGGGTTTCACGATGCGCCGCTTTTCCTCAATCCTCGATCTGCCGCAGATCTGGAACCAGGTTTGAAGCGAAAAGATCGAACGCTGGCGGCAGTACCCCGCCAATCAAATGGGCCCACTCGGTATCCATCTCAGACGCCTTCGCCGTTGCAGCTGTCACATGTGCGATCCCATGCTTCCTACGCATACCAGAGTGTGTGCGTACATCCCCTCTGAAGCTTCTAGTGGGCAGAAGTGCATGCGTTTCAAGTCGCCGATTGACACAGTGGAACATCAGCAAGGTTCGGTGGTGTGATGATGGACTGCCAAACAGGAGCATTTTCGGGCCATTTTCGGCGATTTGTCCATCGTAGATTACCAGAATCAACAAGGCACAAGGGTGCATCGGCGTAGCCGCCGCTTGTCGGCCGCAGTAGAGTCTCGGCATGTGACCAGGCAGCGTATCATGGTCGCCTGTAGTAGGCTGTTGTGAGGAGCGTGGGTTGTCAGCTGTTCGTTGGCGGCTGTCCGGCTCTCCAACGCGTCATACCGAGCCCCCTTTGGGGGGGCGGATACCCGTCACTGGCTAAGACGTTGTGGCTTAGTGCTCGTGGGGAGTGTGAGTTGGCTCAGCTGCCCAAGCCTCTCCGTCATGTGGGGCATGTTGTCAGCCTCCACGGATATCTGCAGGGCTCCGCATCATGTGCTCGCGTGCTCGGCAGCTTCGGCTTCCTTCGGCCTCGGATGTCTCTGATGGGGGAGGCAAGCTCTATTGGTTAAAACGTCTGGCCGTATCCAGTCTATGTGAATTCATGAACATTGAGCTGACTGTCTAACGCCCGGGTATACCTTCCTTTCTACTTGTAACTTCTGACTGTTACTCGTGTGCTAGCCGGGCACCAGGCCTGGCTTCGCTTGTTGACTCCTAGGGTTGACTTCTGACTGGCGGGGTGGCTTGACGGCTCCACCTCGCTCTTGTATTCCACATGCGACTCCGACGGGCTACTTGTTGTGGTTGAAGAGGAAGTTCTTCGTCCTGAGGACCTCGAGCGGCGTGTCCCTCGAGTCGTAGCGGGGCGGGTGGTCTGGAAGTGAGACGTACGCCGTGCTCCCCGACAATCCCGAGAATGTGCTTCCCGACGAAGGCTGGGGCGCATCCGTGAACGGGCTCGGGAGGTTGTCTACAGGATCCTGGTCCTCGAGCTGGTAGTAAGCGTCTGTTGTTCTTCTGCGCCTCGATTCCGGAATCTATCCGCTCCGAGGTGTAGAGTCGCTCCTGGTCGGAACTCACAATGAGACCCTGCTCCTCCTGCTGCATCTCCCTCCTCCTCTGGCGGTCCTGGTACTCGATCTTGGCGCAGAGGTAGCAACCGACGATACCAGCCACAACCAGGCAGACGATGCCGAGGATGGCGACGCTGGCGATGATGACGATCTGGCCACCGGTTAGGCCGTGCGCGTCCGGCGCCTCCGAACGCGAGAAGAGAAAGTTGGCGTTGCGGTCTGGGATGGGCGACGCTGAAGCCGTGCGAAAGCAAAGCGCAATGAAGACGAGCAAGAGAGAGGGGCGGAGAGTGACTGCGAGCATATCGATGAATTAGTAAGTCTTGAGAGGGGGTTGGGTGTGGTGCTTCGGCGCGCGTTATGCTCTGTTCTCGAAAGCAGTCGTCGAAGCTTGTGCAAGCCAGGGCTAGTCAGCAGCAAGTGTTAGTGGGCATGCATGCCGTGCCGAGTGTTTATGAGCATAGTGAATGTTGGTGCATAGCGCATCGCAATGTGCGTTTTGGTGGGAACGACGCGCAAGCAACTATGTCGGAGCCGAGTGCAGATGCTGTGTTGAGTGATCGCCCTGGACTACCTTGGCTGGGCGTTGGCTGGGCTTTCCGGGCATTCCGTGCTCGTTGATCGCTACCGAGCCGGCCATCCCGATGCAACGGAATGGGAATGCCGATGAGCCAGCCGAGGTTGCTGCGACCTGTCCATGCGCACTATGCACCGGAATGTACGGAGTAGCGTTGGGCAGTAGGTGAACGGTGAACGATGCCCGAGTCGATGATGAGGAAAGTCAGGCGCGTTGACGGACGTTTCAGCCAGAATCGTCGATCACCGAGAGTGGGTTCAGCAACAGCGTTTCGTGGGATCTGCGTCCGTCCAGAAGGACAGGTAGGCTGCAGACCTGCAGGGTCGGTAGCGAGCTAGCTACTCCCCACGTTTTCAACCTGCAAAGCCTGGACTCACTCCTAGTCCCGGCAGTCCTGGCAGCTCAACACGCTCAGGCTGGTCAGAGTGCGAAGGCTCTCGAAGTACTCAGCTTATGGGTTCAACAGCTGACGAACGGTTACCTGAAGTTGCGGCCACTCAGTGCAAGCCCGACACGACGTCGTTCTCGCAACAGAACTTGTTAGCGATCGCAATCGGATTGCAAACACTACGGTCGCGTGCGAGGGCAACACGTTTCGGGGTCGGGTCGCACGTTCGGACGGCCCAAGCTTTCGCGGCGGGACCGTCTCCACGCCTTCGCCAGGACTCACGGACGGCACCGCGGGGTACGACGGACGCACAGCTCTAATAATCGGAGAAGTCCTGTAATCCCCCTCACGTGATTATTAGACCTGATTAACATTAGGCTGTAATGATCGGTCGCCCGGACGTGCCTTTGCCGAGGTGGCCACGGTTTTAGTGGGGCCGATCGCGGCGTCCTCGGGGCCAAGCCCCCGGTCTGCGGGGCAAGTCTGGGTAGGTCACCTGGCCGCAAGATCCGGCGACGCACACAAAAGCAGACGGACCACGAACCCAAAGTTGTTCTTCAGCAACTCCCACGCACCAGCACTTCACCACCATGGTCAAGGAGACAAGAACGACAGTCGGCATCATTGGCGCGGGCCCGGCCGGCCTTCTCCTCGCGCGCCTCCTCCTCAAGGCCGGTATTGACAGCGTCGTCATCGAGTCCAAGGACCGCGAGTACGTCGAGCAGCGACAACGCGCGGGCATTCTCGAGCAGGGATCGGTCGACGCGCTTCGCGAGTGCGGCGCGGGCGAGCGCATGGACAAGGAGGGCATCCCGCACGACGGCATCGAGCTCCTCTTCGACAAGCAGCGGTACCCGATCCACTTCCCTTCGCTCACTGGCGGACGCCAGGTCATGATCTACGCGCAGACCGAGGTGTGCAAGGACCTGATTGCTCTGCAGCTCAAGGAGGGTGGACCGCTGCACTTTGAGTGTGAGGCGCTCGCCGTTGAGGACCCCAAGACGGACAACCCCAAGATCCGCTTCCGCCACAAGGACGGCGAGGAGGAGATCCTGTCGTGCGACTACGTCGTTGGTTGCGATGGCTTCTGGGGTGTCGCCCGCAAGGCCATCCCGGAGAGCATCGCGACCGTCTACGAGAAGACGTACCCCTTCGCCTGGCTCGGTATCCTCGCCGACGTTCCCCCCTCTAACGACGAGCTCATCTACGCCCGCCACCCCCGCGGCTTCTCCCTTCTCTCCATGCGCTCTCCCACCGTCTCGCGATACTACATCCAGGTTCCCGCTGGCGAGGACATCAAGGAGTGGTCCGACGAGCGAATTTGGGAGGAGATCGAGAAGCGTACCGAGACCAACGACGGATGGAAGGTCCAGCGCGGACCGATTTTCCAGAAGAGCGTCCTCCCGATGCGCTCCTACGTCCACGAGCCGATGCAGTATGGCCGTGTGTACCTTGCCGGCGACGCCGCCCACATTGTCCCGCCAACAGGTGCCAAGGGCCTGAACCTCGCCTTCGGCGATGTCGTCACCCTCGCCAAGGCGCTCAAGCACAAGGTCGACACTGGCTCGGACGAGCTCCTCAACAATTACTCTGACCGCTGCATCGGACGTGTCTGGCAGGCCGAGCGTTTCTCGTACGACATGACGAACCTCCTCCACACCGACCCCAACGCCTCGGCGTTCGAGGACCGCCTCCAGGTCGCCCGCCTCAAGCGCATGGTCTCCAACCCCCACGCCGAGACCGACCTCGCACTCGCATACACTGGCTTCCCGTTGTAAAATTATTATCCCAAGTCCGGTTGTCGCGTCATACACTCTCATGCATTTGGTCTTCAGAAGGTACATATGTATACTCGCTGCTCGCTGCCGACTTTTGCCAGCCTCGTTGCAGCCATGCAGGGCTGACTCAAGCCACAATCGGCACTGACCGGCGCCCCGCAGGCCACCGGGCACGTAGGGGCCGGTGGTCCAGCTTGCATCGGATGTGTTCACTAGATAGGAAGTACGCAGACTTGTCCAGATGACCATCGAGGCGAGGCAAGCATCAAGGCTAGCTGAGTGCAGTACACGTTCGTAGATCAATGATCTGCATACCATAGCCGCTGACGGTCTGGTGACTCATGCGTTTGTCCGCCGGGCTGATCCACCTTCCAGCGCCTACACACTGCCGCGGCTACTGCATACAACGTACTCCAAGGCACAGGAGCTCGGTCTGCCAGGACAAACAGTGGGCAGTGGGTGCAACCCTAATGAGCGATTGTAATTGCACTCATGAAAGCGTTCGCGGTCTTCACTCTGATTACCAAGCCGCAAATCCGTAGCAGCCCATTGGCTCAAGCGCAAGCGAGCGGCCACGAACCCGCACATTACCGCACCCGCACCGCAACCGATGCCCGAGCCTGATTTCTGAATATGAGCCGGCGGGGAGCAAGCGATCGATAAAGTCTGGTGCATTCCTTTTCTTACAGCCATGTCGACGTCCGATCCGCGCCATCCACCAGACTCGAAACGTACAAAAGAATTCGAACTCGTCGAACTCGTCGGAGTTGATCAAGTCACGAGCGAACCTTTCTCCGAGAAACGCACAGATCGTAACCCGGCCTCGCCCGCTTCCTCCCGACCCAAGACTCGACCTGAGCGCCATCGCTCCTTGTACGCGCGGTTCTACGCCAGCCTGTCCCCCTACTCCAGCTTCGTCGTTGCGGCGCTCCTCCTCGCTCTCCTGTCCATCGCCATCGGCCTGAAAGTCTCACCCCGATTCGCCAACTTCGCCTCCAACCATCTCGAGAAAATGGCCCCTTCCACTTCCACCGTGTCGCCCTCTGCTCCGCCTGCTGGCGCGACTGAGCCCGTTGCCGTCGCCTCCTCCGCTCCTGCCAAGGTCGTGACCACGCCTTCGGTCGCCACCTCCTCTTCCGCCGCTACTAAATCTACCACGCCCAAGGCCTCCTCCACTGAGAAGCCCGCCGAGGAGCCGTTCCAGTTCAAGGGTAACTTCAAGGACTGGAACCGGCTAGCGGACGGGATGGACCGGTTCCACAACCACTTCCGCTGGGAGTACAAGAACGTGTACGACAATGCTTTGGGTGGATACGCGAAGAAGCGGGGGCAGAACCTGCAGCGCTTCCTGCGCGAGGCGGAGCAGCTCGCGCACCACCTCGACATGCACCACCGCATCGAGGAGGCCTACATCTTCCCCCTGCTGGCCAAGAGGATGCCCCAGTTCAAGGACGGCGGGCGCGACAAGGGCGAGCACATCAAGGCCCACAAGGGCATTCACGATGGACTGGAGCGGTATCAGGCCTTCATCAACCAGGCCAAGGCTGATCCGGACGCCTATGATGGCGAGAAGCTGAGGAAGATCATGGACTCGTTCCACGATGTGCTTTTCAACCACCTCGATCAGGAGGTCGAGGACCTCGGAGCACACAGCGTGCAGAGGGCGGGATTCACGCTCGACGAGCTCAGGCGCTTCCCCATGTAACAACGTCTCCGCTTCGTTCAGCATCGTCTCAGGAAATGTCATCAGAAGACATGTTCGGCCTTTGTCTCGCCTGACCACCGGGTTAGTCCGACCCCGCCATCAATGATCTTGAAACACCAAGCCACCTCGAGGCCAGCCTTATTTCCCCTCAGTCTCAGCAACTCTCATTATAGATACCACTCGACCTCTCACGTAGTACACATATAGTCCTATGTTCATGTATCACCTAAGTTAGCTATTGAAGATGCGCGAGTGCTGCAGGTCGTGTCGGCTCGTCAGGATCTCGATCAGCGGCCACGTAGTGCACGGCCCAGCCTCGCTCGCCTTGGCCCACGCCCAGATGTCCTCAGGTTGTTTCTTCGCCTCCTCCTTCATGTGCACTTCCTTCTCCTCCGCAGCCGCCAGATCAGCCTGTGTCGGCTTCTTGTCCGCCTCGAGCTCCGATTGTGTCGGCTTGGCGTCATGCTCGTCACCACCATTGGGTACACCGTTGGCCTGCTTCTCCGTGGCGATCGGGGCTTGTACAGCTGAGAACGCGGAATCCACCGGGTCAACAGGCGCAGCGCAGTCCCATGGCCGCCGCACATCGCGCGTGTCGTCAATGATGCGCCGACCGTCCCAGCTCAAAATCTGTGTGGAGAGATAAGGGCCGATCAGGTTCAGTCTCACGCCGGCAGAGAGAATGCTCCGGAGATGCGTGAAGAGGTATACGTGGTGCGCCGTTGCGGGCGGGATCTCGAGCAGCGCACACAGCACGCCGAAGCAGAGCGAAAGGTGACCGTGGGACTTGCCGCGGCGGACGCGGAGCTTGAAGCTCGAGATGAGAGACTTCTTGGCTTCTTCCTTTGCTTCGGAGACGTGGGTCAGCGAGGCGGAGGGTGGAGAGTTGAAGAATGATGGTGGAGGAGCGAGACCGCGTCCATAGAGGGTGAGAAGGGCGACACCTTGAGTCTTGCTCGCTCGGCGCTGGACCTGACTCAAGAGTGTCGACTCTTGCTCTGCGTCCAGCGCTATTAGCGTCTCCACTGTGACCGCTTCACGCTTCTCCCTCGTTGCCGCATCTTCATTTTTTATAAACTCGGCGAGGTATGCCGAGACGACAGCGTACGCGTGACGAAGGTAGTACCCCGTCGAGTTATGGAAGTTGTCCAACTCGTACTTGATGAATCGGACCGTCGGCGCCGTTACATTGCTCGCAGCCGCGCTCGTCGGACCATGTCTTCGGCGCGCGGCGAAGGTGTCCTTCCCCGACTCGGCACCGGAGAGCTGCGCGATATGTGCGAGGATGTCGTTGATCTCCTCTTCGTCGTACTCGTCCGTCTTAACATTGTTCGCGAGGAAGCCGTGCTTCGCGTACGACTCGAGACCGGAGGATGCGACGAAACCACCCGTCGGCAGGTTACTGTCGAGCAGCACGTAAAGAAGGTGCTGCGCCGAGGGAGAGAGCTCCACTGGTTGTCAGCTCGACAGAAAGCTTAGACAGCTGTACGGATGTACTCACTATCGGGGAAGATGCCCAGAGACCCAAAAAACCGAAGCGTTGGTGCAGGTATACCCAAAGAGAACGATGCGATGTGGAGAAGTGGAGTTGGCGAGGTGCTTGTTGAGTTGTGTTCGTGTGACGCAACCGACTCTCCGCTGAACGCAAGATAGCCCTGCGCCCCTCTCGAGCTTCCCACGTATAGCCGGTGGAGCCCTTATCTTTCCCCGGTGGGTATTCTCAGGTACGGGGCTGGATTCTGTCCCTGGCCGGAGTTGCGCTCCGACCAGGAGTGGGCGTGTTGGGTGACCCAGGATCCGTGTAAACAAGAGCAAAAGTTATTCTCCGCCAGGGAGTCGAACCCTGCTCTATCGCGAACACCAGATGGCAATCTCTCTTACGTAATGAGAGGCGATTATACTAACCGATATACTAGCGAAGATGAACCAAGGTATCTCAGGCCAATGGTTGAAAACTTCGGGCGCGGGTAGTTTATCAAATCGTGCGGCCACGTGGCTGCGAAAACAAGCCCCGCGTGCTGCCCTCGAGAAGTCGGTCAGGAGCCCATTGAGCACACCGAAGAACAACGTTGTTGTCGCATCATCCACCATGTCCGCACCACCTAACGGATCGCAGGAGCCGCAGGTCAAGACCGAGCCGGTCGACACGATTCCGACGCCGTCGCCTGCGCCCGTTGCTGCCCCCGCGGCTGCTGCGCCTGTACCCGCCGCTGCACCTGCGCCTGCTGCAGTCCCTCAGCCTGCCGCGGCGACTCCCTCCGCGCCTGCTTCCGGTACCGCGACCCCGACTCCGGCTCCCGCCCCCGCCCCCGCCGCTGCTGCTGCTCCCGCTGCTGCACCCGCACCAGCTCCTGCTCCTGCGGCCGCTGCTCCGGCAAGTGCATCCGGTACGGCGACGCCGGCTGCTGCCCCCAGCGCCGCCGCGGGACTCAGCACGCAGTCCAATGCGGCTGCTTCGGGTGGCGACGTCGAGATGAAGGAAGCCAAGGAAGAGAAAAAGGACAAGGACGAGAAGGACGAGAAGGAGGACGAGGACATGTCTGCGCTCTTTGCGCAGAGGCGCGAGGAGGAGATGGCGAGGCGCGACCGCTCCCTCGCTGAGTTCCTCGTCATGCTCGACGGGTACAAGCCCCTCATCCCCGAGGAGGTCACCGAGTATTACCTCCAGCGCGCCGGTTTCGACTGCCAGGACCCCAGGCTGTAAGTGTGTTCTGGCTGCAGGCCAGTCCCTCGCCCCTTGGTTGCCCCATTGCCCCGGTGTCGTCTGATCGGACGACGCTATGTGGATTGAGGCACGGGCAGAGACTGGTCAGAGGATGCAATTGCTAACAATGCAGGAAGCGCCTGCTCTCCCTCTCGGCGCAGAAGTTCGTCAGCGACCTCTCGCGCGATGCGTTCCACTTCGCCAAGCTGCGCGTGAACGGCACGACCGCGGGCCGTGGACGTCCCGCGACGGCTGTCGACCGAAACCGTGTCGTGCTCACCATGGACGATCTCTCGCTTGCGCTCTCGGAGCACGGTGTCAACGTCAAGAAGCCTGATTACTGTGAGCTCACTGATGACCTTTTGGAGCTAACATCCAGACCTGTAATCGAGCATCCATCGCTGTTCCCGCTGTGCGCGGCATCGCAGGGTACTGCGTAGTGCACACCCCACAGCTCCGAGCAGTGAGTTGCCAACTGGCCTTCGACGCAACTGACAACAGACTCCCTTCCCCCCCTGTCTCTACTTTCCCATCCATTAGACCCAGACCACCATGTATCATTGTATCACCTGAGCCCTCCGCGCCGCATGCCATGTCAAGACAAGAGAATTGGAATGCATGCAATTGATGAGAAAATGTACACTATGAATTTCGCCTCGCTAGGTGCAGGCTCTACTGACTCTGTCCTTTTCTGTCCCCGTGCTCTACTACAGTCACGACCGCCCCGCCGTTTTCGAGTTCGACCGTTCGCCATCGCTCTTCACTCGATTAAACCGTGTCCTCCATGACGAGCTTGGGCAGGATGTTCATGCCGATAAGCTCCTGGATGAGGAGCTTGGCGGCATAGGGCATCGTAATCTTGACGACGGCCTTGGAGGACTGGCACCCCTTGCACCAGCCCGAGTACGCGAGCATGCCGCACGTCTCGCACACCTGGGCGTCGAACGCGTCCGACGAGATCATCAAGCGCTCGAGCAGGAGCTGCGTCGCGCCGTATCCAATGAGACAATCACGTTCCATCTCACCCAGGCGGAGACCTCCGTCCTTCGAACGACCCTCGGTGGGCTGGCGGGTGAGGTTGGCGCGGGGACCGGTGGGACGCGCGTGCATCTTGTCCATGACCATGTGCTTCAGTTTCTGGTAGTAGATCGGGCCAAAGTAGACATACGTCTCGAGCGACTCGCCCGTGATGCCCGACGTCAGCGTGTCCTTGCCGGCGTAGCTGAAGCCGGCGTCGATGAGGATCTGGCTCATGTCGACGACCTTGGAGCCGCCAAACGCCGTGCCGTACTGCAACTTGCCGGCCATGAGACCGGCCTTGCCAGAAAGTAGCTCGATCATCTTGCCGACCGTCATACGCGACGGGAAACCGTGCGGGTTCATGATGATGTCGGGGCAGATACCCTGGTCGTTGAACGGCATGTCCTGCTGCGGGACGATGAGGCCGCACACACCCTTCTGGCCGTGGCGGGATGAGAACTTGTCTCCGAGCTCGGGACGGCGCGTCTGGCGCGTCAGGATCTTGATGAGCTGGTTCCCGTCCTCCGTGTCCGTCACCATGACCTTGTCGATGTTGGTCGGCTCGGGCAGCTTGTGCGCAACGGGCGTCGCCTTGAATCCCACCGTCGGGCCCGGGCCGCGCGTGTCCATCGGCGTCTCGCGCGCAGCCAGCACGTCGCCCTGCGCCACCACCGAGCCGGGCGCCACGAGGCCGTCCTGGTCCAGCCACGAGTGTGTCTCGGGCCGCTGGTCGGGCGGCAGCATTGCCAGCCGCTCCGACGTGCCGTTCGGGAACGAGCGGATCGGGATCGTCTGCTTCTTCAGCACGTGGCAGCGGCCGAAGCCGCGGTCCGCACTCGCCCGGTTCACGATGAGCGCGTCCTCAATGTCGTAGCCCGAGTAGGACATGACGGCGACGGTCGCGTTCTGGCCCGCGGGCAGGCGGTCGTAACCCACCAGCTCGATCGTCTTGGTCTTCACCATCGGCTGCTGCGGGTACGTCATGAGGTACAGCAGCGTGTCGATGCGGTTCAGCTGGTTGTACGCGATCGCGCCGATCGCCTGCTTGCCCATTGCACACTGGTAGGTGTTACGCGGCGACTGGTTGTGGTGCGGGTAGGGGATCAGGCCGGCGACGGCGCCGAGAATCGTGAACGGCTCGATCTCGAGGTGCGTCGTGTCCTCGGTGATCTCGGACTCGTAGCAGGCAATGAACGAGTCGTTCTCCTCGTTCACATCCAGGTACTCGACCAGGCCCGAGCGCAGGAAGTGGTCAAACGTCACCTTGCCCGCCTTCAGGAGCTGCATGTGCTCCGACGTCACGCGCGGCCGTCCGTTCTCAACGATAATGAGCGGGCGACAGATACGTCCTCCGTCGGACGCAATGTAGATGACGCGCTGGTGGTGGTTGATGTAGATCGACACAAACTCCGAGGTACGGCCCGAGCGACGCAGCTTGCGGAACGTGCGCACAAACTTGCGTGGCAGCGCCGTGACACCGATCAGGTTACCGTTCACTTGGACGAGGTGCACGCCGTCGCGGTACAGCTCGTTGCCGGTAGCAAGCGAGATGTCCTCGGCGCCGAGCATGAAGGCGAGCTTGATTAACGGGTCCTCGGGCACGTCGGTCGTGATATGCGTCATGAGCGCGAGGTTCTTGACGAGACCGCATGCCTCTCCTTCCGGCGTGTCAGACGGGCAGAGCATACCCCACTGCGACGGCTGCAGGGCACGGGGACCGGAGACCTTTCGCGTCTTCTCGAACTGCGACGTGATACGCGTCATCATGCCGAGCGCGGCGATGAAGGACAGGCGCGACAGGACGTGCGTGACACCTGCTCGCTCGACGTGGAAACGCTTCAGCGACCAGTTACCCGTCGAAATCGAGCGCACAAAGGCAGACGTGATGATATCACCGCCGCCGGTGCGGACAAGCGTGCTCGCGTCAAAGGGGCCGGCGCGCGTCTTCTTCTCGAGAATCTTGTCCATGCGCTTCTTCAGATCGCTGTTGAACGTCTTGAACGAGTCCTCGAACAGGAGCGACAGCAGCTGTCCGGCCAATTCGAGACGCTTGTTTCCGACGTAGTCGCGATCGTCGACCATGTTCTCGTCCAGCATCGCGGCGAGCACACGACGCGACATTGTCGCGAGGTAGATTGCCTTTGGACGGAAGTTCATGTCGCGAACGGCAACGTGTCCGAGAACCATGGCAGCGAGAGCCTGCATGGCCATGTCGACCGGGGTGAGCTTGTGGCCGAGCGAGCGGTCCTCCTTCTCCTGGGTGGGCGAGACACGGGCACCGATCCACTCGAGAGCCTCGCGGCGGGTGTAGACGCGGAGGCGCGCCGCCTCCTCGAGCGACATACCGAACGCCTCCTGGTACTTCTCATCGGGGCCGCACACGAGCTGAAGGATCTCCTTGTCCGAGGTGACGTTCATCGCCTTGAGCGCAATGACGATGGGGATCGGCTCCTTGAACGAAGAGTGACGGAGGTAGAGACGCGACGCCTTGGTAGTGACATACGTCTTGACGACACGGTCGTGAGTCGACGACGTGACTTCAGCCGTAGTCACATCCTTCTTGGGGTCGGTCATGACAATGATACGGTTCTTGCTGAGCTGCTCCTGGACGAGAATGACCTTTTCCGTTCCCTTCACAACAAAGTAGCCTCCGGGGTCGAGGGGGCATTCTCCCATGCGTGCGAGCTCCAGGTCGTTCTTTCCCGCCAGGTGACAGAGGTCGGATCGAAGCATGATAGGCAACGAACCGATGTGGATGCCCTGCTGCTTCCTGATCTTGTCCTCGTGCGTGTACTCGATGTCGACATAGATTCCGCCCGAATAGGTGTTATCCGTCAGACGGCACTCCATGGGCGTCAAGCGCGTGTTGGATGATCCAACCTCCTTGCGCAGAGGTCGGCCGATGCGAATGTCGGTGTAGCGGATGTAGTACCGCGGGTTGGCGTCCGACACAACAAGCGCGTTGGCATGGAGGATAGCCTTGATGTCGGTGTGCACGAAGTAGTTGAACGAGTCGAGGTGCTGCTTGACAAGACCCTTCACCTTCAAGAAGGCAGGCAGAAGCTCCCACTTGTCCTGGGCGTTAGTTGACGAAGCGGTCTGGGCAACTCACCTGAACACTCTTCACTCCCTTCGCGTACCAGTCAGCTCCCTTGGGCTCGTTGTGGTTCTTCTTCATGAGAGCAGCCCATTCCTCCTCTCCTTCCTGCAGATTAGATGCCGCCTGAGCAGCGGCAGCGCTCGCGGCGGACGGACGGACCGGCCCCTTGCCCTTGCGAGCAGCCGCGGCGGCAGCAGCGGTCGAAGCCGAAGTCGTTCGCGGAGCAGTAGCTGGTCGTCCGGCCTTGGCGGGCGGTCGAGCGGCAGAGGCGGGGGCGGCAGCAGCGGTGCGCTTCGGACGCGACGGCCCGGCGGGAGGGGGAGCCATCGTTCGTTGTCGACTAGAGGATGGAGTCGAGCGACGCGAATGTGTTTCGAAATTCTCGATTCGTCGTCATGCAAGTGCAAGACTTCGATTTCTGAATCTTTGCTGACTGAGCGGAACCAAAGCCTCGCCACTTGGTGGAGGTCAACAACACGTGGTTGTCAGGCTTACCAAGTGCGCGGAGGAACTCTCCCACGGATGCTTTCAGCATCGACCAGCATCCATCCTCAGCAGTGAGGCACGGGTGCACGAGCAAGAGAGAAGCGTTCATCAAACCGGTGCTCGTCTTGTTATCGCTAACCTCTTCCATATCTTCGGGTTGGAGCATAGTGGGTCCACCTCGCTGAGCCATAGATAACGTACTTATCAGTTCGCGGGACGCGCTCGAACCAGAGTACGTGATGAAATGAATGCCGTGCTTGTCGCGCCGTGAAACTGTGGCGGTGGCCGCGAAGGCGGTGCCGATACACAGGTTGAGCACCGCATCCACTGATCAACGCTGCAAACTCTATTGGGCCTTTTGTTGGCTCACGCTCGCTCTAGTGTTTAGACCTGCATGCTGCAGATCGATAGCTCCCCAGCATCCTCAGCACTGGCCAACGCCCGGGCGTCTCATCATGAATAACGAGAGCGTAGCAGCTCTGAAACTTTGAGGAAGGCTTCTTTCCAATGAGGCGAGTGCCTTTCGTCGGCTCTTCGTCCGCCGTGGTCAACAAGTTCGTTGACGGGTAGCCCCGATACCGTGATTCCGTCACGAACGGATAAACTGGTCTCTGACAATTGGCAGAGCAGGGGGCTCACGAGCTAGTCGGAGGGGCTGTTCGGCGATTCAAGTGGTCACATTGGGAGGAGAGTTGCACGAGGTAGGACGGCCATGGAGCGATGGCCGCACACCGTCTGCCGAAAGAACGGCAGAGAAAGCGGACAGAACACGGATCAGACGACATTCTCGGCGAAGCCCAGACCTGCTTCAAACTGTAATCACGCTGGCCGAGCGGGGTTTCCATTCAGTCATCGAGAAGACTGAAGGAGACGTGCGGAGGCACGGTTACTGACCAGTCGGCCAGTGTTAGTTGCACAGCTGGAAGCAGAGCTGGTTGCTTGTGCTGGGTGCCGGGAGCGTTGTTCGGAAGCTGCCAGCACCAGGGTCTCTTCTGTAAATTATGCACAGATGCAAGAGACAGGATGAGTGCATCGAAGCAGGTGCAGACGAGTCGCTGATTGCCTGAGAGAGGAGCGAGAATGGAGAGAGCATGAGGGGGGTGTGGTGTCCGGCAGGATGTGCAGGGTATTGCTGTGCCTGGAGTGAGGGACAGGGAAGGTTTCCCTGCGGTGCTCGTGGTGCGTTTATCGCGCGGCGCTGGTCGGGCGCGCTACCACATCCTCGCGCCCTGCCGTAGCACCGTAGCCAGCTAGCCCAGCCCCCCCCCCCCCCCCTGCTCCGCGTGCTCCGCCGCCCAGCAGCCGGGACGCGGTACGGCTTTGTGTCCGCCATGCTCAAGCTGCAGTAGCCTGATACGTGCTTCAGGAGCAGAACGCCCCGTACATCGCTCTAGGGCTCATGGCGCTTAACTTGACCCCGAGTGTGTCATCCCCAAGCCACCCCTCCCACCACAGCTGAGCCCGCCCAGCCAAGCACACACCCCCGCCGCCATCCACCACATCACCTCCCCATCCTGCCATCTCACCCCCTCCTCAACATTACCCCGTCCATTGTCCCTCGTCTCTATTTTCGATCCGTATATATCTCCATCACCGCCTCACATTACCCTTCCCCCACATCCATCTCCATCACTTCGGCTCTCACTCCCCCTTTGATCGCCTTCACCGCAGCACATCGCTCTGCACAGTCGCCCTAGTCGGCACCTCCCCTCCCACCACCGCGACACAGTCACCGACGACACCGTCGATCCCTGCCTTTCTGCGACCAGACCTTCTCACACGCAGCTTCCTCAGCAGAGAAAGTTATGACCATGGACCAGACACCGAGACAGGTTTTCCAGACGCCCAACAACGTCTACGTCCTCCAGCAGCCCTGGCAGCTCGTCAAGGAGCTCGGACAGGGAGCTTACGGGTGAGTTACAGATTACGGGTCTCCATTGTTCCTGCTGCTGCGCAAAACAATGATCGATTCGGGGCTGACACACTGTCCAGATGCGTATCTTCCGCCCGTCACGCTCAGACCGGTGAGACCTGCGCCGTCAAGAAGGTCACGAACGTCTTTACGAAGAAGGTGGGTGCTGCGTATTCCAGCTCCAGCTGACAGCAGATCCTCACGAAGCGCTGTCTGCGTGAGCTCCGCCTGCTGCACCACTTCCGCGGACACAAGAACATTACCTGCCTGTATGACATGGACATTGTCTTTGACCAGGCGGGCAAGTTCAACGAGGTGTACCTGTATGAGGAGCTGATGGAGGCCGACCTGCACGCGATCATTCGCTCGGGCCAGCCTCTGTCGGACGCGCACTTCCAGTCGTTCCTGTATCAGACGCTGTGCGGTCTCAAGTACATCCACTCTGCGAACGTGCTGCACCGCGACCTGAAGCCCGGAAACCTCCTCGTTAACGCCGACTGTGAGCTCAAGATCTGTGACTTTGGCCTCGCGCGCGGCTTCCAGCCAGGGCAAGTGCAGACGGAGCAGGGCACGGCGGGCTTCATGACCGAGTACGTCGCGACGCGTTGGTACCGTGCGCCGGAGATCATGCTGTCGTTTGCAAACTACACGTCGTCGATCGACATGTGGTCTGTCGGGTGCATTCTGGCGGAGCTCCTGGGCGGAAAGCCCATCTTTAAGGGAGAGGACTATGTCGACCAGCTGAACCGCATCCTGAACCTTCTTGGCACGCCGACGGAGGACACGCTGCGCCGAGTGGGCTCCCCGCGTGCGCAGGACTACATCCGCAGTCTGCCCATCAAGCCCCGTGTCAAGTTCAAGACGCTGTACCCGAACGCCCAGCCGCAGGCGCTCGACCTGCTCGAGAAGCTCTTATGCTTCGACCCAGCCAAGCGTATCGGGTGCCAGGCGGCCCTCGAGCACCCGTACCTGCAGGTCTGGCACGATCCGCTCGACGAGCCCTCGTGCGAGGTTCCGTTCGACTTCAGCTTCGAGAAGGAGAACAGCGAGGAGGGCATGCGCAACCTGATCGTGGGCGAGGTGGGCTCCTTCCGCGCCCTCGTCCGACAGCACGCCATGCCCCAGCTGCCCCCCGACAACAATGGAAACGGAAACGGAAATGGGCACCACGACCTGCCCCCCGCGCCGGCCGCGACGAAGGACACGGGCGCGGGCCAGGGCGTCGGCCCCGCCTTCTCCGAGGCGGAGCAGAAGGCCGCCGCCGCCCTCGTCGAGGAACACCCTTCGAGTGCGCTCGAGCGCGAACTCGCAGGCCTCTGCCACTGATCCGTCTGATCCTCTTGATCCGTTGCAAAAGCAAGTTCATGGACTCTTCAAAATCTGTACATCCAACCAAATCGTAGTCTCAAGGCAAAGCCAACGCCATCCTGTCTCACCTAGTATACCTTATGAATGCATAGTCGTTACGCAAGCGAGCACGGACGAGCACGAGCACGAGCGAAGCGAGTGCGAACGCCTGACTTAGGAGATGTGCTGCCACACCTAACTGACCCTCGAGCGGCAAGAGGCTGAACGAACGGACTGCATTATTCTATCATCTATCTACTCCACTCGCTACCGCCTCTTCCTCGCATTGTAGTACGCAAGGAAGCTCGCCTTCTCAACCCATCCCATCCCGGGTACACGGCGCACCTTGCCCGTCTCAGCGAGCGCGACGGCACACGCGTCGCGCCACGCCGCATCCTCCTTCACGCCCTGGAGACCGTTGAGCACCTCGCTGGGGAGGAAGGAGGGACTGCTCGGCGCCGCGGAGGGGTGGAGGGTGCGCACGGCCATCTCGCGCGGGAGGGGGAGGCCGGACACGAGGCGGAGGAGGGGGGTGGGGCCGGAAACACTGACGGCCGCGCTCGGTGTAAGGGCGGTCGGGGCGGGGTGGCTGGGGTCAGCTCAACGAAACAAACTAAGCTGTGCGATCTGCACATGGAAGGAAGAGGGGGAGAGAGGGAAAACTCGGACTCACCGGATATACTTGCAAAACACCATGCCGTCCTTGCCGACCTCTTCGTTGATGACGCCCTCGCCGAAACGGAGGAGCGCGCGGCCATTGCTCGTCGTGCCCTCGGGGAAGAGCACGACGGGGCCCGATGCAGCGCGCCGCGCCTCGGCGAGCGTCTTGTAGATCTTCTGACCCTTCACGTCTGCCGCGACGGGAGGAAGCTCTCCCGACTTCAGAATGAGAGCCAGGGGCGAGACGGCGACGTAGCCGACGCAGCGGGAGTCGGAGGACGGAGGGAGGATGGACGCGGATCCAGTGCCGGAGCCGCGGCCAAAGGCGCTGTCCACCAGCGCCGGGGAGGAGAAGACAGGCAGGAGGAAGGTCGGGTTATACCTGTCATTAGCTTCTCTACCTATCACATAGCTTGGAAGGGAAGACCCACCTGAAGGCATAGTAGAGCACATCAACGGGCGAGGTCCAGTTGGCAATGATGAGGTCTCCGCGCTTCACGGCCGGAATGGCCTGCTTCACGCCCCGCATGCCCCGCTTCGCCGAGACGGTCTCGGTGCGGATCCAGAAGTAGCCCAGCACGCCGAGCGCGAGGCGCGCCAGCACTGCCGTCAGGAGGGAGGCTAACGGACGCCCGACAGCGCCGATGGGGGTCAGGATGAGCTGGACAAGGAGGAAGTACAGCAGTCCCAGCAGCGCTAGGAGAAGACCGCGCGCAACACCGAAGAGCCAGTTGAACGGCAGGAGGGGAGCGAGCACGGGCGAACCGGTCGGAGCCTGGATGGGGAGGAAGGGCTGAAGGCCCGTCGAGGGGTCCTAGGGTCAGCTCGGGAAGACATGTTGAAAGCTTACCCTCCACTTGGAGAACTTCTCCATGTTGAGTTTGTTGTTAAGGATGGTGTTTCAGCGATTACTGGATATGACGATGCACGTCCGAATGTCAGAACGCCAGCCAGCTGCGCCGCGCGCTCCAGGGAGGCAGCCAGCTACAGCCAGCCGCCGAAATCTCCAGCCTATCACGTGCAAGCGGGCAGCGTCCGCATTCGAACCGCCGCATTTGCCCCCGTTTACGGCTGCTTGAGTCGTAACCTCGCCATCCGATAGCTGAGTCGGCACAAGGTTCGAGTTTCGGGACGTCGTCTTTGCTGCATTGCACCTTCCCTCCTCTACTCCAGCCGAGGAGACCAACCGAAAATGGGCTTCACCCTCGTCATCGACAACTACGACTCGTTCACTTGGAACGTGTACGCCGACCTCAGCGTGCTCGGCGGCAACCCCCTCGTCGTCCGTAATGACAAGATCACCCTCGACGAGATCAAGGCCATGTACGACAAGGGCGAGATCGACCGCGTAGTCATTTCTCCCGGCCCCGGACACCCTAGGACCGACTCTGGTATCTCCCGGGATGTTATCCAGTGGGCACTCGGCAAGCTGCCCCTCATGGGCGTCTGCATGGGTCTCGAGTGTCTCGTCGATGTCCTCGGCGGAGAGGTGAGCTTGCGGGACCCTGGGTTAGCGCTGACGAACAGATTGCCTACGCCGGCGAGATCAAGCACGGCAAGACTTCGCTCGTGAAGCACGACGCTGTCGGCTGCTTCCACGGCCTGCCGCCCCTGCTCGCGTCGACGCGCTACCACTCGCTCTCGGCCAAGCTCCTCTCCCTCCCTCCGACGCTGAAGGTCACCTCGACAAGCGAGGAGTCCGACGTTATCATGGGCGTCCGCCACGTCAAGTACACCGCCGAGGCGGTCCAGTACCACCCCGAGTCGTGCATGTCCGAGGGCGGCCGTGGGCTGTTCGCCAACTTCCTCAAGCTCAAGGGCGGAACCTGGGGCGGCGAGAACGAGTGGTGCGGCGTCCCCGCCGGCGAGGGCGAGCCGAAGCCCGCTGCTGTTCCCCAGCCTCCCGAGTCCGTCAAGCCGAAGAGCGCTCCCTCGATCCTGAACAAGATCTACGCGCAGCGTCAGGCTGACGTCGAGGTCGCCGAGCGCACTCTCGCGACTACCCCCGCCAACCTCCGCAACGCGATCAACATGCACACTGCGCCGCCGGCCATCTCTTTCGTTGACCGCATCAAGTCCACGCCCCACACCGCTGTGATGGCTGAGATCAAGCGCGCTTCCCCGTCCAAGGGCGACATTGCGCCGAACGCGTCTGCCCCCGCCCAGGCGCTGCGCTATGCTATCGCCGGTGCCAGTGTCATCTCTGTCCTCACGGAGCCGACCTGGTTCAAGGGAACGCTCGGCGACATGCTCTCTGTCCGAAGGGCTGTCGACTCGATGCCGAACCGCCCCGCCATCCTGCGCAAGGACTTCATTCTGGCCAAGTACCAGATCGACGAGGCGCGCCTGCACGGAGCCGACACTGTGCTCCTTATCGTCGCGATGCTCGACGACGCCAAGCTGAAGGAGCTGTATGACTACTCCGTCTCGCTCGGCATGGAGCCGCTCGTGGAGGTGAACAGCCCGGCTGAGCTCGAGCGCGCGCTCGTCATTGGTTCCAAGGTCATTGGCGTCAACAACCGCAACTTACACGACTTCAACGTCGACATGTCGACGACAAGCCGCGTCAACGACGCGCTTAAGGGTCGCGACGTCATCCTGTGTGCTCTCTCCGGTATCTCCGGCCACGACGATGTGGCCAAGTACGTCGCTGAGGGTGTGCGTGCCGTGCTCGTCGGCGAGAGCCTGATGCGCGCGAAGGACGCGGGTGCGTTCCTGCGCGAGCTCATCGGCCTGCCGAAGGCGACTGAGGCTGCGCCGGAGAAGCCGCTCGTCAAGATCTGTGGCGTTCGCTCAGCAAAGGACGCACAGGTCGCCGTCGACGCCGGCGCTGACCTGGTCGGCATCATCTGTGTCCCGGGCACGAAGCGGTACACTGCGCCCGAGGTTGCGCGCGAGATCGCCGACACCGTCCGCCGGGGACGCAAGTCCGGCTCCGGGGTGAAGGTGACGAGTCCGCTCTGGTTCGGCGCGAACGCGCAGCGCCTGCGCGCCCGCCGGCGTCCCCTCTCAGTCGGCGTGTTCCGGAACCAGCCGCTCGACGACATCATTGCGGCCGTGGACGAGATCGGTCTCGACGTTGTCCAGCTCCACGGCGACGAACCGCAGCAGTGGGCATCCCAGATCCCTGTGCCCGTCATCAAGGTCTTCCGCGTGTCGGGCGAGACGATCAAGGGCGGCGAGGTGTCGCGCCCGGGATTGAACGACTTTGTCCTCCTTGACGCTGCAGGCGCTTCGGGCGGTGCGGGCGGCGGCGACGGCATTGCGTTCGACTGGGGCGTGGCCAAGCGGGTCGCGGACGAGGGTGAGGTCGGATCCGAGGGCAAGGCGCGCCTGCCGCTCATTCTCGCCGGTGGACTGACGCCGGATACCGTCGCCCAGGCCGTGAAGGAGGTCGGCCCGTTGTGCGTTGACGTCAGCACAGGCGTTGAGGCAGAGGACGGAACGAAGGACCCGGCAAAGGTCTCCGCCTTCGTCAAGGCCGTCAAGGGATAAACAATCATATAGTACATAGGTTCTCGTATGCTACACATTCTACACTTAGCTTTCGTACCGCCTCTTGGCATTCGCGAGGGCGAGGCGCAGGGCGGTGTCGCTCACGTCCTCGAGCATCTCGTCGTCGATCGCGGCCCAGCCCTCGTCGGAGGGACGTATCCGGCCCATGTCGGCGATCAGGCGGGTGGCAATGGTGGCGCCAACATCATCGGCGTCCTGCGCAAGTTGCAGCGCATACTTGACCGTCGGCGGGCCCCACTCCCCCCTCTCAAATCCAGCGTGCGTGCCCTTCTTCCTGTTCTCCGACAGTCGTAACCTTGTCCCGGCCCTTTCTTCGAGAGCTAACGCGAAAACATGCGCCTCAGCGGCCGGGTCGATCTGCGAAATGACGAAGAGCGAGCGCAGCTGGTCCTTGTCGAGCCGGCGCAGGAGGGCAACGAGGCTCACGACGAGCGAGTGGGGATGGAAGCTCGGTTCTGAGCCCGAGGCCAGGTCAACGAGGAGAGAGAGGAGGGAGGAGGCGACGCGGCCCCTTTGTTGCTTGGTCAGGTATGGGGCGGGATCCAGCGCCTCCCGGATCACGAGGAGGGGCAGACTCGCATCGTCCAGAAGATCGGTGTACTGCGGCAGGGAGCGCTCGAAGCTGGTCGAGTCCTGCGCCCACATCCGCGTAAGCCATGGGAGGAGCACCCACCCGCCATCCGAGACTCGCTTCGCGAGTTCTTCGAGCTCTTCCTCTTCTTCTTCCTCCTCCTCCTCCTCGACCTCCTCCAGCCCCTCGTCGCCCTTCGCCTTCTGCTTTCCCTTTGACTTCTGGCTCTCCTGCCCCTCGTCCTGCGCCTTTCGCTTGCCCTTCCGGCTACTGTCGGCCGTGCCCGTCGTCCGTCGTCTCTTCCGCTCCGGTTTCTCAAACACGAGATCCCAAACACTCCGGGCATGTTTGAAGCGACGCTCGATGCTCTTAGCAAGTCGCCCGTCGCTGCGGAAGATCTCTCGTCCCTCGGGGGGCAGGTATCGACCCATGATGCCCGGTCCGTACTCGTCCAGCATCCGGTTCAGGATCGACATGGGCGAGGGCACCTCCGCGCTCGTGCCGCGGACTGAGCGGGCGGCGATCTTTTCCTCCGGCACTATCAGGAGGTAGAAGAGGAGTTGGACGTGTTCCCTGCTGTCAGCTTTGATGCAAGAAATCTGGAAGCTGGATTATACTCACATCGCAGGCGGATAGCTCGGCGTAATGAAGTTGTTGATACTGATAAGTGCGAGGTCGACTGAGATGTCAGCACATCCTCCCGATAGTACCCACCCAGCCCCTCGCTGATAGCAGCGCCGACAGTGTGCGTCCAATGCAGCGGCTGTCTCCGCTTGGTCGTAGTCATGTTGGTCCCCTTCTTCTCCCAGTCCTGCTTTCTTCTAGGTCGAAACGCGTGTGGAGAGGCGAAGTGGAGGAACAACAACAACAAGTCGCGTCAACGTCGCGGGCGTCAACATTGAACTTACTGGTGGAGGTCAGGCACGGGTCCCATCGATTCTGAAAGGAAAGAGAGGTTGTCACCCAAGGCCGCTTAGCTCAGCTGGTTAGAGCATCGTACTAATAATCAGTCTGGTTATCAGTCCATGCGGAGGTCGGCAGTTCGATCCTGTCAGTGGTCATTTTTTGCATATCTTTCGGCTCCTTTGAGTTGCGGAATGCTCTTTTTGCTCGTCTTTGTGCATCAGAATCCATGGAGAGCGTTCAAAAACGTGTTTTTAATGTTGCTGGGATGGTGGGCAGCCACTGTGGCGTGTTTGCTCAGTGGTTCGCTAGTGTGGTTGGTGCTTGTCTCATCGCCAGCCGCCGGCCGTTAGTCTGTCTGTCATCACCAGTCTGCTCAAGTCACAAATGGACACGACATGCATGTCTTCCACAGAGTATAGCCATCTAGTGGGGGGTGTAGTTCAAAAAATCCTGGTCGAGAAAACGTAAAAAACCTATGTAGAATGTGAAAACCGGTCGAATATGCTTTGCTTTGCTGTCTGGGTTCTGTCGGGTCGACTGCGGTGCAGTTTTGCGTGTTCCGAGAAGATAGTCATGATTTGCTGGGTTGTTGTTGGGTGTGCAGAACAGAGGACAGGACGGAACAGTGGAAACCTTCAAACATGCGACTCCTCCTCCTCCCTCACTCTTCTCATCCCTGCTTGCTGAGACGCGCCTGGACATTCGCGTTGTGCGCCTTGTTCTTCAGATGCAGCTCAAAGTTCTCGAGCGTCTCGCCCGGTCCCAGCTTGTAGATCTTGCCGGGGCAGTCGAGGCACTTGACACGCCAGATCTCGCCGTCCTCGCCGATAACCTGCTTTGGTACGACAGCCCAACGGCTTGCAGGATACTTGCTCTGCATCGCCGACTTGACCGGCTCCAACCACGCCGGTGGTGTTGGCATCGTCGGGCCCGCTGGAGGCAGAGGCGTCGCGGGAGTTGCGGGCGCGGTTGTGCTTGCACGAGCCGGTGTCGGCGGAGCGGCGCTGGCGGACATACTCGTCGTACGCGGCTTCGGTGTCGGCGCGGGCTTCGCGCGCTTGACGCCGTAGTCGTCGTCAGAGCTGTCAGAGTCCGAGCTACTCGAGGACTCCTCGTCGTCGTAGTTGCGCTGCGGCGGGGCAGGCACTGGGAGCTCGAAGGCTGGTTGCGGCGGCTCGTCGTCGTCGTCCTTGGCCTGCTGTTGGCGGTGGTACTCCTCGTCCTCGTTGTACTGCACGGAACGCTTGCGGCCGTTACGCTGAAGGAACTCGCCGCATTTGACGCACAGGTCCATAACGCCATTCAGGTCGGGCCGCTTACCGCCGGAAAGATGCTCGGGGACACCGCATGTCTTGCAGTGCCACATCTTGGGCTCCTCCTTCGGCGCAGGCGGCGCCTCTTGCTCGGGGCTCTCGATCCTGCCGTTGAAGCGCTTCTTGGCGGGGTGCGGCGAGCCGATCTCGGGCTCCGAGTCGTCGAGAAGTGTCCGCTTCAAGCTAGGGTTGGGAGTGTGGTCACCGTTGACCACAGAGCCTTCCCGAGTCGAAGCCTGCGACGCACCGCGGGAAGAGCGAGGAACGTGACGCTTCGGATGATGCTTGAGGGCATGAGCGGCAGCAGCGGGTGGTGACGGGGGTCGCTCGATGGGCAGGTCCTGGAGCGCAAGGTTGATGTTAGCCTGCGCAGCAATGGCTGCTGCGCGACGAGTGCTGCTGACAGGAGCCGGTGTTGGGTCGACCACGACGACGTTGCCGTTGGCGTCGGTGAGCGGGTGAAGCAGAGTGCGGAAGGTCTTGAGCGGCTCGCGGTCGGGCAGAACAATACCACGACGGCCACGAGTGGCTCGCTTTTTACGCTTGCTCTCGCGCTCGCGGTCCTTTTCGATTGCTGCAACATCGGCCTCAGTGAAGTTGGCAAGCACCGGGGTGTATGTGGACATTGCAACGTCCTCTTTGCGAAGCGCAGTCGTGACGGGCGGAAGGAAGGCGGCGCGAACATCGTCGTTCATGATGAAGCCAGACCCCGGCGTGTGGCCGACGATGAAGAGTGAGCGTTGGTGGGTAATGATCTGCTCGCGGATGTCGTGAGCGATGGCGGTGATGAATTCGCCGGTGAGGCCGAGGTCGGTGCAGTACGAGGCTGCGAACTCCTCCGGGCTAACCGACGAGTTCAAGTCCCACTCGAAGGTGTCTGACAGGTTCTGCGTGCCAACAATGATGTCGATCTTGACGAGGAATCGAAGCTCGTCGTCATCCTTGCCTTGCTCGAGTCCGGCCATCGCCTCATCCACGGTCATGATCTTGTCGTCGACCTCGTCGTCGAAGGAAACAATGCGGATATGCGAATCGTCCTGATCGGCTCCCTCGTCTGTTCGGACCTCTTCGTCTTGGTCGTGAGCACGACGGAGGACCTCCATGAATGACCGCGACTCGGGGTCATCTTCGTCAATGAGACCACGACTAGAGTGGTTCTGCTGAATTGGCTGAACCTGGTCCTGGTATTCCCGGACACGTTCCTTGATGGCCGCCACGATCTTCGGAACAAACTGTCCAGCTGGAAGCTTGAAGTCGTCGCAGATCGTTTGAGCGAACATCTCAGGAGTGACGACCGTATCGGAGCAGTTCCACATAAACGTGTCGCTGAACCGCTGATGGTCGTGCTCCATCTCCAGACGCACCGGAACGAGATGATCCTCGACATCCGCCATAGATTTCATCTGCGAGGGGGTGAAGCGAATCTCCTTGCGCTTGCGGGTTCGAAGTCGCTGAGCAGCCTTGTCGGCCGGGTAGACCACATTGACCCCCGAAGTGGCTCGTCGCGGGGCGGGCTCGTTGCGTCGCATCATCCACCACGGCGTAGACTTCTCTTCGTTTTCCATCCAGCGCTGGATCTTGACGCCCGAGGTCTTTTTCCGCTTCTCTTGGAACGTCTCGGCAAAGTTGATGTCTGCAGCAAGCCAGTTCTTCACGTCCTCCTTCTCCCGTTCAGACATGGCCGGCAGCTTCCCACCGAAAGTCGGGTCCTCACTTTCGTCGATCTCATTGACCGGCAAGGGCATGATACCAGTCACCGGGATTTCGGTGCGAAGCTTGCCCTCCCATTCCTTTACGGGCAGGGCGTTCGGCGCCGGCTGAGGAGGCGGCGCCTGCTCCGCAGGAGGTGGTCGAACAGCACCATGTGAGGGGATGAATGTCGGGGGAGGCATGTTACGCTTCTTCCCTTCTCGGCGGGCCAGGATCCCAGAGGTGGCTGGGCTCGGCGAATCAGGGGCACCTGCGGGTCCAGGCATCGGCGGGCGAACGGGGGGCACGCCTGCGGGAGATGACGCGGTCGGGAGGTGTTGCTGCTGGGCAGGAGGCATACCGCCAGGGGCCGCTCCATCGGGCTGCGGAGGTCGGACTGAGCCGCCCATGCCAGGAGGCATCGGCTGACCAGGCATGGGGGGCATGCCCGGCTGAGGTCCCTGAGGAGGCTGACCAGAAGGTGTCTGTCCTCTGCTTTGCCCAAGCCGTTGCATGTACAGCACAAACTGCTGCATCCGCTGCACCATGTCCGGTCGAATCTGGCCAGACTGTATCCGCTGAGCGATCGACTGAACCTCCTGGACCAACCGAGGGTTGCGCTGCTGCCATTCCTCTCTCCAGCGAGGGTCGTTGACATGCTGCAGGTGAGGCAATAACCGGGCATCGAATGGGAACTCATTCGGATTGATCCCCGGCGGCGGGCGGATGCCAGGCGGTAGTGGTGGCATCCCGGGACGCATTTGGGGCGGGCCGGGCTGGTTGCCGCCCTGCTGCTGTTGTTGTTGCTGCTGTTGTTGTTGCTGCTGCTGTTGCTGTTGCTGCTGGAACATCATCGCCTGCGCCATCTGCATTTGTTGCTGCGGCGTCATGTTCTGCATGGCACCGGGAGGGATGCCAGGCGGCAAGCTCATGCCGGGAGGGAAGCCAGGCTGGGGACCGCCAGGTGGCGGACCGCCCTGCATCATCTGCGTGTTCTGAGCTTGTGCCTGAAGCGCGGCGATGGCAGCAGCCTGAGGCGACTGTCCGGGAGGCATCTGACCCATCGGCGGTCCTTGAGGGCCGTTCAAACCAAACTGCGGAGGTGGTGGCGGCCCCGATCCATCCTGAGACGGAGTCTGGTGCATGGGCGACGGAGCCATACCGGGCGCAGGTGGAGGGCCATGAGAGTGGTTGGAGTGGGCGGGAGAGGGCGCCTGCTGAGGCGTGCCCATGAATGGAGCAGGCGCCGTGGAGGGAGGGGTAGCCGCCGACATTGGACGGTTTGCTGGCGATCCGGGGGGTAACGAAGGATGGGGCGAACTAGCACGTTGTGACGCCGCTGATCCTGGTCGCTGCATGTGCTGCGGAAGTCCGGACATCGGCTGGGGGACTGGGCTCTGCTGTGGGCCAGGCTGATGAGATTGCTGCGGGGTGCCAGGTGCTTGAGGAGTCCCTGGTTGCTGCTGTTGAGGGGTCTGTGGAGTTTGGGGCTGCTGGCCTGGTCCTTGGTTCTGTCCTTGCCCCTGCCCTTGTCCCGCGCCTTGGCTCAGCATCATGCGAATCAAGTGTTGCTGCATTCCCTGCAGCTGCACTTGTTGCTGCGCCGGAGGTAGAGCTTTCCACTGAGGACTTCCCATCAAGGCATTCCGCTGAGCCGTAATGAACTGTTGTTGCTGAGGCGTCAAGGAGAGGACAGGACGTTGCTGGCCGGGCGTCGGAGGCGGAGCCATGTTGCTAGGTCGCGGGGACGCTCCAGTCGGAAGCGCTGGCGGTGGCATGGACCCAGGAAGCTGTTGCATGCCTTGGGGGCGGACTGGTGACCCGCCAGCGGGCGATGCTCGACCTTGCATCTGTAGCCGTACCATCTCGGGGGTCATGACGCCGCCCCCTGGCTGTTGCTGTTGCTGCTGAGGCGACTGCTGTGGCGGCATCTGAGGTGATTGCGATTGCTGAGGGGACGCGGCAGCCTGCTGTGCCTGCATGAGCTGTTGCAGTCGCTGAGCTTGCAGCTGCTGTAGCGGGTTCTGCTGGCCGCCTTGTTGGCCCTGCATGCCACCCAAGTTCTGCATTTGCCCAACGGCAGCCAGTTGTGCAAGCTGCTGAGGGTTCAGCTGCTGGCCCAGCTGACTGAGCTGAGCAGGAGGAACCCCCGCGCGCATCGCGGCCGCGAGCATTTGCGGATTGAGCCCACCGAGGCCCTGGGGCTGTTGCTGTTGCTGTTGCTGTTGCTGTTGCTGTTGCTGTTGCTGTTGCTGTTGCTGTTGCTGTTGCTGTTGCTGTTGCTGTTGCTGTTGCTGT